>JACEII010000057.1:2146470-2182348 GCA_014332785.1 Antheraea mylitta | reverse complement strand
ATGTAGGTTAAGATCGCTTGTTGTTAAAGATTTCGATAACTGTCGTATGTAATACGTGTATCTCTAAGATTATGTAGTGTATAGATTCTAATTACATTAATATCATCGTCTAAGCGTGTAATGTAATTGATAAGCGTTTGTACAATTGATCGGAGATTTATTTATATTTACATGTAACAAAAGATTTTTTTTTAATTTTTGTTTGATAAACGGGACCCGTGAACCGATCAGTTGTATATCTCGTACCTTGCGGATGATTGTACATTTCATTGTAATGGGTCCAATTTTAAAATTTGGGTTGTATATGTGTTGTTTGTTCACTTAAATTGTCTTCTTTTTTTGGAAGTTTGCTTTATTGATTTACTCGAAGGGTTATCTCTATATCGATATATCATTAATTTAAAAGATTTTGAAATCGAGGCCATTGAAATAATTTCTTCATGTTGAAAGTTGTACAAAAGTAACTGAGCATAAAGAAATATATGTATATTATTATTAGAAGCTGATACCCGGCGGTGACATTTAGTTTTTTTATATTTAATTAGTTTCTAAGTAACCAATACTTTATCATGTAGGGTGGGATTAGTCCCGGATAAAATTTGTGCTTCTACCAACCTACACAATAAGGATATACTAAATAAAGTTGACTATTTATATCAGTGTTTTCTTTTTCATTACCATCCTTGATACGATATGTCAGAATTATTTCTTTAACTAGCAGTACGGTGAAGCTGTTATAACCTTGCTAGTTCAATAGTAATCAATTCAATTTCAACTGTGTTGTGATTGCATAAAAGGAAATTTCATCTACACTATAATAAAACTTTAACAAGGCCAAATCTATAAATTATATATCTTTTGAAAATTATATAATCGGGGTAGACTTTGTTATAATATAAAAAGTCAAAAATAATCCTTTTGCAATTTTTGTCTCTCTGTTTCTGTGAACACGTATCACTCTGAAAGTACTGAACCAATTTTGACGAAACTTGACACAGTGATAACTAATACTACAACTTTTTATCCCATAAAACGCAAAAGGATAACGGACAAAAGTCAAAAATTTGGACAAGTATCACTCTGAAAGTAATTGGGATATTTTGATCAAACTTCAGTCAGTGATAACTAATATTATGAAATGACATCTAAGTATCATATAATCTAATCTTTGTCCCATAAAACGTAGAGGGTTCTGTAGGATAGCGCACGAAAGTCAAAGATTTGTAGTTAATAGAAATTCATGACGGATTTTGTTATTATTCTTTGTGCTATGTATAGCAGACAGATTATCTAAAAATTTAAGCAATATTTCATCTCCCTATGCTGGTCAGAAAAACAAGTAACAAAAAAATACTGTTGGGCTTCGAACCGACGCCTTCGTAGGTCTGTATAATGTACAGTACGTTCTAATCGAGCTGCGACTACATTTCTATGCGTAATTATTAATCAGTTGAATTAGAAGTATAAAATATTATAATTAGGCTAAATTCTATTGATGTATGTGTTTGTCATGAAGCATGTTTTTTTCTTTGACTTTCAAGCCGTAAGGATTTTAAACAAAGTTCACTTCAATAATAAATACCATGTCGACAAAGTTGAAAAACATGTGTAAACGAAATTGTCACATATGTTTTTATATTTATTTTATCTCATAAAAATATTTGCTAAACAAAGTAACAATATTTTTTCCTAAAACATAAACCTGGATATGGAAAATAGTTAAATTGATTGCATTTTAGAACATGAATCTCAGTTACAGTTCTGTCAGTGTGTGTACTGTTTCGATATTTGATGCACAATAAACATAGCTATATTACATAAAACACCACCAAATTTACAAAATATAGAGTAAAATAACACAAGATTATGAATAAAATATACTGCCTGACAAACAAATCCAGCCAAAAACTCACTGATACTCTTGTCAACGCTCTTTTTCTATTTTATTTTCGGCAACTAGTCTTCTAGTAGACCACGACTAATAAATAGTCTGTGTAGTAGACTTACTACCGTGGCCATAGGGAAGAGAGACCTGTGTGTACTTGTACGACTAATAGTCTGGGCCTGCGCGGGTGAGTCTGCTCCCCCAAAGATATACACTATATACTGAGATTTAAATAGTTTGACACGGACTGTAATTCCGCTCACAGAGTAAGTACTTTATATGATTCCGCTCTACTGACAGTGCCTATCACACAGTACATTTATATATAAGATAGGAGTGACAGAGTACTTCATAGATAAGATAATATATACTGAGTACTTTAATAGGAGTCACAAGCGAAGTGCATGTGCTTCTGGTGTTTTTGTGGATTTCTGACGACTTCGGCGGTGTATTGGAGTCTGATTTCTGCTACACTTGTTTTTCTTTGGCTACTTAACCTGGACTTCCAATTTTACAACTCTGATATGACCTTGGCGTGTTTCTCGGATATTTTAGTGCAATTTGGATTGATATTGACGAAATCGATCCGAATCAGCCAATAGCCATCTTGTTGTCGGTATAATCTGACTGTAAGTTAAAGTAAACCAACGTCGTTATTAGCAACCAGTTAACACATGTTAATTTGATTTTATTATTTTCTAAGTTGAAATGATAGGTCGCTAGTTAGACGGAGGCTCTACACAGACGTGTTACCAAAGTGATATATCTTTAAATTTCTGCGGGTGCTAGGAACACGCAAGCAGGGTACATTTTTTGCTAAGGGCTAATTGTTGCTAGGATAGGCTGTCGTGTGCAACATTCCTCAATGAAAGGCGAATTAACGGCGAGCAATACTGTGTGGAAATTTTATTATATGTAGACGAACTGCCGAGGAAAAACAGAATTTCGAGAACCCACAGAGCTTGGTTTGAAAATCTATACTAACACTATAAAGAAGTGATTTTTTTTTCGAACTGACTACGCTATTGACCTTACTAAGCATTTTTATTTCAAAATGACTACGCTATTGACCCAGCAAGGTCTTAACAGCTTCACCGGACTACTAGGCGAGCGCTTAAGGCACTCAGCCGACTCTATTTTGGCAACCAGATCAAGGGTGCACGCATACCTCGGCTTGGCTGTTGCCTGTTGCATGCAAAATCGCGACCTATTTTAGCATACACGCCTCAACAACTCCTCCATATATTTATTATCGGAAAATTGAGAGCTTTTCAGTTCGATAAGGGAAAAAAAAAAGTGAACCCTTCCACTTTCATGTGTAAGCGTGTAGGCGTGCACGTGTGTGGGGGTGATCGTGTAGTGTTGTAGCGGTGATGTATATTTGTGTGTCACCGTATCGCGCAAGCAACGCACTCAAGGGCTCCCTACCGAGGGATCGAACCTAGGCTTGAGCCGCTGCCGTGGAAGGCCTAATCGGGTGGTCCTTACTAAGCCTTCACAGCTTCACTGGACTACAATAAAGAAGTGAAGTTTGTGGGTTTGTGGGGTATAATATCTGAATCTTCTAAACCGATTTTGAAAATTCATTTACCAATAGAAAGCCATGTTATTCTTGAGTGTCATAGACCATGTATTAACCTGAAAAATGAAAAGATTATTTGTGGTAGTTGTATTTGTAAAGTGACTCGGAAGAAAACGATTCTTAACTTTAACGAGGAGAGATATATGATTGCGGTCTAGAGAAAAGTTGTAGAGCTTGATAGTACCTATATAAACCTACATATTAAATTATAAAAAGCAGTTGTTTATAATGAAAAAATAATTGAAATCGTAAAGTAATGTTTATTGGTCATATTATCAATAACAATTATGATGAGTAACAGCACTGTGTTTCCCGGGTCACAGTATTAGATTGGCTTGTATATTACAGACAGGCGGATTATATTTACTAATTGAGCCAAGAGAGAGGAAAGATTTGTGGCCCTGATAAAATGTGCAAATAGAGAAGAGTAAGTTTGGAAAACGCAATACCTAATAAAGGCAATTTGAAAATTGAATTGTTCATATTTCTTTTTAGTTGTCTGAGTTTTTAATTGAGGTGCACTGGTCCTTGGACTTTTTGAGGAGTGAGGCAAGGACCTGCAGCTAGAGATACTCTCTAACAATGTAAGATAAGTGGTGTTATTTCCTTTAATCAAAATGCATGGGAAAAGCAGAATGACAATCCAAACATCTTTGGAATGATTTACAGATACAAATTGAAAGGCTCATAATTGTTTGGTCCAGTTTTGTTATGTCCATAAAAAGGTGAACCATAGTGATCCATTTGTGGCAGAAGATGGAACTCGTACACGACATTCCAGTGGAGTAAATAAAAAGATTCTTTTACAAAGATAATTACAATCATCTAGAATATTTTAGTTGTTTTATTCCTATTATGTTGAATCCTTAATCCAACTTTGGCTATACCGCATGCAGTTGGTTTGGTTACTTAGGTTAAGCCCAAAAGAATGATGTTTTAATAAAAGTGCCTTTCTGAATACAATACAGACAAGTGAACAAACTAGTCGGAGCAAACCTGACTGTCTTTGGGAAGGTTAATAAGGGATTAGGACTGCAAGGAGCAATGCAAAGATGCACAAAGTCCTGACCAGTTACTAGTATAATGTTTATTTAAAAGATGTTGGAACCATCTTTAGATTTCATTTTCACTCACATAATTAATATAATACTTTAGTCCATTAAAAAAAAATTAATCTTTTTATAATGTACTAGCCTCTGCCCGCGAATTCCTTTGCGTGCAATAGTTACTTTGGGCAAACGCTAACACAGCGGAATATCTCAAGAGGGAAAAACCCCAATTTTTAAACATTCTTCATTGGTGCTCTGCTTGTGAGTTTGTGACGGTGTAGGGAGTAATCTCAGGAACTACTGTTGGTCAGACTTGAAAAATTCTTTCATTGTTATATAACTCATTTATCGAGGAAGGTATATATCATCACGCTAAGACCAATAGGAGCAGAGCACCAGTGAAAAATGTTTCAAAAACAAGATATTTTTCTTCTTGAGTTTCCGCTGCACGTTAGTGTTAGCCGAAAATAACTATTACTACGCGGACGAAAGCTAGTTGTTAATATATAATTTTCTTGGTTTTAGTCAGTGCCTTTTAACCATCAAATATGTGCTTTTGCAGTTAAATTGGGGTAAATAAAACGAATCTTGAAAATTTAAAACAATATAATTGATTGTATTCAAAGTATTTCAATAATGAGGCAGTTTTGTGTGTTTTAAATTGACTATTTTTTTACAGTTATATAAGGTTTATCCTCATAGTCTATACTATAAAACATAGGTATGAACATTAACAATGGTGGGTAACGCTTAATTTAAAAATCTAATTTATTAAATAACTCTTATTTTGTTAACAAAATTCACCAGAACTTGATGATCATATTTTATATTTGTGTGTTTTTAATTCGTACAGTTATATAAAATCATTTTATTTTATTAGAATATATAACTTACTGTTAATTATATACACTCAATGAACTGTTGAGGTAGATTAGTCACAAAATTGTATAGAAATAAATTTTTGTTCCAAGAGACAATTAGCAGGACAAAATAAAATATCGGCCAGGAAAGTAAAGATACTAATAATATTTTTAAGTTTTATTCAATAAAAAAACAACAAACAGAGATCATCAAATTACGAAGAATCTCGAAACCACAATTCGGAAATAGGTTTTTACATATAATAATTAGGAACATATATCCTAAACACGTAAGTTATTTACACAATGAAACGTTAATTTATTTTTGTATCTATTTTGTCATTCTAACATATCGGGATTAAATAAAACTAGTAATCGAAAAGTTCTTAGGTAATTATTTATGTATTAGTTGTGGTATATTTACATTATACTATGTGCTAAGACTATGCTAATATGGCATGTGGGTTTACTTGACGAACTGTAGTCCTAGCGTTTGCGTCATGAAGCACAGGATATCTGTATGTTCGCCGATCTAAAACAATTACACAAGTTAAATTATTATAAATATATACAGTAATAATGGTTAAAAAATCAATAATTATAATGTTTAATAAATTATATTTTTTATAGATCAAAGGACGAATCTATTAGGGTTATAGGCACTGCAGAAAGTTGAGGAATGTCCTTGAATTTATTTTTTTTTTAATCTTTTGTAATATAATTTAATAGACGTTTTTTTTTGTTAAAAGAAAACATCGAGATGAAACCATCTACGTTGTATTCTTGTGAGACAATTTAATACTGGTCTGACTATTAAGCAATAAGAAACCCTCAGCGTTAAAAATCCTTTGCCATACTTAGTTACTTGAAGATCGAATGTGAAGTTTTTGTCATATATAAGTCTTTATGTGTCTATTATGTGTTAATTATTGTTGTCATCTCTAATATTAATTACTCTTATATTATAATTTCAAAGGCTTCAATTGTGGAGAACAAATAAAATTGTTCTTTTTACGGTTTTGGCTTATTAGCTGCAAATTAATTTGTGTACAAAATATTGTAAAAATAGCTAATTCCTAAGTTAAAATTAGATAGACATCACTTTTTTAGATATCACATGAGTGTGGTTATTGGCCTCTGTAATAAATATGTATTGTAAAAAAAATCATGTACGGTGTAGATGTTATGTACAACTCACCTAGTGTTTGTACTTATTCAATTATAATTAAATTACTATTCACAAGATTCTTTAAAGGATGGTCGGCACTGAGACTTTTTATCACATATTTTTAATACTGGCTTGTTAGTTATTTTAAGATAATATGTATGGTAAATTATTATAGAAATTGGTAAAATCGTTTTCGACGTGATACTCAAATGGATAGATGCAACTGTTTTAAGATGTGTTACTCGTGAGTGGTGTCTGAATGAGAATAGATGGTGAAATAAATAAGTAATACTATGAAATGTATGAGTATACTTGGTAAGATACTGTGAAATGTATGAATATAAATGATAAGATACCGTGGAAGGAATTTGTATAGATGGTAAGGTACTGTGAAATGAATAGGTTTAGATGGTAAAGTACTGGGAAATAAATGGGTATAGATGGTAAGATAATGTGTAATGAATGAGAATAGATGGTAAGGTACTGTGAAATGAATGAGTATAGATGGTAAGGTACTGTGAAATGAATGGGTATAGATGGTAAGATAATGTGTAATGAATGGGTATAGATGGCAAGATAATGTGAAATGAATGAGTATAGATGGTAAAAGACTGTGAAATGAATGGTATAGGTGGTTAGGTACTTTGAAATGAATGAGTATAGATGGAAATGAATAAGTATAGATGGTGCGGTACTGACGAGTTTGCCGGTGGGTTTCCCGCCGCCGTGGCCCGCGTTGGTGTCGATGCGCGCGAGGACTGGCGCGTGCTGCAGCGGGTGGTCGCGGAGCGCGTGCTGCAGCGTCGCGATGTACTTGAGCGAGTGGAGCGGCACGACGCGGTCGTCGTGGTCGGCGGAGAGCACGAGCGTGGCGGGGTACTGCGCGCGCCCGCCGCCCGGCGGCACGATGTTGTGCAGCGGCGAGTACTTCAGCAGGTACTCGAACTGGGCCGGGTCGTCCGAGCTGCCGTAGTCCGACACCCACGCGTAACCTATCGTGAACTTCTGGAACCGGAGCATGTCTAACACCCTGTAAAGAGGAGGTTTATTAAATAAATAAAGAAACAAACAAATTCATTTTAATCTATTGTTCATAAGCCATTTTAGTACTATATTAGCACTTCTGTATAATACATTCTGCATTGGTAGTCCAGTGAAGCTGTTAATACCATGCTAGTTCAATAGCATAGTCAGTTCAAGGAAAAAAAATCTTATGCATTCTACGATTTTACGTATTGCTGGGAAAAAATAATTTTCGTTGGATGAAAGTAACCCTTGTGGCAATTTATATATCCAGGCAATTTAATGATAATTGGTTAAGGAACTGCTTGCTATGGTACTGGCCCATACTTTGGGAAATGCTCTATTGATCAATTTTTATAATCTACCTAACTCCAACAGTCGAATGAGATTTTTTTTCTAACTGACCAATCCTAGCAACTGAACTACTAAGGCGAGTGCTTAAAGCATTCAGCTAATTAAGCAACTAGCGCAGGGGCCTATGAGCAGCCTCGGCTGGGGCTGTCACTGTAAACTGGAATATACCTGCATCGAGATAAACTAACCAGGCTAGCTAACAATTCATACATATATTAATTAATGAGATAAACATATGTATCTTACCAACTCGTACATGTTCTCATTGACGCATACATGTTCTCACCCAATCATACGTCATGTTCTCACCAACTCATACATGCTCTCATAGTCTCATATATGTTTTCACCACCTCATACGTTATGTTCTCATGAACTCATACATGTTCTCATTGTCTCATATATGTTTCCACCACCTCATACGTCATGTTGTCATCAACTCATTTATGACTTCATTAACTCTTACATGTTTTCAACAGCTCATACATGTCCCCACCAACTCATACATGTTCTCATAAACTCATATGATTAACGATACATACCCGACTTGCACGATGGCGGCTCCGTAGAGCTCGGGGCGCTGGTTGATGCAGGCGGCGACGAGGAGACCGCCGTTGGAGCCGCCCTGTATGGTGGTGAGCGCGGGCCGCGTGTACTGCTCACGGAAGAGGTACTCCGCCGCCGCTTGGAAGTCGTCGAACACATTCTGCTTGTTGAACAGCCGGCCCGCGTTGTGCCACCGCTCACCGTACTCGCTGGTTATACAGAAACAAAAATGTTTCTCAAGTGAAAATTTAGACCTGTCGTGATCTGATACTCAGTGAAACGAAACAACGATATTAGAAAGAGACAAACATATAAATCAATATGATTTTTTTTTATACCATAGAAGGCAAACGAACAGGTGGGTCACTAGCAACACCAGGGCAGTCGCAAGTGCGTTGCCAACCTGTGTATGGTGTGGGGGAAGGAGAGGGGGAGGTGGGCCTCCGACGTTCTACTGACCGAACGAAGCGCAACAGTGCAAGCACACAGTCACGTCGATTTTCCGTGAAAGGGTGGTATAACACCGGGCGAGCCGACCCATTCATGCTGAAACCAGTACCAGATTCAGCTTGCCTCTACCAACTACAAAAACGTGCAATAAAGTGGGACGACATTATATATATATATATATATATATAGTGTGTTTGTATTATACTGTGTATACACTCGCTATTTTCTCATTGTACTTAAAATTAACTAACACTTGCTGTTTGTATGTGCGTGTGTATGCACTTGCGTATTAATATTAGGTCTTTACCTATGAAATTGCCGTTTTGTATGAAAAATTTAAACGATTTTTTTTCATGTATTTTTTTATTTGTATTAATCGAAGTAATTACCCATGCGATCAATGCATCTTTGCCAATGTAGTGGCAGTTTATTGATGCCATTCTTAAAGAAATCAGCTGGACGAGAGGCATTAAATTCTTCAAAGGCATTTTGTACTGCCTCTCGGGTATTGATGTTTTTTCCCGCCAAGGAGTTATCCAAATTCTGGAAAAAGTAGTCGTCTGTAGGCGCAAGGTCTGGTGAGTAGGGCGGATAACGGAAAACTTCCAACTCCAGTTCTTGCAACTTGGATACCGTCTGCTGTGCATTATGAGGTCGCGCGTTGTCGTGCAAGAGCAGCGGAGACGAGCGATCGACCAATGCTGGTTGGAAATGTGCCAGCTTCTCCATCATTGTATTCAGTTTTTCACAGTACACATCTGCAGTAATGCTCACCCCGGTGGGTAAGAAGCTGTGATGAATCACACCGGCGCTAGACCACCAAACAGTGACCATCACTTTTCTAGGGGTAAGTTTTCGTTTAGGACATTGTTTAGGTGCTGAACCAGGATCCAACGAACATGCTGTGCGCTTGCGGTTATCAAACAGAATCCATTTTTCATCACGTGCGGTTCAAAATTCCTTCATTTGTGTGTCTGTTGAGCAATGTAAGACACGTCTCGACGCGTACTACGCGCTGGCGATCATCGAGTTCATGGGCATGGGGCAATTTGTCAAGCTTTTTTACCTTACCAATTTCGACGCAAATGGACCAATATTGTTTTGACGCTAACGTCGAAAGCTGCTGCTAATTCAGTCGTAGATTGTGTATCATCAGCTTCCACAATCGCCTTTAATTCGTTATTGTCGACCAAAGTCTTCGAACGACCGCGAGGCTCATTTTTCAGGTGGAAATTCCCAGAACGGAAGCAAGCAAACCAATAAAAATTGGTGCGTTGGTTTGCAGTGTTAGCTCCGTAAACGTCGTTGATGTTGCGTTCCGTTTGTGCTGCGCTGCTACCACGACGGTACTCATATTCCATAATTACTCGAATTTTTAACGTATCCATGATGACAAAAAAGATTAAAAATGAGATGTAAGTGTAACACTAATCAATTAACAAATGACTACTTTTGGAAAAAGAATTCCATGTTTTTAAGATATAATTGATTTGAAATTAGAATTCTTAGCCAAACAAAAAAATATATTGATTTGAAATTGCCAGTACTGCAGAACGGCAATTACATAGGTAAAACCCTATTATAATAAGCCTTAGGAGAGGCGTCATTTCCAATTTGTAGTCCACTAAAGTAATAAAGGCCTGTCAGACCAATAGTTTAGTCAATTTGAAAATAATAGTTATTTCCTGTGCAGATATTGTTTACCTGTATTATTTACATTAATTTCTAATCATTTTTCGAAAGTTTCCCTTTTACAGAGTAAATTGCATATATTTTTTAAACACGAAAGATAAAAAATAGTTTTCGTAAAGATGATATTTTTTATTAATTGTTTTTATTAATTTTATTGTTTCATTAAAATCTTGTCATTAATAAATAAATCAATTCGTTTCATGGTTTTTGGTAAATAGTCCACGCGAAAGAGCGAACATATATATGTGGTGTACACAATACCAAATTCACCTCTTTAATTTGCTGGATTTTTGTTTTATTTCTCTACCTTATTAAAAACAAAAAAATATTCCAATTTTTTTCCCAACCCAAAACTTCTTTCCTATTACTAATAATTTCTTCTATAATGGAACAGTTGGAAATTTTTAAATTCCCCTGTAAATGTTTTCCTTCGAAAAAAAAAAAATGTTTTCAATTACATGTATATCCAATTAAATGGCGCTTACCCTCCGCCTCTGATATTCGGAATGGCGATAACCCCATGGAAATGCTGCATGAATACGATCCTGGTGACGCTGAACAAGGGCAGTACGTTTATATTAAATCCACCGTAACCGTAAATAAGAGCTGGGTTCGAACAGTCTCGCGGTAGATCCTGAAAATAACAATATACACTTTAACAGAATGCCCAATGTAGGTAATACCCGGGTATTTGGATATACATTTGGGTGCGGAACTTCGCTATTTAGATTTACTAAACATGAGTAGTACTCGGGCGTGAACTTTGTTATTTGAGTCTACTAAATATAAATAGTACTGAGGTGTGAACTTCGCCCAGTCCGTTAGTGGTATCCGCTGCAAAATACGAAACCGTACCTAACGCTGCTCGCTGCAAAAGACGCCCGCGACATATTTTTACCGATCCTCGCGATGAAATAACGGCAGCGAACGATCAGTACCAGCCTGTCTCTCCAAACAGAGCGTGTTCACGCCCACGGCCGCGTAACCACAGATCACGCCGCCGTGGTTTGGGGGTAAATTTCGCTCCCGCACTCCAAATTAGGCCCTCCTTGGCAGCGACTCAAGCCTAGGTCCGTTCCCTCTGTGTGGAGCCCTTGAGTACGTTGCTCGCGCGATACAGTGACATAAAAATTTACATAACTGCTACAACACTACACGATCACCCCCAACACGTGCACACTACACGCTTACACATGGAAGTGTAAGGGTTTTATTTTTTTCCTTTATCGAACTAAAAAAAACTCTTATTTTCCAATAAAAAATATATGGAGGGGTTGTAGAGGCGTGTATGCTTGGTACACATATGCGTCTCAACAACTCAAACATATATGAATAGTTAGCTAAGTTAGGTCGCGAGTTTGCATGTAACAGGCAATAGCCAAGCCGATGTGTGCCGTGCACCCTTGAGCTAGTTGCCTAAATAAAATCGGCTGAGTGCCTTAAGCGCTCGCCTTAGTAATTCAGTGTAGCTGTTAAGACCTTGCTAGGTCAATAGCGTAGTCAGTTCGAAAAAAAAAGTGTGAACTTCGGTATTTGGGTGTATTAAATATAAGTAGTACTCAAGTGTGAATTTCGGTATTTGGCTCTAATAAGTATAAGCAGTACTTAGGTGTGAATTTCGGTATTTGAGTCTACTAGACATAAATAGCACTCAGGTGTGAAGTTCGGTATACGGGTCTATTAAGTATAAGTAGTAATACAGTTGTAAACATTAGTAATTGGGTCTACATCAACGTAATCTACGTAACCGGACATGCTCGATAGTTAGTCTATTAAAGACATATAGGTTTTCCTGATCCTAAGAACTCAGCATCTTCGAACCCCATACAACTACTCGGATTATATATTAAGATACAGTTTAACGATAATTCTCACTCAACTAACTGTTATTATTTACACCGAATTTCATAAGATCAAAATAAGAAACCATACCTTCTTTGAAATAATGAACATGGGTATCTTCGTGCCATCTTTGCTAGAGTAAAATATTTGTTTAGCTTCATACTGCGATGGGTCGAACCCTTTAACAGTCACTTCTCTGAATAGCTGAAATATGCAAACACGTTATATTTAACTAATAGTGAAAATTTCACGTAGCACCATTTTGCTATAAACTAAGCATATTTTGCAATATGTTAGTTGAATAGGGCGTAACATAACATCCAAGAATCGTACATTTATTATATTATATAGGCTTTCTGAAACCTATTGACTGAAGATAAACTGCTTTATGAAACTGTTTTCACCTTCATTACAATTTTTGAAAGTAAGATATATTCTCCAGTTATCTTGATCTATACTAATATTATAAAGCTGAAGAGTTTGTTTGTTTGGTTGAACGCGCTAATCTCAAGAACTACCGATCCGATTTGAAAGTTTCTTTCAGTGTTAGATAGCTCATTTATCAAGGATGGCTATAGGCTACATATCATCACGTTAAAACCAATAAGAGCGGAGCACTAATGAAGAATGTCTCAAAATCGGGCTATTTTTAGAGCATCCGCTGCGTATCAGTGTCAGTATTATATGCGTTGCCATGGTAACATGATAACATTCTATCGGAAATATTATTAGGGTTTATTTTGTGTTTCTGTTCAAAAGTTTATTCTAGGTTATTTTTAATTCCAATTTTTGATTAATAGTAGTATGTTGCCATCTCAAACAATTTTAAAGTCTATTTTGTGCTGCTATTCTAAAAGGTTAGTAGTAATAATATTCGTCCATCACAATAAAGGCAAAAGAATTAATCCATACTGCCAATTCTGAAATTGTCAATATAGGTAGTTCTTATGTATTCTCAAATATAAGCGCCAAATCTTCTATATAATATTTCGTAAATTTTTATCTTCATAATTATCAAGACCCCAGAATACATGCTCCGTGGTATTATTTTTCATTTATTTCACTTAGCATAATAAACAAACCATATTACATAAAACGCCGCCAATTTAACACAATATAGAGTCAAATAACACAAAATTATGAATAAAATATAAAATCCCTACATAACAGACTGAAATCCCGTCAAAAACTCCTCAAAAAGTTTATTCTACGTTAGTTTTGTTCCCAGTTTTTAGTTTGTGAAATATTACGTATTATAAGAATAAAGCGTGTGTATATAATATTCAAATAAATACTTTCTGATGAAGACATATATCTGCGGTGCTACAAATATCAACATTTTTTTTTAATTCTGTCGATATATCTGTTTGTTTATTTGTTCCGGGTTTTGTTTTCTTAGAAAGTTAACAGCTTCAACGGAGTACAAGTAATATTTGAACGGGAATTTTACGGGCAAATAACTAACTCATTAGCTATTTTATTTTAAACTAGCGAGTTTAGCAGACGATACCCCATATTATATCTATATAATAAAAGATTGAACACATATTGTTCGATAATGTATAACTTTATTTTCATTACTTTCTTATATAGTGTAAGTGAGCACTGAGGGTGATACATAGATAGTAGTTTAAAGTTCCAGCTATGTGGCTTATGATAAATCTCATCCCATTCGATACACTATTAGTATTCACATATATAATATACATGTTACCTGTTACTGTAGATGATGCGAGTGTCGTACTTACAAATATTTATGAAAGAGTATTATTGTTATTTACACATCTAATAACAATTTTAAATTTAATTAATACATTCAAAAAACGCGTGCGGAGCCGCGGGTAACAGCTAGTTCAATTATAAACATAATGATATATTGATTTGTCCGATATTTCCTGATAAATCGACCGATAAATCTTAACTAACCAGTCTATGGTTGCTGAAATTTAAACTCAGATTGACTGACTTAGTACTGAGAGTGATTGGAGGAAGGAAATATGGAAGGCAATCGACGGTTTACAAAGGGGATTAATATTGTGCATAGGATTAATTGATACATATTTTGACCTACTAGTCCATTTAATACCCGAACATGTTAGTATGGTATATGGGTTACTACTAGAGATGATCTATATTCATCGATGTTGAAGAAACATCGATGCTTAGCTGGAAAACATCGATATTTTGACATCGATGTTTTGATGTCGATAACATCGACGCATCGATGTCATCAGAATAAAATAGAGACTAGATAATTATGAAATTTGTAAGCTGTATGAAGTTATTTCATTGCATGATCTTTTTTTTTGTCGCTGGCCTACTCCTGTACCAGCAACGGAACTGACAATATGGAAAACACCCGATAAAGTTTGTTTTGTTTTTTACAGTTTTAATTACTAGTAAAAATATTGATGTTTTCAGATATCGATATTTTTCTATCGACGTTTATCGTACATCGATACTTATGAAACGATGTTGACATCGATATTTTTTCTAATATCGTACATCCCTAGTTACTACACATTGGTTACATATTGTGTGGTGGTCGCATCCTAGTGATAAGTGTACTTACGGTGGAGGTGTAAGGTTTCTTAGTTAAATCGACATGGTGTATAAGTCCGGGCGAAAGAAACGACATAGAGTGGTAGAAGATCTCCGACTGCTGCTTCTTCCCGGAGAAACCAACAATGGAACCCACGTCTGAATAGAATGTTTGCAGTTTCGCTCCAGTTTTCATGTCGTGCAGTTGGAGGACACTCTGGAAATGTTAATATTTATATGAAATAGTAGGTGGTAGAGCTACGCTGAAGCTATTATTGGTTACAGCATGAATGGGTCCGCTCGTCCGGGGTAGCACCACCCTCTCACAGAAAACCGACGTGAAGTAACAGTGCTTGCATTGTTGCGTTTCATTCGGTCAGTGAGAGCACCGGAGACCATCTCGCCTCCCCTCTTCTCTCCATACCCTCGAACATAGGCTGGCAACGCACGTGCGACTCTTTTGGGGTTGCTAATGTCTATGGACGGCGGTGATCGCTTAACAACATGTGACCCACATGTCGTTTGCCTCCTATATGATAAAAAAAACGCAATGTCATGACGCATGTTCACTATGAACTTCGAAACTGCTCAGACTATCTTCAAGAAAGTTGGCATTTACATATAATTTAGTCCGATTTGAGATATATCTATATGTATACGATTAATTTATATTTCGATTAATGTTATTAATATTTTTTAATTGCAAATTAAATAATCGTCAATGTTGATTATTGTTATTAATTGCAAGTTTCATGAGTCTCGAACAGATGGCGCTTTAAATTATTTTGTTGTCAGCAACTGTAAGACCGACTGTTTTAGATATCTCGTAGATGGCGCCATGTTTTAATTTTGAATTTCCTTTTCGACTCCAGTTTATTATATGGTGTACTTGTTGTGTTAATCTATGAGGGCCACAGCAACGCGTATCCGGATCACATAATATTGTATGAAATATCTACATGTATCGCATCTATATATAGCATATTACAATTAACACAATCTGTCTTTCGAATTTATTTAAAATCAGTCGGCAATATTTGTCATTGTTGAAACTTTAATAACTTTAAGTATATGAAAAAAAGTATTTCATTGATCAATTTAATACGTTTCACTTGGAATATTAAGTGAAAATATGATTGCCGTATTTAAATTCAGTTAATCCCTATGTTAAATAAGTATTGTTTAGGAATGTTTCACAGGTATTAGGTAGCCTAGCTTTCGTCCGCAGCTTTGTACGCGTGAACGAATGAATGAAATATATCTTACCTATCCCTTTGGAACAGTAATATTTATCTAGGCGAAAAGTATCCTGCTTCTTTTTCTATACCACTAAGAACGTCTATAGAAAATTTTATATTGAGCGTCTGAGTTCGTTATGCGTAAAGCATACATTGCATGTTATGCAAACACTCTCACTTTCGGATTTATAATATTAATACGGATTGTTATTGTGTACTCTGTTTTTAGTTTTATTTAGGGCACCCAATCTTCTAGATTGCTACTGCCATTGTCTAGTAAGTAGTAATACAAACTTCTTGTGGTAATTTCAATGTTCCAACAAGATGGCAGCTCTCTTATTTCATGCCCAGTAATATTATTTCTCATCTACTTCACGTGTATACAATAACTGAACATTATTACGTAAAATACCAACAATATTACAAAATATACAGTTAAATAACACAACATTGTGAATAAAATATAAGAGGCAGTACATGACAGAGTAAGGTTCTGCCAAGAACTATATTATGTACCTTCACATCCCTGATGTAATGTACGACCAGTTTGTCGTGATTGACAGCCGAAGCCCAGTCCAACACATCGCTGGGATGTTCCTGCAAGAGAATATGAATTAATGTATCTTCCAACTTTTTAAAACAATAATCTCAATCTGTAAAAATATCAAGGTAAGGTACCGGAGCAAACATCACATCATCCCACATTGTATTACCGATTTCAAGCCCCGAGAAGTCCTGTTCTAAATTTTTCCCGTATCAAGAACATTTCTCAAAGACGGCAATGGTGTTGTCAATTTAAACTAGTAAACGTAGGACAGTTTCGAAAAATTCGATTGATATACCTGCAGTCAACCTGCCACGACCATAGTTTAAAGTAAGATGCCTTGTGAACGCTTATGACTTGCGGGTGAATTTATGGACCCATTTGTACCCTTAGACCATAAAATCGAATTTGTGATAATATCGATATAGGTTAAGTATCGATAAATATGGCAAACTTTAAAATTATCGATGTACTTCATTTTCTGTTGCAGTTTAGTTATGCGAGTTTTCTTATCCCCACAGTATTAGAAGACGATTGCTCCAATAATTGTTTTTAATCGGCATATACAACATATATTTCACGTTTTTTGTTTGAGGCAAGTATCGATAATATATAGTTAAAACAATTGATAGTCGATTACTATATATACAATTCAATTATTTTGTATAGATTTTTATATTCAATTTTGTACAAAACATGATATTATATATATTCGTTTGCACTTTTGAGTGGTCAAAACATCGATCATACTCACAGGAATAAGTGTCTCCCAGTTTTCTTCAGCCGGATTGTGCAAATCTATCTTTATTAACCTATAGTTGGGAGCGTTCTTGTTAGTGCGGATTATGCAGACGGAATCTTCGTTGGAAATGTACTGAAATAAAAGTAAAATATAAGCAAAATTATAAACATATGTACTTATAATTTTAACAAATACATAATCGAATAGAGTTCATAGTCATGTCATCTGAGACAACGTCACCTGTCAGTTTCTAGAGTAACAACATATCACGTGATTAAGACTTAATCAAAACGCTCAGAGATTACATGATTACTAACAGATACACTTACCCGATTAGGCCTCCCACGGCAGCGGCTCAAGCCTAGGTTCGATCCCTCGGTAGGGAGCCCTTGAGTGCGTTGCTTGCGCGATACGGTGACACATAAATATACATCACCGCTACAACATACACGATCACCCCACACACGTGCACGCCTACACGCTTACACATGAAAGTGGAAGGGTTTACTTTTTTTTTCCTTATCGAACTGAAAAACTCAATTTTTCGGTGATAAATATATGGAGGAGTTGTTGAGGCGTGTATGCTTGGTACACATATACGTTTGAACCACTCATACATGTATGAATAGTTAGCTAGGTTTTCTAAGATAGGTCGCGATTTTGCATGCAACAGGCAACAGCCAAGCCGAGGTGTGCCGTGCACCCTTGAGCATGCCAAAATAAAATCGGCTGAGTGCCTTAAGCGCTCGCCTTAGTAGTCCGGTGAAGCTGTTAAGACCTTGCTGGGTCAATAGCGTAGTCACTTCGAAAAAAAAACTAACAGATACACTAAGAATTTTCTATACTATACTGGGTGACTGGTTATTCGTTAGCAGTTTCTTGACATGATACTTACTACTTGATACTTATTTAAATCAATTAAAAAAGTAAGTTCTTAATATTTGACCTAATGGTCTAGAAAATACAAAAATTATAGTCAATCTATGTTAAATCACAATGTCAATGACCGTCGGGCGTAGTAAAAGTGAAATGAAAGTGAAATCAACCAACTAACATAGGATAATTTTTCGAAGTTTGAACAAATAAAAGGGTTCGCTCGCAGGTTTTTTCACTTGTCATTCAACCTAAGTTTATTTAAATTTTTACTCAAACTTTTGAGTCTTAGAACAAATTTTAACTTAGGTTCTCTTCGTTGTTTATTAGTATTTATTTTATATGTTAAATGTACCCAAGAACTATCACACGATTGAAGGTTGTCACTCTTTAAACAGTCACAGTGTATATGTATATTTTAAAAAAGTAAAGTTTATTTGTTTTACGATATTTAGCTATGGACCAGAGCTTTGCGCGAAGGAAAATATAGCAAATGAATAATAGCAATATGGTAGAGATTTTTTTATAAGACAGTATGATTAGCTACCACCTTCAAATTGAAAATCTGTTGACAAACTCATATACATGTGTTTCAGAGTTGGTTTCGAATTTGTGTGTAAATGAATATAGAAAAAGCGAGCTCAAAGTCGGTTTCATATTTGAAAGTACGTGGATATAGGAAGAGTCACCTCATTGGATGGCTTCCAATTTGTATACGAGAGAAAGTAGAAAAAAATAACCTAAAATTTTGCTTCGAATTTCAATGAAAGTGAATATAGAAAAAGAAACCTCACATTTGGATTGTAATTTGAATGTAAGTGAATATAGGAAAAGTAACCTCATAATCGGCTTCAAATTTGTGGACAATCTGCGTGAGGGTCAGACGGCCGGACAGATCCGGGTGCTTGGTGAGGTCCGCGTAGAACAACAGGTTGTCGCGGCTGTCCTTCACCGGCGACACTATCAGGTACCGACCGCAGTCCGACACCTCCGCTCCGCTATAATAATTATGTCATTTATTCCATTTAGACCTTAGGAAGGCGTTTAAAAACGTAAAAAAAACTAATCAGACAGCCCAGAAAACATTGTAAAGAGCCAAAAATCCAATCGACTTAATCATTCTATTTGTGTATTTTTTTTTTAATTAAAATAATAATAAACTTGCACATTGTTTACAAACATTCATTATTCTCACGGAGGCAATCTCCAGATATCAGTGATTTCTGCTTGTTTTTATTATTATTGTTACTTTTTTTCATTACTTTTACTTACATTTACTGTTTTTCAGATGTACATCCGAGTTATAAATCTTTTATAACGACATCGAAGGGACTACACATAAAAACCGATAGTCGTAGCAACCGTTGTTTGTTTTCGAGATACACCCAGGACCTTTGTTCTGGTTCAATATAACCGAAATGTTGTTCTAAACGATGCCGCCATAAACGGTTTTGACTGTAATACTATTTTAACTTTATTCAAAAAGGACAAAAAGTTTTACCAGACCTGTAATCTACAACATTACTAAGTTAAAGAGTGTAATGAAAAACGAGTCAAAGGCTACAACTATTTATACATAATCTAATGTAATAATTAATTAAATACGTTCTACTTATTGCCAGATTAATTAGAAACCTACGTACGGCTTCCTTCGCTTAGCAAACGCGTGTGAGTTCCACTGTTAATAAAAAAATATCATATTAACTTGGCGCCTGATTATTATCGAATATTTAAAAAAAATAATAGAAAGAAGTCTACTGTTGCGCGTACATCGCCCATAGTTACTGAATAGATTTTGACCATTCCTTTTTGTATTATCTTTTATAAAAAACGAAATATTACGATTAAAAATTTAGGAAATTAAGATCATTTATAAGCACTACAAGGGCTGAAGAAATTTTGTAAACAAAGCATATATCTGTACTAAATTTTTTGTGTTTGTTAAGATAATCAAATAACTCAGAAGAAGTCGCGGGTATCAGAATAAATATTAATATATGTTTTTCATGCTTAATTTCATTAGACTCTTTATAGTAATTTGAATATAATCCAACATCATTTTTTTAAACGAAGATAATTAAATTATTCATTTGAGTGACATCAGTTAAAAATAATTATAAAATCGAATACCCAGTAGATACAAACATACAACTCGAATGTGGTAGATACGGAAATTTTATGGTACATGTTTTTTTTTTCGAACTGATTATACGCTTTGGACATGACGGGCCCTAACAGGTATGCGGCAACATGTTCAAAGGCATAAAAGTGGCTTAGGCTCTTGTCTTGAATGCAATATTCCGAATTTGACTAATCTACGTTAAATGATGTAATCATATATGAATTAGAGAAACACATATGTGTGCCCCATTGACCCCAAAAACGTATTTCGAATTTGACAATTTCGCTAAACTAATTAACCAAAGTCACCCAACCAAAATCACTTAAGACAACCCAGTCAGTATTAGATAACTGTTTATAGTATATAGGGCATTTAACTTATAGTGGTTCGCTACTACTCCACCACATATCAGACCTACACATCCTGAACCCACATTACTTATGTCATCAAAATTAAGCATATCAAAGACCCTCTGTTCGCCCCCCTTTTAGTCTTTATGTGATTCTTGGAAGGTCCCGAAATGTTAAACAATCGATAATTTTTATTCATGACATCGATGTATCGATATGTTTGATAATACCAGGTGAAAGATCAAACACTCGCAGTATTCTAGGATATAATACTTCATGGTCACAATTAAATATATAAAATAATAATACCAAAACAAATGTTAATAGATAACAAAGATAACCTAAGTTAAAGTTTGTTCTAAGGCTTTCAAAAGTATAAACACAATTGTAAGAAATCTAGGTGCAATGACCGAAGCCCAAAGCTGTAAGGTACGACCCGGAGTTTATAATCTTCTATAATAAAACTGACAATTACTCCTTTTATTCTGTTCATACCGTTCCTACGTTCACTTTAAAATGAATGTGATTTCACCCGACGGTCATTGACACTGTGCTTTAATATAGAATCGTATAATTTTTGTATTTTTCTGGTCAAATATTAAGCACCAATTTTTTATTTATTTTAGAACAGGAATTGATTGCAAACTGCCCTTCGTAAATAGTGCTATTGTCAAATCTTTCAGCGCGTATAGTATTGATGTCGAAACTTCTTTGAATATCGATATCGGACAGATTATCTCTATGTTAGAGGGTATGAAAATAAATATATATATACGTATAAATGTTTTTATATCATAGCAGGCAAACGGACAATTGGGTCCCCTGATATTAAGTGATCACCATCGTCCATAGACGCTTTCATCACCATAGGAGTCGCAAGTGCGTTGCCAGCTTGTGTTTGGGTGGACAGGGAATAAAGAAGGGGAGAGGGAGGAGGAAAGGTGATGATTTTCCGGCACCCTGAACGACCGATCGAAACGCAATATTACAAGCACTGTTACTTCACGTCGGTTTTCTGTCAGAGCCGACACATTCATGCTGAACCCAGTAATAGCTTCAGCGTGGTTCTACCACCTTTAAAAATATAATAGAAATGGTAGGTAGACTCACATTCTCCAAAGCGGCTCCTCCGGGAAATCTACAACGATGACGTCATCGGACTGCGGCGTGTTGAGTCGATGGTAACACAGCTTCTGGTCCTTGTTGCCGTCCGTCTCCGACCCGTCAGCCTTCCCCGTTTGCACTAGGTACCTCTGAATTATTTTATTTTATTTATTCAGGCTCAACAACAGAAAACAAATTACACAAAATGTACATTAATAATAATAGCTTACCGGACTAAATTTGTTTTCCTATTAATGATGGGCACATGTTAAAAATTATAGTAATAATTAAAAATAACAATAAAAAAAGATTATGATAAATACAAAATAATGCATGATGGCTTTCACAATTACTATCCTTACTTGTATTTTTGGTAAAGTATATCCAAATCCCTTGCGTTATTATTGTATTCTCTACACATTCTGTATAATGGATTACAATAAGAGACATTATTTGAGCAATGTGGAACTTGAAAGATATTTTTCGGCTAACTCTTATGATTATTGATAATTGGCTTAACAACTCTCTCAAATATTACAAGTAGAACCTCAATAAGATAATATCTATAATTTCAAAAAATAATCTGTTCCCTTTCGCCTCAGAGCCTAAAACCTCTATTACTTAAAATACGCCACGTCGATAACTTAAACTAATAATTTCAATATTAGCCCTTAATTACTCAAAGAAATGTTTCGATAAGCTCTGTAACAAAATCTGTTTTCACAAATGAGTCATTTCGAATGAATGAACAAAACACAATGTTTTGGTTGCATTTGTTACCAATGAGTTTTTAACGCTTAAAAAATTTAAATCGATTTACAATTACTATATTCTATATCGATTAAGATTTTAAAAAAGCCGCCGGTGACACGCAGTATTCAATAAAAAGGAAGGATGACCACTTACGAAGGTTGAACGATGCATATAAACTGTAGGTCAAGTTGAACAACCGGAACTAGAAGGCTATTTAATAAACATGAAACGTAATGTAAGTTATGCATTATCGACCTTTCCTTGTAATTAATAAATATCAAATTAGTCACTAACCGAATAAAATAAGCCTTTGTTATCCTTCGTCCATGTCATCGAAGCGAACTTGACGTTTTCCAGTACCTCTGGATAATCTTCACCTGGAGAAGGTAAGTAAAATTGGAGTAATTTTACTGCAACTCAATGTAGTCTAAGATTCTATTATGAGTGTTCATAATTTTCTATGAGCTTATTGATGTAAAACATCTATAGGCGAAGGGTACAGCTAATTCTTAGCGTGGCCTAATTTTTTCGACTAACATTTTGATGACTAGACTTGAATGCTTTAGTATTATTTCTTAATCTTAATAATATTATAAAGAGGTAAAGTTTGTTAATGACGTTGTGATGTTGTGACGTTGTAGGATTTGAATAATTCTTTCAGTGTTAAATAGATTATTCATCGATAATGGTTATAGGCTATATATCATTACGCTAAGACTAATAGGAGCGGAGCACAGGTGAAAGATGTTTCAAAATCGGGATGTTTCTTCTTTTTGAGAATTGCTGCGTTTTAGTGTATTTAGTCCACGCGAACGAAGTCGCGGCCAGAGGCTAGTTGTTTTATATTCGTCTCTATATTTATTTAAGAAGATATATTAAAAAGATCTGTTACTAAAATAATACCTACATTTGAAAGTGATTCGATAAATATTAACATAATAATCACATTTATTACTATTACGTTAATAGAAACTAGTTACGACTGCGTTACAAAATATGATGAAACTCGGTTACAAGATGCATTAAGCAGTCACATGAATAAAACAATGTCTTCTGCCACTTCTGTCCGTCTGTTTTTCTGTTCGCCATAAACTCAAAAGCTACTAAACGGATTTTTATGCGGTTTTCACCAGTAGATAAAGTGATTCATGAGGAAGGTTTAGGTGTATAATTTATCTGTTTTTTCTTTTTATTATCAGGCAGTACAAGGTCAGCCGGACCTATTAGTTAGTAATAGGTAACAAATCTTAGAAGTACCTGTAGCGACATCTTTAAAATGTATAGTGATCCAGTCTGAACCGCTGGCGGAGAGGCCGTACGCCATCGTCGAACCGTCTTCTGAGAACCTTTGCCCTGATATCGCAACGGTCCCATCCTCTGACAGGGTATTAGCGTCTAGAAACACACGTGGCTCGCCGTCTAAACTGTCTTGTACGTATAGGACGCTGGGAATGAAAAAAAAATGTCGTTGGAAAACATTTTGTTACTCTCCTCCTTTGTGACTCTCCAGGTGTTACAAGTGTCTATGGACGGTGGTGATTACTTAACATCAGGTGACCCGTCTATTCGTTTGCCTCCAATGATATAAAAAAAAAAACGTCACACCACACTTTCCCCTTTTTGTGTCCAAAAAATCTATATATCTGTATAATAACGCTGTCGTTTATATTTTTTTAATGTTTTTTTTTTTTTTATTGTAATCATCACGTACGAGATTGCACAGAGTTGGAATGTATTAAAATTAATAGGTGATAAAAATCAATCTTGTTTTTTCTTGGATCCTCATTGCGCAACCTCGAATAATTAAAAATCTATTTGTTGAATCCATTACCTTAAGAATATAATGCGGTTATAGACACAAGTGTGTCAGTTAATTACTTTACGGATCTATTGTAGTAATTAATTTTAAAAGATTTATTAATGTAATTTAATTCTAATACGTTGGTCATGGGCGATGTAGATTTGCCACAATTCTCAACAATAACAAGATTTATTTCAATAGTTCGTTTGTTTGTTCTTTAGGTAAAAATTAAATCTGCTGGAAACAGAACCGGTCTTAACGACTTTTTGGCAAAGATTATTAAATTAAGTACTCCGAGTATCAAAAGGTCAGATTAAAGACATTATTTTTCTATTTGATTGCGACATCTTTATTGACTTGACTGGTTTGTCTTTATAACTGGAATTTACCGCATTTCTTCAAGGTTAGTATTCCCAAGAACAGGACGATCGCTAAAAAGTAATGGGCTGATCTTCTGTGTTGGAACCTCGTTGCTAAATTGGTCATGTTCTAGTCAAGACAAAGTGAAAGGCTGATATATTCTTCACTAACTATGCTTCCAACTTTGTACACATAAAATTTTGAAGTAGTGTAATTGAAAATATGATGATACGCTATTACGAGGGATAGTTACGTAGAGCTACAAAATGAACTGGTACCAAACTAATGAAAATTAAGGCGTCACGTTTTAATTTTTGTACGGAATGCACTAAATTGTGCAGACTTTGAAATTTTTAAATTAAGATATCTTTTTATGTAGACCAATTCTCATTAAATGAAGCATAGGCTTAATTATATTATATATTTTATTTCATTATATCATGTAGACTAGCGGGTCTGGCGGGCGATGTCCTGCCCTGATAGTAAAAAAAAATCTTTGCAAACCTTCCTTATAATTTATTTTTTCTACAAGTGAAAGCCGTATCAAAATCCGTTCAATAGTATTTGAGTTTATCGTGAACAAACAGACAGACGTAGCAAAGGACTTTGTTTATAATATGTAAGGATATTAGTAAAAGCTACGCTTATTATTTATGAAAGGTTCCATGAAAATTTATCTATTTTTATTTACTCATTCCTTTACTTACTTAGTTGGAAGAAAATGCCTTGTGGTACTAGGCTCGCCAATATACAAACAAGTAAAATAAAGTATTCATTCAGTGATTCAATTAGCTTAGGAATATTAGCTTTTTCAAACCCCCCTCGGCAGCGACTCAAGCCTAGGTCCGTTCCCTCGGTGTGGAGCCCTTGACTGCGCTGCTCGCGCGATACAGTGGCACAAAAATTTACATCATTGCTACAAATCTACACGATCACCCCCACACACGTGCACGCCTATACGCTTACACATGGAAGTGGAAGGGTTTTATTTTTTTCCCTTATCGAACTGAAAAACTCTCAATTTTCCGATAATAAATATATGGAGGAGTTGTTGAAGCGTGTATGCTTGGTACACATATGCGTCTCAACAACTCAAACATATATGAATAGTTAGCTAGGTTAGCTAAGTCAGGTCGCGAGTTTGCATTTAACAGGCAACAGCCAAGCCGAGGTGTGCCGTGCACCCTTGAGCTAGTTGCCCAAATAAAATCGGCTGAGTGCCTTCAGCGCTCGCCTTAGTAGTTCGGTGAAGCTGTTAAGACCTTGCTAGGTCAATAGCGTAGTCAGTTCGAAAAAAAAAGAAAAGCATTTTCAAACAAAGTTTTTAAAACTAATTTTATTATATTCTGTTACACTTCTTACATATCTTTTTTTTTGGTAAACAGTTTCAGTGTACAGTCACGATAGAGGTATAGTTTTATCAAAGCATAACTAAGAGTACATCATTTGCAACCTTTTTTTTTCGAAATGTCTACGCTATTGACCCAGCAAGGTCTTAACAGCGTGCACGTGTGTGGGGGTGATCGTGTAGTGTTGTAGCAGTGATGTATATTTGTGTGTCACCGTATCGCGCAAAGTCATTTGCAACCGAAATTAATTAGTGTTTGAAAACTTGCTTCTATACAAAAGGGATATTTGAATACAATTTACATTGGTTTTAAAATTACTATTGAGTCATTGTAAATATCGTATATTATTTTTCCATCTGATAAAGCGAACACGAAGTATTTAATTAAAAAGATAAAGTTATATATGATATCTGATGACTACGCAATGGAAAGTATTGAATTTGGAGTGTTATATTCATTTATTTATAGATTTTGGAATCAAATGATTTGTCTTAATTCTGTAAATAGCATACACAACATAATATTCATATATGATGTCTGTTAATAAAAAAGGTTTAGCCAAGCGACTTTGTTATAAAATTCAAGATTGATGAAAACTGATCTGATTAAATATATCAATAATTTTACCTTTGGTTCTGTAGTCCAGTGTTCATGAAGAAGAAATATCTGTCACCCCTTCGGAAAGGACATGAGTATTTGGGGTAGTTCCAGAGCTCAGTGAGCCGCGCATTGAGGTCATTCTTCACTGGACACGAGTCGAGATACGGCCTTGTAATGTTATTCTGTGCGTCTACAAATTCTTTGGTTTCTTTTGAGTCGGGGTCTTCTAGCCATCGGTATGGGTCCGCAATCTATACAATAAGTAAATACGTTTTAATCTCACGAATTTCAAGTGCGTATTTAAACAAGTTTTAGATCATCGAGACATCTTTAGGAATAGTCGGTATCCTAACTAATATTATAAATGGTATTTTACTCAAAAATTTTTTTACTGTTTTTGCGGTTTAGTTCCAATGTACATTAACGCGAGCGAAGCCGCTAACAAAAGCTAGTAAGATTATAAAAACCCGTGTAAAATACGCTAAAAACAATAACGCTAGTACGAGTTTTTTCTATAGTAATAAGTTTTTGGGTACCCTTACTAATATTAACCCCAATTACCCCAACCATAACTAATCAACCGATCATAATGAAATTTTGCGTGTATATAGAACTAATCTGTGCAAACTCAAAAACTACAATGATTCATGAGGAAGGTTTATGTAAATAATTCTGTTTTTTTTTTTTTTTTATCAAAGCTGGACAACGTTCGCCGGGCCCGCTAGTTTAAATATAATTATACTATCATGAATTGGTTACTACCTTTAATTAAACCCTGGAAGTTTTTACAGATTATCATGTTTTCATTATTTCTTTTACCCTAAAAATTATAAGGACTTTTAATTTAATAATTTATTTCAATCAAACCTTTCGAGATATCTCAATGAAATTTGAAGGATTTATAGCTTAATACTCATACTTTTAAACAATATTAAAAACTAAATATTACAATTTATCTATACATATAATAAAAATAAAGTGTCTGTATGTAATATCAAAATATTGTTTTTACTGACTAGGTACAAAATTATACAAGCAACTGATAACAAAAATGTAATTTTTAAAATTAGCAAAAAAAAAAAATGGGAAAAAAAATCCTTTTTCACTACGGACGCACACTCGTACCTACAATTACGCCAAAAAGAATTGATTTACTATAGCTGTTTTTCTTTTTCTTAAAATCTCCTGGCCTTCCAAGGCGACACAATTATTATTTAGAGTCATTGCACTGTGAATAAATGTTTTTATAGAGTCTATATATTGCTAAGGTTTTTTCTTATAATTCTTATGTACAATAGGTCCAAGGTTCAAACAACGGCAATAAAATTACCGTGTTATGAATTTAAAACGAGTTTAACGAACTCAGTTTGAATAATAATCGTTATAAGAACCCTCAGTCACTATTCGCGAATATCGGAAAATTATTACGTTTTTTTTAAATAAATTTATTATAACATAAGGATAACAGTTTTTATATCCCAATTACCGAAAAGTTTTTATAAGACATATTTAATTATGGGATATACAAAAACAAGTTTAGAATAATAGACATGGATAATCGGGTTTTATTTATTGCAAAATTACTATTTTATTACATTATAAAAACATAACAATACAGTGGGAAAATCCACACAAATTGTTCGCTAATTATTTTCGTTGACGAAAACGTTTGTAAACGCGATTATATTAATTTAAAAAGCACTTCAGTCATTCTAGTACAGTTATGTAACTTTTGATAAACTAAACTTTTAATTTAACTTTCGATAAAAATTACTCCAATATATTAGTTTTTAAGGAATTTGAAACTTGATGGAACTGACATGGGTGAAGTTTTGAGATCCAATATATACTTAATAAGCCGATACCCGTGACTTCGTCTGCGTTTTTAATTATCTTAACAATATATTTTACGTTTAAAGGTAAAAACAAAAGCCTCATACCTCTTGTTCCACTTCTACACTGCAAAAAGCATACATAGATGAACGCGTGGTGATTCTTAAATTCCTAGTTTCTTAAAACGTTATATTAAATGAAAACAGTGAGGTATTTCATTTAGATAAGGACATGTGTTGAAAAAGGTGAAACAAATAAATTTGATCTAAACTTATTCAATACTTCTATCTATGTTCTCAAAGTATACTCAAATTCCCAATCTCTCATACTAAATTTTATAATAGATCATTTGCGGTTCAAGCTGTACGTTGCGATATTAGGCAGGCAAGATCTGTGAAAATATTTAAAAATATCTCCACCGGCATTATCTCTCGCTGTCCGAGTAGCTAGTCCGGTGAAGCTGTTAAGACCTTGCTAGGTCAATAGCGTAGTCAGTTCGAGAAAAAAAAAAAACTGTCCGAGTAGAACTGTTTTGTTGCGTTACATCTTTTTTTTTTCTTGTTTCTTTTTACATTTTCTATATATTTTTATTATTTTCTTGTAAGTCTGTGTCTATTTATATTGCCACCTGGTATTTTAAAGATTGAATGTCTCCCTAGGGTTGCCTGGAAGAGATCGCTCTAAGCGATAAGGCCGCCTAACTGTACACATATTGTACATAATGTATAACTTTGTGTATCTTTAACGTGTATGCAATAAAGAGTTTATTATATATTATTATACTTTCTGAGTGATGCCGCACATAACGATTTTTATTTTCGAACTGACTAAACTGACTACGCTATTGACCTAGCAATGTCTTAACAGCTTCACCGGACTACAAACGCGCGCATAACGAAATACCTCTATCGCTTTAGCTATATATAAGACTAACTTCAACGCGCGATTTCATCGGCGTGGAATAGTTACTTTGAGCTAACGCTAACACACAGTCGAAGTTATAAAAAAACGATCTTCAAAAATTCTTCATTGGTGTTCCGCAGCTATTGATCTTAGAGCGTGACATGGCATTCCTTGATAAATTAGCTATCTAACACGCAATTTTTTTTTTTAATCGGACCAATAATTCCTGAGATTAGCGCGTTCAACCATACAAACTCTTCAGCTTTATAATATTAGTATAGATTTAGCGTAAAAAATACGAAACATGATAACGAACTAACTACACCCGAATCGAAAGCGAAACCTATTTGGAAAGTTAAAAATATTTCTTGCAGAATAAAATTCGATAGACGTTAATTTACTTCACTTATAAGTTTACATAAATGTAGTCTGTTTTGTTTCCTAAAAACAGGTCGTGATTTCGTACCAAATAAAAACCGCTCTTACAAAACAAGTTTTATTTTTAAACATTGCATAATAATCTATCGATAATATAATGGTTTGAATCCAAATAATAATGTATTCGAAAAGTTTAAAATGAATATTTCTATTCTTTGTATACACTAGCAACCCGCCCCAGCTTCGCATGAGTCCAACGTAGTAATGTAACGTCTTAAGTGTCTAAATAATTCTATCTTTTGGCGCTTGAATATTAAAGTTCATCAAAATCATAAAAAAAACTATCAATCTACACACAATTTAACTTTTGTTCTTGCGCGTAATTCTAAATATCTTATAAAACATTCATTGAAATGACATGCTGCGAAAAAATAATTTTGATCTACGTTGAATAATATATTATTCAGCTAAACTACATTTTTTTTTTTCGAAATGACTACGCTATTGACCCAGCAAGGTCTTAACAGCTTCACCGGACTACAGGAGCTAAATTACATGTTAAATTAAAACATGCCGCCATCAATGAGGTAACTATAACAGTCGGTCCTACAGTTTTCTGTCAACAATCTACTTTAAAGCGCCATCTGTTAGAAACGAATGAAACTCACAATCAATAACAATAATCAACATTGACAATAATTTAATTTTATAATTTAAAAATATTGAGGCCATTAATCGAAATGTGTAAATTATCCTATCTCTCAAGTTGGATCAAATTATACGTAAATGCCAACTTTCATGAAAATGATTGAGTAGTTTCGGAGTTCATCGTGGACAAACAATATGACACTGGATTTTTATGTATTTAGATAACATTTAATTGGAAAATAATTCACATTATAATGATATAAATAGCCTCGTAAATAAACCCATTTTTTTTAGAAAAAACAAAGGTATAATGCATACGTATTGTACATATAAATCTTCTAAAACGTCTCTAAACGACAGTGAAAACCGGATAAAAATACGTTCCAGTTTAAAAAAACTGGGAACACGCCAACAGACACGAAAAGCTACTTTGATTTATAATATCTATTAGCGTTAGACGTTCCTGTAATACTGGTTATGTATAAAAACATGATTTTTTTATATTAGGAAAACAACAAATGTATCTTGTACTTTGTTTAGAATTCATTTTTTTATTCCATTATAACTTGTCCAATATTCTTGTTGTGAATTATTGGAACGTACAATCGATTCAAGTTATGAAGGTTGTAATAAACATAAGTATTAAAGTGTAGTACACAGATCGTAAAGGATATGCCGATTAATATTTAAGTACTTGCTTGCTAATTTATAGTATCTAGCCTTGATAAATAACAGATGTGTGGTTTCATCAAATTATCAATGTTGTTCTGTTATGATTACTAAAAATAGTTTTCGGTAGTAATGTATTTGAAATAACAATTCAATTGTCTCTAACATTGATAACGTTTCCTCTTCCTGTCGGACTTTTATCAAGTCATTGATTATGCGCATATTATTTAAGATACATGTATAGAATATTAGGGTGAAAATTTATTTTTACAATTATAAAATGCAATAAAAATATGTTCACAGTTTCTATTAGCTTTTTAATGTATACGTGTAGATTAAATTGTGTCTGTATTTACCAAGGGATGGTTGAATTGATTTTTACGAAGCAAATACATCGCGGACTATTCATGATAAGCTTATCAATAAGTAATTATAAAATTTAATAGGGTTAAGAAACAATGACAAAATTGCAATAAAAAAAAAATTAAAGACAAATCCATAATAAATGCAGATAAATCACTTACTTTTTAAAAATCAACAGAATCAAATGAGTTTCATTAAAAAGCATAGAAAATGCCGGATTAATTATACATTTTTTGCCTGAAAAGTAATAAAGTTTAAATTTCACTTTTGCAAGATCTTTAATATAATATTAATGTTGATAGAAAAAAAGGGAGAACAAAAACTATCGTCTGCCACCTGACGATAAGTTTTGTTAGATTTATTAATTCAAACTCGTAAAACGTCCTGTCTTGAGTTTATGCAATTATTAGCTGTCTATTCTAACAGATCAGATTAAACTTATAAAATGGTAAATAATGGAAGTAAATAGCTACAATCTGATTTAGTTTTAGTGAGAATTACTATCGAGCGTATATTGTTAAAGACGAGGCTCACCTTAGTCCCATGGTAGTCGTCGATGACGGTCTCGTCTCGTCGCGCCTCTGGATAAACGAATACCATGTTCCTCGAAGTAGTTAACGATGAAGCGCGAGCGCACTGCAACAATGCAAACCATGACAAAACACAAATATATTGTAAAGCGGCCATATTCATATGCACCGCCCCGTCACACTCGATACCAACTGATAGTTCAAAACGAAACAATCCTTTATATTGGATGGAAGCGATCGCAAGCGGTTCGACGTTTTTTTTAATAGTAATGCCGTAGTATGTCCAAAACATTTATACACAAGTTATCTTCTCTGATTTCTGACGTCCGGTCCCGCGCTTATTTTTTATCGGCTGCCAACAATAGTTGAGAGTTTTTATAAAGAGGTTTCTACGCGTTCTTTTTAAGAGACTTATCCACTTATGTACGTAAAAAATTATAAGGCGTTCCTTATGAATAAGGGTGTAGATATTATGTCTATTATATCTGTCTATAGTAATACTAGCCCCTGCCCGCAACTTCGTCCGCGTAGTAATAGTTACTTTGGGACAACGTTAACACACAGCGGAAGCCTTCAAGAGAAAAAAAAATCCCTATTTTGAAACATTTTTCATTGGTGCTCCGCTCCTATTAGTCTTAGCATGACGTTATATAGCGGTTTATCCTCGATAGATGAGCTATATGTAACACTGAAAGAATTTTTCAAATCGGACCAGTAGTTACTGAGATTACCCTCTACAACGTCACAAGCTCACAAACTTTACTTCTTTATAATATACTAGCTGTTACCCGCGGCTTCGCACGCGTTTTTTTAATATATTAAATAAATTTAAAATTGTAATTACACATCAAGTGTAAATTACAATAATACTATTTCAAAAATATTTGTATCACACGCACATCATCTACTGTAACAGGTAACGTGTACATTATGTATGTGAATACTAATAGTGTATCGAATGGGATGGAATTATGATCATCCACATAACTGGAATTTTAAACTATTTATCACCCTCAGTGCTCACACTATATAAGAAAATAATGAAAATATGAAGCTACACATTATCGAACAATATTAAATAAAACAGCTAATTAGTTACTTATTCGCATAATATATTAGCATAGGTTTTAGGGATTTGTTTATTTGTTTGGTTGGACTCGTTTAATCTCAGGACTACTGGTCCGATTTGAAAAATTCTTTGAGTTTAGGATAGCTCATTTATCGAGGAAGGCTATAAGGTATCATCACGCTTAGACCAGTAGGAACGGAGCACCAGTGGAGAACGTTTTAAAATAGAATTTTCTTCCTTTTGAGAGCTTCCACTGAGTGTTAGTTAGCGCAATGTAACTAATCTACGTGGACGAAGTCGCAGGCAGAAACTAACAATTCATGTTTAAAAATAAGTTTTCATTGTTATTCTCCGATATTCTCACTAAAACGTTCATGCCCGTAATAGTGTGGGAATGACGTCACATCATTTTGAACAACACTATATTTCTTCCGTATGTATATGCCAAAGGATAAATATCCGAATAAAGTTTCGGAAGTTGTGACGTCACAAGCTATTATAATTGTTTTTGTTTATCTCATAGCAAGGATAGCTTGTTGGGTTTTTATTTATTCATTACAACATATTGTTTATCGCTTGTTATAAAATGAAACTTTTTTTTTATAACATTAATGCCACAGAAATAAAATAAAAAATACACTTTTTTAATGTTTACGTTCGTAAGCATACATTTTGAACACAAAATTAATAATCATAGGTTATGCCATTTTTTATCTGATATTCGTTGGGTCTACAAGCATTTTACGGTGCAATATTGTCAGAATATATAAAGTTAATTTTCAAAAAAAGAATTAATCGACTTCAATATTAATCAAAAACCCATAAAACACAAAAAGCGGGAAAAAAATAGTTTATCAAATTAACCAAATTAAATCGGTTAATTCTTTTTTTTGAAAATTTACTTTATTTTTCCATTTTTAGTGTACATAAATATATTTTACTATAACATGCGGGTCACCTTATGGTAAGTAATCACCGTCGCCCATGGACACCTGCGATACGAGAGGAATCACAGATGCGTTGCCGGCCCTTAAGAAAAGAGTAGGCTTGTTTCTTGAAAATTGTGTTAGTTTGTCACGGATCCCATAGTCAGAACCTAACCAAACTCTCATCAAACTACCCTCGAAGTACATCCTTTCCAATAAAAAAAGAATCATCGAAATCGGAGCAGTTGTAACCTCCCACGCTCAAAGAAAAAAAAAAATACATTCACTCATTTCCTCTCGGCTAAAAATTTATCAAATTATAGCTAACCCAATATCTCAACAAAAAAAAAAATCAGCTGGCTATAACATAGTGTATTGTACGTCAGTTGATGTCTCGATTATGGAAAAAAAATCTTCACTTTCAGTGATATCCTCTCAAATAAAAATTTACCTGATGATAGCTTATATGTAGCTATTGATAAATATATATACGTCAGCTGGCTGTATCTCGGTGGAAAAATCGTCAGCTGATAATTTGAAGGTCGTTACGTAAAGTTAGCCAGAAGCATTTACTGACTATTTAAATGCATCAGCTGACTAGGTTTCCCTCGACTTACTGCTAGCTGATTTTTTTTTTATTTATCACAGAAACATATTTAAAATCAGCTCACAAATTTTCATGTGGGAGGAAATGACATCTCTTCAATTATTCGGCATAGCCCTCCAATATGAGTGTTGAGGTGAAACAAATATCCCGTATCAATATTATTTAAATTTATACGTGTATATTCAAATAATTTTAGTTCTATTCCAATATTTAAATAATCTATTTGCTTAGTATAAATTAAATAGTTACTTGATGAAAAATATTTATTATATATAATACTATGATGTGTGAAGTGGGATAACCGCTGTTGTGCGCATGCGCATTAGAAAGGAATTAAGGGAAACAGTGTTTAAAAAAAATTAAATATGCAAACTGTATTTTTTCTTTAATCGTTTTTTTTTTTAAATGTTTTTTCATCTGTACATAAAATATATTGTTAAGTTAATAAATAATGAAGAAATTAGATATATGCTTTGCTTCGTCTAAATATTATTATTGCTAAGAAGCAGCACCTTTTATAAACGATCACTTTTTACTTACTATATAGGTTAAGTGCTGACAACTGGCGTATTTCGTTATAATGAAATTGAAAGCTGTGTACAACAGAACAAAGTGATTATTTCAAGGCTCTGTGTATACTGCCCGGGTAGTATGAATAATGACAAGTGAAATCGGGACAAGTAATAGATAATTATGTATACTTTATTATTTATCACATTTATTCTATTATTTAGTAAACTGTTATCCTGGTTATGGGCTGGTTTGGTTAGGATGGCTACGATTATACTGCATGAACCGATGTAAAGGGCCATCGGCCAGTTCCAAAAATAATTATAAAAATTAACATTTTGCAGTTTCTAGCACAGAAACCTCAAAAAATATAATAGTTTCAATAAATATTCACTATGCAGCCCGATTAGACTTGTTACCATTTAAATTGCCCGGACAGTATAAATACTGCCCTGATTAATCACTTTGCCCATATGATAGTCGGTCGCGCGCCCAGATATACATAATTAATTCCATTGTATGACTTTTATTACTATTAAATTTATTACTTATGATCAATTTTCTCTCAAAATTTTTTGATTGATTTGTTTATAAACTATTTATTGAAAAAAAAAA
>JACEII010000057.1:2036119-2121592 GCA_014332785.1 Antheraea mylitta | reverse complement strand
AAAAAAAAAAAAACAATAATTTCAAGGCATATTAATACATCTATTACATGAAAAAAGATATTATGTCAATTTTCATATTTCTTCTATGGCATTTAACGTGTTAAAATACTATTATAGTAAATTTTTTAAGGATAAATTAAAACAATTATTCGCTACATGTACTTTTAAAATACAACGTTCCTTAGATTCCTATTAGGTAATCAATATACAGGACCGGATCTAAAGATCATCAGTCATTGGACCAACGTAAAAGTGGAGGTCTTGGATAATTTTTAATATTATATAACTGTATACTTAAGATTTTTTAAAAATACTTGATTTTTTTTCATTTTGTTTGAAAATTGATATTACATGGTAGGAGTCTGAATCTTTTGCTGCATTTCCTTAAATCCGACCCTGTTATTTATTTTCAAATCACGCTGTCATAACCTAAAAATTATGAGTTAAACATTAATTGCTTAGTTAAAAACTTTCTCCACCAAATTATTTAATGACCATTCCATGATAATGACAGGTCAAATGTCAATAGTCTATATTAATTTTTCCTTTACTCATAAACCCTTTTCTTCTAAAATAACATCACTAATAGCAAGACTTCATAAGAAATGTATACCCAGGGAGATACCTCATTACATAGTAGTGAATTATCCAAGATACATTATGGAAATGTTACATTTTGATTTTTAAGTGTCGTTGTTTTTATTTGAAATAGTTTCATTGTACTATATATATACGTACGAATATAAACTTGAATTGATTTGGATTGAAAGCTAAAAAATCATATTATATGTATAAATTGTATGAAGTTGACATTGAGAAATCGCAAAGAAAACCGTAATTACCTTAAATTATCGTTTCCATCCTATACAAACCTTGTAATAAATTATAGTTTCGTGGCTGTATAACACAGAGATTATTTTTCAAAATGAATCAATTCCAAATTTTGCCCTCTCTAACGATCATCAAATGTTACGTGTAGAATTTGAAGATAATAAACAAAAAACTTAAAATATTTTTCTTCATTCATGGGGTACAGAACTAAAAATCTTAAAGAAATTATAGATCTTATGTAAACGATTAAAATTGGTTTTGATTCATACTGAGATATAACGACCTAATTTTTTTTGGCGATCAATCTTCTAATGGATTATTGATGCCCCTATCAAGTAGGTGATGATATTAAAATTTTTTTGAGATCATATCAATGAATCAACAAGATGGTGGCCGTCTTGTTAGAACTTTCCAGGGAGTTATCGTGACAAGTCAGAAATCATTGTCCATGGTATTACTTCCCATCCACTTCACTTGTGCACAATAACCAAACTATGTTACATAAAACACCACCAAGATTTAGTGTGAACTAGCACAAGATTACGAATAAAACATAAGAACCTCTACATGACATTCCGAGATCACGGTAACAGCTCGTGTCAGTTAGTGGCGTGTGTGAGTGTTCAAGAGAAGCTGTCCTGCTCGCACTCGTCCCAGCTGTCGCAGTCGCACTCGTACTGGTCGCAGTCGTAGTCGATGTCGCAGGCGGCGTGCCCCGTCGCATCCGAGCTGATGTCCGTCAGCGCCGCCTCAGACACCGGCTTCGACGATATATCCAATATCTGTTCATCATCATCATCATTATCAGCCTGTAAGAGACCCACTGCAGGGCCATAGCACAGTATAAATATGAGACACAGTACGGAAACTACGACAAACGCTCTAAAACGGTACACTCACGCAACGCAAACACGCGCATCGACGAGAGGTTTTGAAAGAAATTCTATGGACAGCACCGCAAGGTCCGCTTAGGGGTCGTGTAGATACGCATGTTTGTCTGAGTGTGCCGGTGCGAGCGTTTATAGGGAGTTTCCCAACTGTCTGTTATGTGTACTGTGGCCATAAGCCTCTTCCCGAAGGAAGGTATGGGTGTAATCACTACGCCAGCTCACGACGTATTGGCGATTTCAAACTCTGAGAAATCCACATATTTTTCCCACATACAGTAATACTACAAGAACATTTCTCAGGTTCAGGTTTTCTCAAGATGTTTTCCTTCACCGTGAGCCGATAGTGTTACCAATTTAAATGAGTAAATATACGCGAATTGCGAAAAATTTGTTGGTACATGCCGGGGTTCGAACCTGCGGACATCGAAATAATATTCCACAGGTCAAACCACTAGGCCACCACGACTTCAATATTTGTTCAAATTATATAATTACTAACAACTACGTGAAATAAACGCACCGCACCCTTTTAAAGAAGTAAGAACATGTATCGAAATTTTACGTATTTTTAATAGAAATTCTCATCAGAGATAGTTGTAGCTGATCTCATAGACGAAGAAAACCGACGATACGACCGTCGTAACGATGACTTTGTAAATAAATGCGTTAGAGTTAGGAAAAATAATGTATAAGACAAAGTACCCTACCGCGTCCGTCTGTTCGCGATAAATTCAAAAACGATTTAACAGATTTTCATACGGTTGTCACCAATAGATAAAGTGATTTACGTATATAACTTGTCAAGGTTTTTTTTATTGTCAGTGCGGGACGTCTGCGCGTTCCGCTAGTTCTGTCTATGTCTATTTAAGAAATAAAGTTTTTTAGTCTCTGGTAAGTCACACAGCCGTTTTTATTAAATATATTGGGTAGTAAAGAATAGTTGAATATATGATATGTATATTACATCAGCGGAGGATCGCAGGCTGTAGTTGTCGGAGTGAGCGTCGCGGTCGGTCGCGGACGGCGCCTGCGGAGCGACTGAGCGCTTCGGCTCCTCCCGCGACACGTTCTTACCGTCGGAACGGATCGCGACCTCCGATGGGTTCGAACGTTCTGGAATATCATACACTATTCGTTACGAGAGCGTTACGAAAACGTGTGATCGGGCGAGTCGAACGGAATTTGAGAGATATAAGTTAGTGAAGATACAAAGCGAGAGAGTTAAGTTTCGTATATTACTGTAAGGGCAAGAGAAAGAGAGATGTGAGCACACATTTTCTTTTTCTCATAGCCAGTTATGTTTCGTATATCTAAAACAGTGCGGGCTCATACTACAGGAGTAAGAGAGAGCAGTGCTAACGCAAATTTTCTTTCTCTTTTCCTCTTATAGCTATGTGTGAAATATACACCAGGTGACTGTTTAGACAGTAGCAACATGAGATGTACAGTCGATTCGCGTTCTAAATCAATTTAAAAAATAGGTGCTTAATATTTAACTTAATTCTGTAGAAAAATACAAAAAAATTATACAATCCTTTATACGTAAATCTACCTTACTCGTAATTTTCAAGTTTGATTTTAGTCACTGTATTATCCAATTATCAAATAAAAAATAATAAATTAGGTTTTTTAACTTACTAATAGTAATACTAGTCTGTAACAGTTCCACTTATGTGTTAAAAACCTCTTAGGTAACGTACGGGCATAATCACGCCAAAAGATGACATATTAATGACTTTAAACCCCAAGAAATCTACAGCCTTATACTTTATCAGATGTCGGTATTACAAGAACATTTGTCAGCTTTTGTTTTCCTTGCGATCTTTTCCTACAACATCAGCCGATACTTTTACTAATTTGAAGTTATAAATGTATACGAATTTAGAAATAATCGCTGGTACAGATTTGGGACTAGAAAATCCATACATATTCCACTAATCAAACTACATGACCACGATTTCTTTTTTATTTGCATATAGTCTATCTTAGTAAATTTCCATGGGCCGTTTTATACCATTCCCAGTGATATAAAAAAGTAGCATTTAAATAAAAAATTTTGTTTTTTTTTTTTCTAATACTTAACACAAAAGTCGAACAATATGTTTTATAATGACAACGACATGAGGTTTGTCAAATTTTGTATTATTTTATAGATTCTGATGTAAAATACCTTTAACTAGAGGATCAGCAAGTGAGAGAGGAGATCCACTCCGAGGTGAGAGACCGCCCGTGTAATATATTTCTGGATTGGCCTCATGACGGTCTGAAATTCAATTTGTTACACTTGTATTAAGATACATATTTAACAGTGAAATAATTTATACATTGTAATTAATGTTAATGATTTATACTGCAACATTATGACGTTTATATAGCTTAAGAGTTTAGACATCAGCAATATTTATGGAGGATAGTCTGCACTCGATTCTCGTTCAAAATCAATTAAAATTAAAGGTGCTTAATATTTGATCTAATTATCTAGAAAAATACAAAAATTATACACTTCTATCTCAAAGCATAGTGTCAATGACCGCCGGGTGTGTTCATTTTCATTTAAAAGTGAACGTGAGTACGGTATGAACAAAACAAGAGTATATTGTCCGTTTTATTATCGAAGGGTCGCTTCTTACAGCCTCGGACATCAGACATTGCACCTATGTTTATTACGATTGTGTTTATATTTTTAAAAGTCTTATAACAGTTTTTAACTAATGTCCTCTTTCTTGTTTATTAATATATGTTTTGATATTATAATTTTATTTGTTAAATGTGACCATGATGTATTATATTCTAGAATACCGCCAGTGTTTAACCTTTCACCTGGTATATATAAAGCTGAAGTTATGTTATTTGTCTGGGTTAATCTCACAAATAGACGGGTTTCAAACATTTTACATATCAGTGTTATGCATTTCCATAGGGGCTTAGCATTAAGGACATAATTAAGATATTAGAAATCGTTTAAAAATGTTCTTAAGAATAATTAGTAATGAAAAATACAATTAAAAAAAAAACAATTTACACTAAATATGTAGTTTCTTATGAAATAAATTTGATCCGATATAGATTACAATGAATGGGTACTATTAAAAAATGTGTTTTCGATATATAAATTTTTCCTTGTGTAAATGTTATCAAATCACTGTATGATAGGGCATCTTATGCTATCATCGTTATTCCCTATGTCAATAAATACAACTTAAAGGATAACTTGTTTACCGCAATCGATGATTTCATGGAAGATATAATTTGAGATGAGTACGGGCTGCTTGATCCAAGGATGAGACATCAGTTGCGGTACCGTACATCTGTTGGCCGGCTCCTTGCACAGCATCCACCGAAGGAGTTGTTCTAAATCTGTCATAAATACACAACAGACCATATAACCCAATTCTATTTGAGAATAGACATATAGCTCAAATACTTAGTGATATATATATGTAGGCCTAATCGAAATTAATTTGACACCAATATATTTATAACAAGTCAAAGGTAGTAACATCTATGCATCCATAAGCCATGATATGTAATTTAAAGTAATAATCCCTAAAGCCGTCGGCTTATCGCTTAGCATCCCATCTCTTTCATTTTCCTAGGAAGGGAACACAGTCTGTTTCGTTCTACGGGTGACCAATAAGGAGCCACCAAATTAATCTGGCCCAGTAGTGAATACGAATTTGCAAGATAATAGCGACTCTGACGTGTCAGATAATTTAGCGTACATAACCACAGAGTACCTTATATAAATAGAATTCGCACTCGTTCTTTTCAATCAGCGCCTCTATAATACGAGGCCCGAACTAATATCTGTTGGTTGTCGATATACATATATAGTTATGTATGTACACATAAAGCGGTACTGTGTAAATCGTATACAAGCTATTAATCATTTTTATTTGTATTGAATATATTTATCGAAAGGCAAATCTAAATCCAAGTATTATGTAGGAGTCAATGTTTATAAGTAAGTCCGTAAATAGATAGAATTGTTTGTGGGAGACAAAAAAAATTTAAGGGAGCACTTTCACGTAACAGAAACGTAAAATGAATAAATATTTGAAAGTTGTCAGTTTGAAATGTCAAAAGTAATTGTCATCCACCATGTTTTGTTATCAAACTTGTCAAAAAAAATTGCTTAAAGTGCCATCTACATAGCGAACCGATAACCAAAAATAGGCGAGGATTTTCCATACAAATCCGATTCTGAGAAGTGAAAACAGCGTGTACATAACTCGCTGGCCCTTGGCTTATGAAATTCTTAGAATACACTGTTAGAATACATATTTTAAATGAAGCGAGAAATGATAAATACAGTACTGTTTTAACGGGTATATACTATCTTTTGTTTTTAACATTTGAGATTGTATTTTGAACGGCGTTTTATTATGTTTGTGAGCACGCAGCTCGATTTAAAAACTTTTTGAGTTTTTATCATAATATAATAAATTGAGGCTAGTAATTAATAACTAATGTGAGTGAATGACAATTTAATTTCAACAAAAGGTTTCCCTCTTTCAGATTTCCACTCTTCGCCACGGGAACACATTTATTAACCGACGAAAAAAACGGAAGAGGTTCTCATTTCGACGCGTATATTTTTTTTAATGTATGATATGACCACGCATAACTTTTTACAATATAGTCCGATTTTAAAAATTATTTATTAGAAATTTATTTATTTCTTAGAAAGTATATACTCCGAAGTTGGTCCCATATAAATTTGGGAAAAAAATTCCAAGCCTAAGGGTATGAAAATAGAGAATGATTGATTGTTCACTCACTGGATTATATCTAAGACCGCGCATAACTTTTGACAGAATAGTCCGACTTTAATTATTATTCTTTGATTTGAAAGAGTATACCTCGAAGTTGGTCCCATATACATTTCGACAAGAAAACACAACCCCAAGGGTAGGAAAACAGGGGATGATTTATAATTCTACCTCCGAGTTGTGTATTACAAATAAATTAAGCATGTAGTAATTAGTAGATTATAGGCACAAAAACTTATAAAATAAAAACATTTTCACAAAAAATTAAACCGCCGAAAAACTGAAAAGCATAAAATAATAAACCTTTTACTTTATTAATATTAATATCTAAGTTCTTAAAGTAATGTAAATATACCTAAATGATTTTGAGTCGGCCCCAAATAATTAATGAACTAAATTATTTCAAATTCAAACATATAACCAAAGCAAATTAAACATGCAATGTGAAATCTCCAGCGGTAACGTGTGTGCCCGTTCAAGTTGTTGTCTCGCTGACATTAACTTATTATATAATTATATGCTTTGTGCATTATATTATACATTGATTAATTTGCTTGTTTAGCGCCGACTTACTCACTCATGTATACTTACATTACTTTAAGAACTTAGTTATTAAGATTAATAAAGTAAAAGGTTTATTATTTTTTGCTTTTCAGTTTTTTCGGCGGTTTCATTTTTTATTATTATTCTAAAGATTGAGACAATCGGAATACCTTCAGAAATGATCTGTGGAAAACTCAACGGCCCTTGAATAGTATCTTCAATGTCAGAGAAGGGGTTAACAAAGAATGTCAGCACATAGAGTGTTATCCCCATTGACCACATTTCTAACTCCGGACCAGCATACCTGTTAAAATATACATCAGTTATTTTTATAGACTAGTTCAAATAATTTGGTAGCTATAATGCATATGAATGAGAAATGATATAAAAATATGTCGAATTAGCAAATAATTGCAGTATTTAGATCGTTATCCCCATTGACTATATTTCTGTTTCCGTGTTCGTATATTGGTGAATTAGTTATTATAATAGTTTACTTCTATGACTTGCTTGCAATAATATATAAAGAAAGGTGTGTATTTATTAGTTACAAATAATAATTTGAAAACTTATAATTTACAAATTGTTACACATATCGAAACTCAACTATTATTATTTAATTGTTCAAGTTTCAATATTAAGGAAAAATAACGAACCATTACCATTTTTTTCTTGATAACACTTCATCAATATATAGTATACAAAAAAAAGAAGATAACCAATTGATAAAAAGGAGGAATATGTAGTTAACAGTTTTATCTTTGCCTATTTACATATAGATAGTAACCTAAATTATTAAGTGTATATATTCTTCTAGCCTCTGCCCGCGACTTCGTTCGCGTGGAATAGATACACTAACACGCAGAAGTTCTCAAAAGGCAAAAACATCCCGATTTTGAAACACTTTTCATTGGTGCTCCGCTCCTATTGGTCTTAGCGTGATGATATATAGCCTATAACCATTCTCGATGAATTAGCTATATAAAACTGAAAAAATTATTCATATCGGACCAGTAGTTCCTGAGATTACCCCCTACAACGTCACAAACTCACAAACTTTACCTCATTATAATATTAGTATAGATAAAACATAATTCCTAAATATATTTTACTCACTTATTTCCAGCTAAAACTTCCGGGCTGCAATATTCTGTGGTGCCGTAGAATGTAGAAAACAGTGTGTCCTTGCTCATAAATGTTGCTGAACCAAAATCGATAAGTTTCACGTGGAACTTGTTGTCTATTATAACGTTCTCATCTTTGATATCACGGTGTAGAATATTGAGAGAGTGTAAGTATTCCACTGCTTGTCCTATCTGATATCATAATTGTTCTGTGTCAGTTAATTATTTATTTGGAATAATGAACATTATTATTATTATTTTTTATATCATAGGAGGCAAACGAATAGGGGGAATCTGATTTTAAGTGATCACCACCGTCCATAGACACTTGCACACCAGGGGAGTCGCAAATGCGTTGTCAGCTTGAGTTAGGGTGGAAGGGGGGGAGGAAAAGGGAAGAGGAGAGGTGAGCCTTCGGCACTCTCACTGGCCGAACGAAACGCAACAATGCAAGCACTATTACTTCACGTCGGTTTTCTGTGAGAGGGTGGTACTACCCCGGAAGAGCCGACCCCTTCATGCTGAAACTAATAATAGTTTTGGCGAAGCTCTACCACCTATATATTACGAACCATTAAAGAAAACGTAGTTGCTAGCAAAAGTAATGAGAGAATCTAGATGTTTCGAGACATTCCCGATGTGTACATGTTATTAATGTCTGTTTCGATCATTTATTTTACTTGATTTATCTTGACTTTGGAACAATAGATAAGTAAAAAAAATATATATTAAAATAATGTAGAAATAAACTTCTTTGGAACTTCCTTCAAAACACTTATGTAAACGGATGGATACAGTTGACAGTCCAGTTCATTTATAATCAGAACGAATATAAAGTGACAATTAGAAGATTCTAGTTGTAATTACTGAACAGAGATGTAGCCGAGTAAAGTATAAATGTATGTACTGGTTTTTTTTATGCCAAGGGGCCGCCAACAAGTAGGCGGTCTATCTGATGGTAAATGGTTATCGTTGCCTGTTTGAAGAGCGTTTTCAATTCCTTTTTAAAGAGACCTATGTCATAACTCTGGGGGAATACCGTACAGGGTAACTCATTCTGAATGAATGTTCTGGAAAACCTTATGGTTTAGTTATTAGGTTTTAAGTGTGTAAATGAGCAACAAGTTATCGTTGGGAGGTGAGAATTTGAAACGATGATGAGGGCACCATATCACAAAGTTCTTCATATATTTGTACGGCCTATAAGTGTGTTGTGTTAAAATAAAATCATCGGAACACAAGATATTTTTTACTTGTTCATAAATTTCAACAAACACAAGGTTAAGATGTTTCAAGTAAAATGGTAACTAATTTAATTTTTTTAGAATCATATAATACAATAAAATAATCTTTACCTTACATTAAGTATAAAAAAAATATAAATTAACAATACCTGTCGAAAAATATAACTCAGTAACGGCTCATCTAGTCTTGGTCTGCGCTCTATAAATTCAAATAAATCCATGCCAGCGCCGTGTTTTTCCATTACCATTTGGAAATACTTGTCATTCTCGAAAACATCCACAACACTCACCTGGATAAGAAACAATTTACAATGATGAGGGAACATTCATAAAATATGTCACGTAAAATTATACCCTTTTAAACCCCCTCCCTCCACATAAGTAACGTTAACACATTTATTGCGACCTCTCTATCAATATTACGTCACGAATTAGAGATCTCCCCCGTACACGGTACGTGGCATTAAATAATACACAAATCTCGACGATTTCAAACAAGAAAAAAGACAACACGGAGTAAGCATAACAAGTTATTAAGTCATTATGGCGTTAAAAATATATATATATATTTACAAATATGAAACGAAGGATTTACTACAACAATAAAACAAAAATAATAAAATTTACATAATTGTTTGATGACCTGCGAAGAACACATTTCGACTCTTTGACTACCTTGTAACAGTAAGAGACTACCCCTTCCCACTTTAAGTTCGAACGTATTTTATTAATGCCCCTATTTTGTAAAATACTCTAACAGTTTTAATGTTCAAAAAATTGTGACTTATGACAACTTATAAATGCTATATATGAAAAATAATAAATAGATAATGCTTACTATATTAGGATGTTTGAGCGTGAGAAGTAAGCTGAGCTCGAGAGGAATCCTTCGACCATCAGGTCCGTCGACCCAAAACTGCGCACCAACCTTCTCTTTAAGTATGAACTTTGCGACAGTCAATAGGCGGTCTGAACGCCGATATGCCATTTTCACACAACCGTAAGCACCTTTACCTACAATATTGTATGTTGTTTAGTTCCCACTTAATTATATAACTAGCTAACTCGGCCACACGTTGCTGTGGCTCAGTTGTTACATGTTGAATTAAATTTATGATAAAGTATTTGGTATTATGGGGTAATGAATCTACCTAAAACCTTGATACAGAAAAAGCGAGGTTACGTAGTAAATAGATTAACAGAACACGTGCACCATGAAATAAACTGGAGTTGGAAAAAAAAATCAAAATTAAAACGTAGCGCCACCTATAAGTTATCTATAACCGATGATCCTACAGTTTACTGTCAACAAACTAATTTGAAGCGCCATCTGTTGGAGACCCGTGAAACTTATGTATATAATAACAATAATCAACATTGACAATCATTTAATTTTTAATTAAAAAATGTTGAGGCCATTGATCGAAATAAAATCATGCTATCTCTCTCTAAAAGCCAACTTTCATGAAGATCTGTTGAGTAGTTTCAGAGTTCATTGTGGATAAACATTATGACACTGGATTTTTATATATTTAGAGTTTATATTTTATTTATATACAAGAGGAAGCTTTGATACACATGCAAAGAGAGCAGGTAAATAGATTTTAATATATATGTTTTAGTTTTCGTAAGTAATTAAGTTAGTTTTAAAATATTTGTTGCAATAGTCATAACTCACCTATCTGTTTAAGAGTGATGTAATTTTTACTGAATTCTCCAGAGATCTGTTCATCTCCGTACTGGCTCACTAACGACATCGACTGAGGTCTACTACTCGCAGACTTATTTCCCTATGGAGAAATACAAATTAATTGGGGATTCAGATATCTAATATTTTTGAACGAGCAATTATTGTATATTTTTATATTTGTATATATTCAGGATCTCGGAAACGGCGTCATCTGTTTCTGTGAAACTTAGTATGTAGGTAGTTTCGATAAATAAATCGATCTAGCTAGATTTCATTCATAGATTTTTTTTTAACTGAGGTTTCAGGCAATGAAAAAATATAAGCTAGAATATGAAGCTAAATTTCGCCACTGCTGTCAAAACAAAAATAGCTTAGATAGAAATTCATTGCTTCTAAAATCAGTGTAACCACAGTTCGAATCCGCGTGTATATTATTTTTAATAATTTTTATTTGAATTAAATAAATAATTTTATAAATATAAGAGAGAAATCTATTTTTATTTTGCAAAAATGCTAAGTCTGTGAGGTAAACCTAATGATTTTTTTTAAGAACCGAGCTAGGCTATTTCGCTCAGGTACTTCTATATAATAACTGCTAAAACTAAACATGGAATGTTTCAGTCACCATATTCCTTACAATAACTGCATAACATGACACTGGCAAATGCGTCTACAAAGACAAAAGAAAAGAAAAAATGTAAGTAATCAGGAGATGGCTTGCTGATAACATCGACAAAACATAATATAACAGTCATAGATGAACTATATAATATTGTATTTTGTATGAGCTTCAGATATATAAGGTATGAGACAAAGATTGTAATAAAAATACTAAAACTTTTTGCAACACTCTGATTTAATTAAGTATTCACACTACAATTAATATGAACTTTTAATAGAGGACACATTTATTTTATTGTTTTGAGTTTTCACTACTGTCCACAGTTCTTGTGACTGCTCGACTTTTTTATGATTTACAAGTTACAACGCTTGATCACAATCTCATTTGATATTAAATGGTGTCGCGGTCTTAGATGGTATACATGCTTAACATAGAAGGGCTGGCTCTCAAGAGCAGCAGCCGAAACTCACTTATAGCCACAACTGCATAGGGTTAAAAAGAACCATACCACTATGTTTTTTGTCATCGATAGTTTTAACTCAGTTGTAAAGATTCGAAACTGTAATAACAGTATATTGTTGTCATCGGTTCAGATTATGTGTAATAGCTATATTTTTAATATTTTATTATTTAAAAGCAAAGGTTCTATCAATGGACGTATTAATATCATTTAGATTTATATTATGATGTTGAATATACTCACAAGGATAAGAGAGTTATCAGCAGTAGAAGTAACACTTGAAGCTAGAGTTGTATGTCTCGGAGGATCTTCTAACTGTACACCGAGCCATATACATCTAACTCGGCTGCCATTTGCTAACTGCATACTGGATACTGTGTATAGAACATCTGAAAGTAATAATTCTTGCTGAAGAAGAACAACAATGAATCTGACATTGTTGAAGTGCCTGCAGATCTTTTTTTTCGAACTGACTATACTGTAAGCCTGGCTATACGTTAAAGTTTCACGAGACTACGCCTGCAGATCGAAGACATATTGTTTTTATAGGCCGACCTATTTACTAGGGTATCAATAATGTTAATGTTCCGGTCGCGTATCAGATGTGTCTTTAAATTATTTGAATATCAGTTTAGTTAGTAAAAATATTCTAAATACTATATTAAATTATTAAAATTAATTACAAAGAGAAATATGTGAGCCATCACGGGACGCCTGGCAGATGTGAAACATCGAAATTGTTTTGTGTGTATAAGATTTATGCATAAAAGAACAGATTACGACACAAATGAGATATGGCATAACGAAAAGCATTACAAATTTGTTCCAAAAAATAATTATTGTTTAGTACATAAATATTCATTTTAATTAAATACAAAAATTCAAAATTTAAAAGAAATATTTGAAATCGCGACAACTCAATTATTTTCATCAGTGAACTCGGTAATAGACAACACTGTATGCGAGCTCAGTGCGGCAAGAGAGATTGCGTACAGTCGCTTACGCATGACATCGCGTCGCCACGCCAACAATAAGTTTTACCCTCGCCTGTTAATGTTTCACATAAAAATTGTATAGTTAACATACTGAGTTCGGTTCCGTCCCTGTGCAGCACGAGGCCGCGGTAGGTGCCGTCGGCGCGCGCGCACAGGCACCGCGTCAAACACTCGCACCGTCGCCCCGGACCCCCCGCGCCCCCCACACAGCCCGCACCCCCCACACTGCCTGGACCCCCCGCACCGTGGTGCGGGGTCGACGTCAGCGCGTATCGGCTCGTCAGCCGCTTCCCTACGCACGGCGTCTCTGGCGGCTCGTCTGGACATTAATTCAATACAATGATCTAACCTAACCTAACCACAACGTACTCAAAGATATTATATACAAGTTTGACTATCAGAAGCTATTTACAAATTTTTAAACACTAGGATATGTTAGCAAAATATCCTAAAATAAAAGAATTTATTACATCTTTTTAATACAACTGCACAAGCCATAGTGACAGTTCATAATTACAATACGTTACACAGACTAATTTAACTTACGTAACGTTATGCTATAAAAGGGGAGCTTACAATGAAAAACATAGAAAGTCAAATTGTCATCAAGATTGTAATGTGTCCATTTTCCCATGGAACGTCATATTCACGCAAATAAAGCGGCAGGCATTACCACGAGAATTATAGATACGAAAGTTCTTGAAGATCTCGCAAACAATTGGATGTATTGAATGAATACATAAAAACATCTAACAAATTCAATACCTCAAAAAAAAAAATACTGCAGGGCCAACATGACTAGACGGGCCTAGACACTAGGTCAAATAGCTTAAGATTGAATCCCGTCATGAGATGTACTTTATGATAAACCTGTCTTTAGGCAACTAGAGGTGTATTCTAATAGCTGTATTTTAAAACCAGCCTCAATTTAAACCTCTTTGACATTTAACATGTATATTAAAAAGAGGACTTAATTCACCTTCATATCTCTTCCTCGGAGCCGACTCAGTCTGTGTTTCTAGGTCGATATCATTACTGAAACTCTCGACACTTTCATTCCCGTTGTGTTTCGGTAGATCCTCGATCTCGCATCCCGGAGGGGGCATCTCGTTAATAGGTGTTAAGAAATCTGCACTCGTCTCATTTGAATCACAAAAGTCTATGGACAGGCTCGTTCTATCGTCTCTAACTTGTCCTGGTAAGTTCACTTTAACCGATCTGTATTTGCTTGAATCGAACGAGAGCCTTAGTGAGGGATCGTTTAAACGCACTCTGGGAGTACTTCCCGTTGGAGTCACCTCTTGGGAATGCTGAGATGTGTAATATATTGAATCAGACCTCTCAGAGGGTTTACTCGGTATCTTGATAGGATTACTGTGCTCTGAACGAAGAATATTTTCCGATCGAGATTTCGATATACTACTCTGGCAGTAGTTCTCATCATCGATGGAGATTCCTGACATTCCGGAGGTAACATCGGGTACAGCGGACATGTCGTTTCTTTGTTCCGTAGTGCTGATACTGGATACCATGTCTTGTGTTGGTGTCGGAGTGTGAGTGATGATGCTGCATGATTTGTCCAAGCAGAGCGCACTGGATGACTTTTCTCTGGTTGTCGATAATATTGATGGTTGTACATTCAGGGATGTGCAAGCGGATTTTTGGCTACCGTTAAACGCTTCACAGGAATCATCATCAGTTTCTGAAGCTGAAAATAATGAATTAACAATTATGAATTAATTAACTACTAATTAATTAAAAAACTAAATGTTACAATACATTTTAATTAATTAAAATGTAAGCAGATATAAAATAATATACTTTTATACTTAATCATATAACCCTGAAATTTCTACATGATCTTGATGGTTGGAAGCCATCTGCTGTGTGATTTCCATCAAATCAATACAATTACACTGTTAAGAAACGAGCCTAATCCTTTCTCAGGATCCGGCAATAGCCTAACAATATCAATATCAATAATATCAATAGCCTAACAAGTGTTGAAATATATATATAATAATAATAATATATGGGTTTTTATAGTATAAAGCAACTTTGACCAAAAAAATGTAAGCATTTGAAACGAATGAACGTACTAACTTTTTTTTGGGCAAGTATTGAAAATTAAAGTACACAACAGAACAAATTGAGTCAAAATCAAACAGAAAATATTATACCCGAATCATCATCATCATCTTCATCATGATTGAGAGGCGAGAGAGTCATATTTCTCGCTTTATCGGGAACCTTTACAATATCAGCTTCACGGCAAAAGTTTTGTATGACGTCATCGATGTGATGGCCGACTACTTCCGAGTGAGGTTTGCCAAAAGTCAACATCGCGAAATGGTGATTACACGCGGTTATGATCCCGGCTTCGTCTACCACCAATAGACCACTCACATTGTACGTTACCTATAAATTAATATATACTCGCTGAATCTTGCGACTTTGTTCGCTTTATTATCTGAATAATATATTATATGTTATGAGTACTCTTGCCCAAAATTGGTCTTGGCCTTGTTCCTATGTTTTGCAAGACCAAGACCAAAACTGAGAGCGCAATACCAAGACCGGTGCCTTGTTGGAGTCTCGTATTGGTCTTGCATTGGGGCACTAGTACAGAGAATACATAGTAATAAAAGAGAGCAAAAACACTCCTATGTTGCTTGCAATTTTTTTTTTCAAAACAAATTGTTTTGTGTTTTCAAAACAATGTATTTATTCCTTTACTTCCCCTCTCCTACGTATGCGCACTACACTGCTTGTTACACGTAGTCCGATGCACCTGCACAGGCCTTGTAAGGCCAATAGTGAAGACAGTTCGGGAAAAAAAAGCTTGTTACACTTATCTACGATATGAACACGCATATCGTTGAATATGTAATGCTAATAAATATTGTGTTCCTTAAAACTGTAATAAGTTTAAATAAATTGAAGAAAAACTCAGGATAGTCTTTAGAAAGTGTCATAGAAATCAAATAAAAAAATTCATAGTAATTGATGTGTGCACACAACTAAACGTCTATTATTTCATATATATAGATTACACTTATATTTTCTATGCAAATATTCATCCATACTTATAGAAATAACTGCCAGCAATATTTTGCTTCACCATAAAAATACTAATTCTATTTGTAATTAAAGTCTTACCCTAACGTTAACTTCAAGAAGATTTCGATCCTTATTAGTCTTCATGGATTGCCACAAGGAATTATCCACATTATCTGGTTTCAGTATCCACAGACATAAAGGAAAGCACCCTCCATCTAATGTTCTACCTATAAACAAAATTATAAGATTAATCTATACTAATATTATAAAGAGGTAAAGTTTGTGGGTTTGTGACGTTGGAGGGGGTAATCTCAGAAACTACTGGTCCGATTTGAATAATTATTTCAGTGTTATATAGCTTATTCATCGAGAATGGTTATAGGCTATATATCATCACGCTAAGACCAATAGGAGCGGAGCACAGATGTTTCAAAATCGGGATGTTTTTTCCTTTTCAGAACTGCTGCATGTTAGTGTATCTATTCCACGCGAACGAAGACGCGGGCAGAGGCTAGTATATAATAATTTAAAGTAAATTAAATGCTTAATGTTTTAATTTTAACAAAAAACAATCTAATTATGTTTCACCTGAGTTTACGTATGCTATGTCACTGCCTCATAATAAATAATATATTTTCTAGGGTTGGAATTATCTGTCTAACACAAAAACTGAATAATTATTGTATATATATTTATATATATGCGGTGGTAGGCTAACTGACTAATGTGCAATTGTTGCGAGATGCAATTTAGTCACTTAACCTTCTATTGTTGATTGGAACCGGATTCATGAAATTGGATAATTTTTTGATAATGTGACATGATCAAATATCTAATATCTTCATAGATTAGAGCAATGAAATGTATTTTTCTCTATGTTATAGTACTCAATACAAGTTAACACGTCTAGACAATTTTTAAAGTAAAAACTAGCACCATTGTTATCTGAAACTCGATATAACCCAAAAGCGATGAATAAAAAGAGATAAAAGTATAGATTCATAGGATTTTACGTGTGAGAGAATGAGATAGAATACAATAAACAGTGTTTCTCATTATATGTTCATGGCGACGGCGTATTACGAAGCCTTGGGATAAAACATCGTAACTTGCATTGTTATTATTCATGTGTTTCGTCTATACGAATATTTCATAATTATTTGAAGGTTTCATTTCTACCATGTGTGAACATACACATTTTTTTTCTTCTAAAGGTAATTTATTAATAGACAATTTTAGAGGGTACCTGTGGCTTTTTGTTTAGAAACACTTTTGGATATAGAAGCATCGTGACTTGGTAAGCGTATGGACGGTATCAGAGAGGTTATTGGCACACCAATTAACTTTTCAGAGGATTCAGCTCCAAACAGTGCGGCAACATCTGTACCATCACATCCCACTACTATACCACTGTCTGCATCAATTGTTAACTGAAAATCATTATATTTTTTAACATAAATCAATTATGTAGAATATATAATCCAACTGATAGCTTTTCAATTAATTACAAAAATATACAAAAAGTCATATAACTAATAAAGTGTCAAGTATAAAGAGTAAAACTAACCTTCAGTTTCAATAGCTTTTGAAAAAGTCTGATTACCAAAAAAATATAAGAGACCTTTTTTGTAAATAGTTCAGATTCTTACAAAATGTTGCATATCAGAATTTGATTATTGGACTACAATATTCTAAAAAAAACTTCTCTGTGTTGTATATATGGAAAATAAAAACTCCCCCATGTGCAACTTCTAAACATGAATATCAAAGCTATGGTTTTCACAACCGTTTTTTTTTTTACAATCCCGAAGATATTAAGAAATATTCAGCCTAGTGAAGAGGAGATATTGGAATGAAAGAAGACTACAAAAAGTATGGATGGATTTTATTAAGTATGATTTGTATATAAAATGTGTGAATACTGTGATGATAACATGATAACTAATAGAGCGGAAGAGGAATAGTATGTCCGCCCTGTTTTGATGTGATTAGGGTAAAAAGATAAATGGATTATAATTATATTGCCTTGTCAACTAGCGAATATTTTTAACATTGTGAACTGCAAGAAACTAAATAATAATTTGTTTAGTTACAATATAACAGAAGCATCTATTTTGGGAAATTAAAGTGTACCACAAGATGCACAGATGTTTCAAAAACTATCATCATGAATTTGAAATGTGGTTATATCAGTAACATTGTAAAATTAATCACAGCAGCATCAATTGTTATATTGACATCATACAAAATTAATCATTATTTTCCTGTACCATAAATTAAAAAAAAGATAATATAAATATTAATAACCAAATCCAGGAGCAATTTCATTCATTTCAATATTCTATTTAGACTCATGTAATTATCAGAATATATCTCACCACAGCGCTTTTACAATTAACAGGTTCAGCAACCACCAAGCAAGGACCATCGTTGTCCAACTGTCTTATCCAAAGAGAGAGAAGAACTCCACTACCATCTTTACATAACAGCTCTACGACCTGGAGACATAATTTATTTTAATACAATTAAATATTATAATATATTTATATACACCCTAGTATCCATTAATGAATTGATGAGTTAAATTATACTACCATACGCAACAGCCCTAATACCAATAAAGTATTGCCCATTTCATTTAGTGATAATGTAGCTTCTTGTTAGTAAAATAATGCTTAGAATCAGAATTGTAGTTTTATGTTCATTAAAACCATCGCCCATAAAAATGTGTGCTGTCAGAGGGCCTTCTTCAGGAATAAAGTTTCTTACACTTTTCTTTAAGTCCGATTGTTTTACTTGTATACTTTTGTCAAGTAAGGAGGAAGCATTATACTCTCTCTGTCTTTGTTTTCTGTATATTTTTATTTTTTTTTTCGAAATGTCTATGCTATTGACCCAGCAAGGTCTTAACAGCTTCACCGGACTACTAAGTCGAGCGCTTAAGGCACACACCCGATTTTATTATGGCAACCAGCTCAAGGGTGCACGGCACACCTCGGCTTGGCTGTTGCCTGTTGCATGCAAAATCGCAACCTATCTTAGCTAACCTAGCTAACTATTCATATGTGTATGAGTTGTTGAAACGTATATGTGTATCAAGCATACACGCCTCAACAACTCCTCCATATATTTATCATCGGAAAATTGAGAGTTTTTCAGTTCGATAAGGGGAAAAAAGTAAACCCTTCCACTTTCATGTGTAAGCGTGTAGGCGTGCACGTGTGTGGGGTTGATCGTGTAGTGTTGTAGCAGTGATGTATATTTGTGTGTCACCGTATCGCGCAAGCAACGCACTCAAGGGCTCCCTACCGAGGGATCGAACCTAGGCTTGAGCCGCTGCCGTGGGAGGCCTAATCGGGTAAATATATATTTTTATTACCTATCAAATCACTAATGCGAATAACAAAATCAAATGAAAAAATAGCATTCAGAGTATTACAAAACAGGCAACAGCCCAAGCAGAGGTGTGCCGGGCACCCTTGAGCTAGTCAAAATAAAAACGGCAGAGTGCCTTAAACGCTTGTCTTAGTAGTCCGGAGAAGCTGTTAAGACCTTGCTAGGTGAAAGGTGTAGTCAGATCGAAGAAATAAAAAGTATTACAAAACATATTTATCTACAAAGAATTACACATAAAATGATTAATTATGAATTATACATGAAAATGTTAAAGAAAACAAAAAGTATTAAAAAAAAAGAAATGAAATTTCTACGCAGTAGTTACACAACTAGCAGAGTAGGAATTTCGATACGAGATAGAGGAATCTATAGATGTGGAGAGTGAATAACACTTTTCTCATGTAACAAATTCTTCCAGTTAATTCCTGCCCCTAACCACATTAAGGAATTTTATTACAAAAACCTTTACCTTTTTGTTCTTAAATATATGAACTTATTATCATTCAAAGAGATTTTTACAAGTTCAAAAACTTTTATTAATACCTTTCCACTTAGCAATACAGCAGTACCATCTTCAGGAATATCTCCTTCTTCAGGGCCTTGGAAATTGAATGCCTTGCAATTTTTTTTTTGTCGGACAAGATCAGAAAAACGAAAACCACATAATTCACCTGATGAATAGCCCAATAATGAACAGGCTTTGTTGTTTACTATTAGTATCTGTAACAAAGGAATATAAAATGGTAAATATGCTGTGATCATGGCTCTTCAAGCATTTTTCATATTTTTAAATGTATCAATCAATATTATAAATGTTTTAATCTATATCCATGGAAGTAAGCAGAGTTGTCCTAACTTTAAACCAAACTATTTCAAAACTTAAATTTTTAATGTGTAGTGCTAAAACGAGACAGAAAACCAAGGTTGTATCAATAAAAAAAATAAATCGTAGGAAAGGAGAACCAGAGCACTCGAAGCGGTATTTCTTTATACAAGAATATGGTAAAGAAAAATTAGCCCAAAATGCAAGTTACAAACTTTTCACATTCTACCTTCAATATCTCTTTTTGTGTCTGCCCACATTTACTATTATTTGTTCAATGTTCAATTATGCAAAGAAATGTTATATATTTTTTACCATTATGAAGAATAGCTTCTGCAATTTATTAATGCAAATTTATACGAAGCAGAGAATAAACCATGTACTTGTAATTTTTGAAACATTTTTCAGGCATTGACATCGCTATTACTGGCTGAAACCTTAAAAATTATTGACATCAAGCAATTAATGTTGTTACCTTTGTAGTATTAGGTTCAATAGTGAAAACAGCTTTGCTAGGATTGATAGAAAGTTGTAAGCGATCTGTTTGTGATTGAGCTGGAGAGCCAGCTAAATCACTGGTCACAATTGATGTATTGAAACGTAATCCATTTGGCCCATCAACTGAAAAAATAATGTTTTTGAGTTTTATTCTGTAGATTGTATCATTATTGTATATTCTTTTTGATCTCTCAAGAGATGATAAGTTTCTACAGTAAAATTTTCAAAAAGGCTTTTTATTTTGATATCAATCACTTCAAAAATCATTACCTCTTACAATATCCAGTGATGATTTCAATTTGGTAGATATCTCTAGTTCCATCCTATTTCCTAATGTTCTATGGTTCAGGCCTGGAAAGCTTCTGTTGCCCTCAAATGAATGTTTCCTGAATACATGTCGAAATCTGGATTGTGGTTTGACAGTCCTGTTAGAATATTAATCATATATATATATATATATATATATATATATTTTGTGCAAGCCAATTCTGGTTTATTATTTTATTTTTGATTTTCTTACATTTTCGAAAATCTTTATACAACCAACCATCAAAGGAGTAGATAAAACAGATAGCAGTGAAAAATAATTACTTTTTTTTATATACTGATTCTAAATTATTTATTTTTATGATGAAATGAAATACAGTATTGTAATTTTTATACTGGATTATGGTTTATTCACAAATATGAATTTACCACTCTGACATTGTTTGGATTTCATTTTAGTTACATATAGATAGTTAACTGTTTAAAATATAACTATTTAGTAATAACATACCTGCTTTTAAATTCAATGTCAATTGGTTTTTCAGGAGTAAATAACTGTAGGTTTTCATTCCTCACCAAAGGGTTATTAAGTTTTGATTTCCGCAACTGTAAAACCGTAATTATGGACATAATAATAAATAAGTCCTAATTACTTTACAATAATAAAAAACAAGGAACGATTATCTATGTATATTATTGTAAAAGTGCTGGCTGAAAATACATGATAGAATTGACCTTTGCATTTAAAATTTTAAAAACCCCAAAATATTATATAATAATCTACACAACTTACTGGTTTCGGAGTCAAATTCAGATGTTCAGGTGAATAACTATCAACAAATCTTCCTAATCTTGGCTTTATTGGAGTTATGCTTACGTTAGAAGCACAAGTTGTGTCTGCGACGCTGCCACTGGACAAAGGATTTTTTTTAAAACTCGAATGTTCAACTAATAAACATGAATAAAATACCAAAGGGCCGCATTATGATTTATTTACATCGTTCGAATTTATTTTGGGAAGAAAAATCAATACAATATAGCGCGCAAGTTCAAATATGGAAGCCGATAGCCAAGAGAATTTGTTTAGTAAACTTTTACCTGATAATATTTCGCAGTTCCTCCATACCGAACTGAAATGTAGTTGAAAGTTTCAATTTTAAGTTTAAACTTATATTTCAAGTCTATCGTCGATCAAAGAAAAAATTACCGTTACTTCGACTTTAAAAATTTACAAGTCAAAACACAAAAGTGTCATTCATTTGTTATGAACCTATCAGCTGCAGTGTCAGTAGTAGGACTGTTGATAAAATATCGAAATATCGATATTTTTATCTTAAAATATCGATATTTTTTAGTAATATTTTTTGGGCGATATATCGATATTTTGATATTATAATTTGGATATCGGCGGTCGATATTTTTTTTATTCATAATCATTTTCTTAGCCTTATTCCACCTAGGTTGACTCGATACATTATGTTTTTCTTTTCTAGTCTCCTCAGTCAGATATAATCTCAGAATTCACACCTATTACATATGTTATTTTTACATACTTTATCCATACTTTAAAACTATTCTAGTTATAAGTCTGTCATCTCTCTTTATGACAAGCCTGTATCATGCTAACCTATTATTTCTCAACTTGTCTGTCACTGGTGATGTTTTCAATCTTTATCTGATACGTTTTTATTCTATTACTTCTAGTTACACCATACATCTTAACAATCGCAGCTCTGCCGCGTACAGTTTTTTCTCATCCGTTTCTTTTGTAACCTAGCACTCAGATGCATGCAGTATGACTGTCTTATAACAATTTTATGAGTTTCAAGGGCATTCGTGGATCGCATAACCAGTACATCTTTCTCCATTTAGTACATCTTGCATTTATCCTATTCCTTCCGTTATTGTCTACACTGCCACGTTTTAAATCAATGAATATGAAGCAGGCTCGTAGTAATCGTAGTACCTAGTGAAACAGCTGAACATATGAAGTAAATAGTATTTTAAAAATCTCTTGCTGCAAAATATTCATTACCGTCAGCCTGTAAGAGAGCAACTGCAGGGCTACAGACCTTTTCCTGAAAGAAGGTAGGGACATAATCACCACATTAGCCCACGGCGTATTGGCAATTTCAAACTCTGAGAAAACCACAATTGTACGTTTTCTAACATATAGTAATACTACCAGAACATTTCTCAAGCTCAGGTTTTCTCACGGGGTTTTCCTTGACCGTCAGACGATACTGTTACCAATTTAAATTAGTAAGTGTACGCGAATTTTGTAAAAATCATTATTACACACCGGGGTTAGAACCCGCAGACATCGAAATGTTATTCTACTAGTGAAGCTAGTAGACTACCACTATTTAAAAAACTTGGTAACTGATGGACTAAAAATATTGGTACACATAATTATCTTATTTAGATAAAACAATAATGATGACGATTATCAATATGATTGAATGACGTTTGTGGCTCTTAGAACTGTACTGTTATATTTTAAAACATATATGGGATAAACTGTAAAAATATACTGGATTAAAAACTGTAAATCAATGTTAAGCTGAATTACATTTTTTTAACATAGCCGATATATCAAGATATCGATATTTTTTTCCAATATATTGAGGTCCGATATTGATATTTTCATAAATATCGATATATCAAAAATCCGATATTTTTAAAAATACAACAGTCCTAGTCATTAGGTATCAGTCAACCTAGTGCATTATCTATGAGTTGCAGCTTGTCAAATTTATCTATAAATGTGTATCGAAAAATATGTTCATTATAAATTTACAAATAATCATTCAATAAAAATATATTTTACTTTTAATCCGTATACATCATAACTCTTTTATTATAATTTAAAAATCTATTGTAAATTGTAAAATAACTTACGGTACAGATGGAACTCACTAGATGACGTGATTCAAAGGTTATGATTTCATGCGACTTGAAGCTATGGAATTAAATATATGCATATCTCTTAATATAGTATGTGTAGATATCGAAAATTTTTCATTTATTTTTAAGAGTTTTCATATTAAACTATATTCGTAGTATGTACATATTTTGTATCCACACTAAACATGAATAACAGTTACATATAGTCTCAGTCCTGTAAACATCTAAACATTGTAATGCATATTGGATAAGAGAATTCAATTTCTTTAATTTTGACTATGTATTTAAATTTGATAAATAAAGCAACTACATCAGGTATAAACTACTTTTATACATGAACCATGGATTATGCTGTAAAATATGAAATGTATTACGTATTTGTCAACTTTGTTTTACATATTGCCAATAGAGTGCACTGAATCATAATTGTAATTAATAACAATTCGTTTTTACTCAAAATTTATAGGGTCACGTGTACAAATATGTATGTTATTTTAGTTACAAGATTTAAATAATTTATACGGCATGGGATATGTGTTTACAAAAAGTTATAATAATTTATTCAATTCTTGGACTTGATTTTGAACCATAATAGCTTTAAGCAGAAGCATAAATTCACACATACTTTCGACTGGGAGCGTGGCGTCTCCTGTAATCCGGCTACTCGGAGGTCGGGCACTGAGGATGGTTTGAGGTCGGGAGTCACTGGTGCTGAGTGGCCTATGTTGACTGGACGTCCGCACTAAGCCTGGTATTAATATGGATCCCCCGGAGGAGTCTGGGGGATGCAGGTGTACTAAGGAGGGGCGAACCGGGCCAGGGGGGAAACCCAGCAGCCAAAAGTCCCCGTATCGGGCAGTAGTGGGATAGCGGCCGGGAGTGGGCGCTCAGTATCAGCCTGACCAATATAATCAGACCAGTTCCTTTTTGCATAATATAATTTTGAAACAATGCTTTGATTTTTAGAACCGTACGTTGTTTTAAAATTAAAACCGTTTCATATATTTTAATAGTATCATACGAGATCACTTGTTTACCGCGATAATAATTGAACTTAATGATTGGTTATATTAGAAACAACTCACGATCCATCTATGCCGATGTACGTTGTATAACATTTTTTTATGGTAATAACCCTTCAATTAAGGTTAATATGTATAAACAATCTTTATCGGTGAGGAAAAAATGTGTGAAATTATTATATGGAAATTAATTATCTCTAAAGTTATTTCTACACATCAAATTTGTACTTTTTTTGCTTCATATAATATGAATAATCTACAATAATTTAATTCTTGGTTTTGCCAACATTAGCGCGACCTAAATCAACATGCTAGTCTGTTACGTATTAGCGATATATGTATTTTTATAATGTATAATGATACCACGAGTATATTCCTTAAGCATTCGGGTTTTCTCGCGTTTTTATTGTAACACCACGGCTGTGGTATCGACCGGTAGTGATCATTCATATAGGTAAATGATTAAAGAATTTCTAAAAAAAACAGTGGATCATCCGAACTTCAAAATTAAGTGAATATCACATTGATAATTCTGTGGTTTAAAATATTCGACCATCATGTCAGCTGAAATAAATTTTTGCTAATAATTTAAGAGTTTCGACTGAAATTTATCAGTGTTAATTTTCAAGAACGGACTAGAGAGTAGACAGCAGAGGCTCAAAGGTATATGAATTAAGAAATAAGAATAATTTATGCTTATTAATAAATCTGTAAATCTGTTAGTACATTTGTTTTTTTTATATTTTAGCATCTTTTGTGAAGGTCACTGATAACGAATGTATCGTAAATAAATAAACTATGTATTTATATATTAACTTAAAACCGTATTTACTTATCTATATGAATACTTGTATACGAATAGAATATAATCTATAATGATATTATAAAGAGGTAAAGTTTGTGACGTTGTGATGTTGTGACGTTGTAAGGGGTAATCTCAGGAACTACTGGTCCGATTTGAATAATTCTTTCAGTGTTATATAGCTCATTCATCGAGAATGGTTATAGGCTATACATCATAACGCTAAGACCAATAGTAGCGGAGCACAGATGAAAAATGTTTCAAAATCGGGATGTTTTTTCCTATTGAGAACGCGAACGAAATCGCGGGCAGAGGCTAGTATGATATAGTATAATTAGCAATAATACTTTTATAAATCGGAGCACAGATGAAAAATGTTTCAAAATCGGGATGTTTTTTCCTATTGAGAACACGAACGAAATCGCGGGCAGAGGCTAGTATGATATAGTATAATTAGCAATAATACTTTTAGAAAAACAAAATAACTACATAGTTGATTTTACTACCTCTTTAAAACGCTCACGGTGTCATGTCGTGGGTACATCTTTATTTTTGTTATAAGTATTATTAGTTATAATATAAATACAAAGACTAAAATATCTTAAATGCTTGTATAATGCAACATTTAAAAAAAAAGATACTTTATATGTAACTGTAATTACAATATTAAACGAACAACATTTTTTAAATAAATTATTCATCTTCAGCATAATTCTTTCAATGAAATACCAGACAAAGAAAAATAATCCGTGAACGCGATGTCGTTTCAACTTGATTTGTTTTTTTCTAGATCTTTCCAGGTATATAATGTTCACTTAAAACATTTTATGTTCCGGTTGCTATCCGTACTTTCAAATACCAAGGTCTGTGTACTCCGCCCAACTAGAGCTATGTGTACAACTTAACTGAGTGTTCTAAATTTGTCAATTATATACCGTACCACCTTGTTATAAGGATTATGGTGAATGCATAATTTGAGTAGTATTAACTTTGAAAATTGTATTCAGTTTAATTAATGGTAAAGTCAAATTGGTTGTTCACTTTGAAGTAAGGTGGCATTTTATACCTTTGACCTTAAGCCGGGTATATAGTGATCCGTGAAGTAATTAACATTTATTTTCATTACACACGTACATATTTGATATCTATAATAATTTTATTTAATAAAATATATTTTTATAAGATCTTTCATAAACAGTATCGTCAAGTTTCAAGTATTTGATCCTGTTGTTTTTTTACTGACCAGTAATGGGTAACGATCTATTTATTAATAGCCATTCTACATATACAAGTACTACTTACTGTACATTACAGGTTGATGTTTTATGTATACACTGGGATCTAGTCTCGTTTCTTTTTTTTCTATCTGACAACGCTTTTGACCTAGCAAGTTCTTAACAGCTTCACCGGACTACTAAGGCGAGCGCTTAAGGCACTCAGCCGATTAGTCTCTTTTTTTTCGATTTGACTACGCTATTGACCCAGCAAGGACTTAACAGCTTCACCGGACTACACCGATTAGTCTCGTTTCGCAAATTGTACCAATGAAGAAAACGAAATAGTACAAATAATGTTATCATTTTGAATTATAAGTATTCTATTGATGTATGTGTTTGTATCTATATCATGAAATATTCTTTTCAATGATTTTAAAACCACAACGATTGTAAAGAAAGTTCACTTCATAAGTTGAAAAATATATGTAAACGAAACTCTCATTAATATGTAACGGGTTCTAAGCTAATTTTAAAAAATCAGTAGTCCGGTGAAGCTGTTAAGATCTTGCTGGGTCAAAAGCGTAGTCATTTTGAAAAAAAAAATTTTTAAAAAAGATTTAGCACATACAAACTGGGTATATGTTTGAGTGAGTTCCTGAGTAGTTTGGATTAACAACTGGAAACGGCAGGTGTCGCTGCAATCGGGTTTAAATATTATAAGAATTTTTACGTTTGCATCCGGTAATAACCGATTTGGTGCAGACAAAGTTGCACGGGTTAGTTAGTATTGAAATAAAATCGCAACTGACGACTTGAATGTCAATATCTTTGAAGATCTCCTTTTTATTCTCTGTTTCTCTCACTCACTCCCTCTTCATTTGGAGCTTATTTTATCAAGTGTTCCCTTCCGGTCTATTTCTCAAATATTTATTTTCATACAAACCCGTTTTCAGACAATTACAAACATAACAAGTAGTCCGGAGAAGCTTTTAAGACTTAAAAAAAAAACAAACAACAAAGAGATTTAGCGAAAGAGGTGCAGCAGTTCTGAATTAATAAGCTTGATTTTTGCGCTGTGAATTGATTTTTATTTATATAGAAGATTTCAAATCGTTTTACTCTATGTGTACTAGCTTTGTCCATGGTTCCGTGCGCGTTTCTTATGTATATATTATTTCATAATACATAATTAAGTTATAATATACTTTATTTGTATAAGTATTTCTCGTTACCTACATACATACTATAGACTTACAAATTCTTACGGATTTCGCTGCAACTGTATAGAATTTGATGCCATGTAGTTCTATCTAGTGACGAGTTAGAATAAAATGGATAGCGTGTAAGTATTCTGTTTAAATATTTACACACACTATTTTTTCAGCGGCTCAAACCTAGGTCGGCGGGGAGCCCTTGAGTGCATTGCTTGCGCGATACAGTGATACAAAATTTTACATCACTGCTACAATACTGTACCATCACCCCCATGCACATTCACGCTTACACAAAAAAGTGGAAGGGTTTTATTATTTTCCCTTATCGAACTGAATTAGTTTAGAAATTTTCCGATAAGAAATATATGTAAGAGCCTACTTACCGTGTAAGTAGGCAAGACCAGGGGTTAGGAGGGCGTAGGGACTGTGATCGGTAGGTAGGTTGGTTAGGGTTGGGGAATGGGGGAGGGCGCTGGTGTAGGTTAGCGTAGGCCGGAGGGGACCTCGGGATGGCTCGGGCGGAAGAGGAGTAAACCTCGGTAAAAAAATCACCACCGGTTAGAGTCGCCGTAAAGCCTCACCCTTGCGTGACTCGCACGCGGGATTGGGCGGTTCATGTCAGGCTCTCCCCGGGAGCCTGAGCTCAGTCCATGATGGATTTCTCCACGTAAAAAAAAGCCAAGCCGAGGCGCGCTTGCACCCTTGAGCTCGTTGTCACATTAAAATCGGCTGAGTGCCTTAAGCGTTCGCCTTAGTAGACTGGTGAAGCTGTAAAGGCTTTGCAAGGGTAAAAGCGTAGTCAGTTCGAGAAAAAAAACACTAATTTTTATGACGAGATCGATAGAATGGTATACAAGTTCATATACTCTAGCACTCTCTAGTGGTGCGCATAGCGGTTATATATAAACTAAAATACTTTTTTTTCTAAACATTAAATTTCATAACTGGCAGTTAAATATCATACATAATCATATAACATATGATTATCAAAACAATAGAACATATAACATGTCTGTTATTAGTAATGAGCATGTTATTAATTAGGTAACCCATAATACTTGCACTGAGAGCAGACGTTGCGCACGCGCGAGGCTCACGACGTGACGTGCGTGGGCTATAACGTCTTATTAATTTGTGTTATTATTTATTACTAGGTATTCTTTATTAACGAGCTTGTGTTTGTAATAAAACAGTGTGCCTTATTTGCGTAATTGATAATTATCCACAGTACTACTTAGGCTCTGATCAGGTGAACGATTTTGTTGGGAAACTGGTTGACATGGTTATTTCTTGTGTTGGTAAGATTTCGTTACCAGACTTAATTTGGATATTCGCGCTCGTTGTTTCTTTTGAGTGGTTCTTTTTTTTTCGAGTTTCATCTGTAATGTAATATGTTACGGATTGTTTAAAAACTTAAATAATCTTTTTCAGGATAACACTTTAGTGAATTCTTTATGTTTCTCACTAAATTTAAATACGTAATTATCTCATCATTCAAATTGAATTAACATTATTTTTTTGTGATGATGAAAATATATGTTTGTAGGTATTAGAGCCACCCTGAAGCTATTATTGATTTCAGCATGAATGGGTCGGCTCGTCTGGGGTAGCATCACCATCTCACAGAAAACCGACGTGAAGTAACAGTACTTGCATTGTTGCGTTTCGTTCGGTCATTTAGAGCGCCGAAGACCCATCTCCCCTACCCTCCCCTCTCCTCTCTTCTAACACCTCTCCATTCCCCGAAACATAGGCTGGCAACGCACTTGCGACTCCTCTGGGGTTGCTAGTGTCTATGGACGGCGGTGATCGCTTAGCAACAGGTGACCCGCATTTTCGTTTGCCTCCTATATGATATAAAAAAAAATTACCTTAAACCCTTAAATGTTGATAACGAAAGAATCGGAGTCAGCAACTTCAAATACCTGGAGTCTGTGATACACGAGTTCGAATCAATCTATCATTACGTCCAATTCCGGATACGCGTTGTATGAGCTAACAAAAATCACCGGCATTTTATGCGATCAAAAGATGCTAGTACAGTTAAAAAACTAGTACTACAAGTACATCATCCGATCGATCTTCTTTTACGGTAGCGAAACGTGGCCAGTCCTAGGTAGAGGTGTCCAGCAGCTACGCATGACCGACATGAAGATGCTGCGATGGATGTGTCGCGTTACTTGACTAGATCGCATACGAAATGAACACATCCGTGGTAGGCTTGGAGCCCGTGACGCCACAGATAAGTTGCAGAAAAGTCGTCTTTTATGGTATGGTCATATAAGCCGCAGGCTACTAATCGAAAATACAAGATCTAAGATCTCACGGCAGCACCAAAAAACGTTGACTGGACGTTGTAAAGGAGAACGAACTCAAACAAAAGAATGCCAAAGTACGATTAAATTGGAAGAAGTTATGTCGAAACGCGGAACAAGATATACACAATTAATACATCTTTCAAAATATTCGTGTTTGAATGAGCTGCGGTACTAATATTATTAAAAATACTGAAGGGAGTTTTTGGCGGGATTTTAGTCTGTCATGTAGTGGATTTTATATTTTATTCATAATCTTGTGTTATTGGACTCTATATTTTGTAAATTTGGTGGTGTTTTACGTAATATAGTTAGTTTATTGTGCATAAGTGAAGTGAATAGAAAATAATACCACGGAGCATGAAATTCTGCGATGCCACAAAAACTCCCTAAAGGTTCTAACAAGGGATCCACCATCTTATTTGAATATTGACTCACACGATGCAATATTGAAGTGATCGCACGACGCTTGTAATATTATTGACTACGTGACAATGGCAATAATAATCTGAAAGATTAATTGCCAAAATAAAGTAAAAAAAAACACTGAAGTGTCAATTTTTTTTCATAACCTGTTTACTACTGTTCCCAATCAAATTCGGCAACTAGCGGCTTCTAGTTATTACTTAATAATGGAAAGAAAAAGGCCCAGGGTTCAATGTTCAATTACATGAATTTATAAAAGAGTGTACCTATCGCAATTATTTATCGTTGTCACAACGTGAAAATAAAATAAAGGTGAGGGTTTGGATATTTCAGATTTCTTTCTGTCTAAAAATAAGTTAGGTACGTATTGCCAGGTTATGTAACGCGAAATTGAATTAGTAGCGGATATTTCATGGTATTAGAGAATGCCAGACTTTTAACCTTTGCCTTTAACGACGCGATGTCGCGTTCACTGTCTGCTATTACAGTGAATGGTATTGTTTTATAAATCATCTGTAGAAAATAAATATGACTGATTTTCAATAATAAGTCGACTAATACTTCTTTGTTTAACTATGCCATTGGTTTAAGTTCCATACTCAAACGTATATTTTCATAATTTTCTAGGCATATGTATAAATTTGATGCCTTTTATGTGGGGCAAATGGAATATATATTTAATTTCTTTGACTGAAGTACTTAACTATTACTGTTTATTGTAGTTAATGGATATTCGCGAAAAAGGGCCAGTGTATATATAATCTATACTAAAATTATAAAGCTGAAGAGTTTGTTTGTTTGGTTGAAAGCGCTAATCTCAAGAACTACCGGTCCGATTTGATAGTTTCTTTTAGTGTTAGATAGCTCATTTATCGAGGATGGCTATAGGCTATATATTATCACGTTAAAACCAATAGGAACGTAGCACTAATGAAGAATGTCTCAAAATCGGGCTAATTTTAGAGCAGCCGCTGCGTGTCAGTGTCAGTATTATATGCGTTGCCATGGTAACATGATAACATACTATCGGAAATATTATCAGGGTTTATCTTGTATTCCTGTTCAAAAGTTTATTCTACCTTATTTTTAATTTCAATTTTTGATTATACGTAGTACGTTGCTATCGCAAACATTTTTAAAGTCCATTTTGTGCTGCTATTCTAAAAGGTAATAATATTCGTCCATCAATACAGGCGAAGGAATTAATCCATACTGCCTATTCTGAACTTGTTAATATAGGTAGTTGTTATGTATTCTCTACCCAATTTTATTCTATGTCTAAGTTAATGTAAAGGTATAAGCGCCAAATCTTATATATAATATTTCGTAAATTTTTATCTTCTTAATTTTCAAGACCCCAGAATACATGCGCCGTGGTATTATTTTTCATTCATTTTACTTATGCACAGTAAACAAACCATATTACATAAAACGCCACCAATTTAACACAATATAGAGTCAAATAATACAAGATTATGAATAAAATATAAAATCCCCTACATGACAGATTGAAATCCCGCCAAAAACTCCTCAAAAAGTTTATTGTAGGTACGTTAGTTTTGTTCCCAATGTTTGGTTTGTGATATATTACGTATTATAACAATAGAGTGTGTGTATATAATATTAAAATAAATACTTTTTGATGAATACATATATATGCGGTGCTACAAATATATTTTTTTTAATTCTGTCGATATGTCTGTTTGTTTATTTGTTCCGGGTAATCTCCGAAATGGCTGGACCTATTTGAATGATTTTTTTTCTTAGAAATGACTACGGTATTGACTTAGCAAGGTCTTAACAGCTACAACGGACTACAAGTAATATTTGAACGGGATTTTTACGGGCAAATAACTAACTAATTAGCTGTTTTATTTTAAGCTAGCGGGTACAGCAGACGATACCTGCCCTGATAATAAGACAAACTATACCTAAAGCTTGCCCAAGAATCATTTAAAATATATTGGTAAAACGGCATGAAAACGCGTTTTTGATCTTATCGCGAACAGACATATAGACAGAAGTGGAACACGACTTTGTTGACACTATGTTGTAAGTAACTCTTATCCGTGCATTCGTATGTGTGAAATTGACCAAAAATATGTTGTTCACTGTAAACATGCGCGTGTGACGTACATTGTACTCCAAGAATAAATATAATTGAAAGTCATATGTTTATATGTGATTTAAATTACAGCAAGGTATATTAATAACTTGATTATATCAACAATATGGACATATTATATCTATATAATAAAATATAACACATCTTGTTCGATAATGTATAACTTAATATTTTCATTACATTCTTATATAGTGTAAGTGAGCACTGAGGGTGATACATAGATAGTAGTTTAAAGTTCCAGCTATGTGGCTTATGATAAATATATAATAAATCTCATCCCATTCGATACACTATTAGTATTCACATATATAATGTACATGTTACCTGTTACTGTAGATGATGTGCGTGTCATACTTACAAATATTTTTTAAGAGTATTATTGTTATTTACACATCTAATAACAATTTTAACATTTTACATAATTTATTTAATATATTCAAAAAACGCATGCGTAGCCGCGGGTAACAGCTAGTTGTAAATAAATTTCGAAAATTATTAATATGTATGTAAACAGATCTCAGTTTAAAAACAAAAGAGGTTTGTGCTGAAATGAGATTAATTTATGAGAACTTGTGAAAAAATGTAGTGCTATTACTGATAGGCAATTGTTTGATTTTAAAAACGTATAATTTATGTGATCTTTATCGCTATATAGTTATTTATATACGCAATAGTTGTTTATAAGCAATTGATTAGATCTTACGTTTACCACTTTAAACTGACTAGCCTATTTTTTACCACAATATGAGCAACACCTATCTAAAATGTAGTTTGTTGCGGACACAAGAGATAGTTGAAAATTTAAAACCTTCACATCTATTGTAATGTAGTTCGGTTTGCGTAACAACATCACGTAGAAAGGTTTTACATAACACCGTTTGCGATTAGTATGTAGGCAATTAATTGTAACGTACCTATTAGATAACTGGACCAATGTATGATTATTTAGCTATTGTCAGAGATATAGCAGAGGGTCATGTTTCTTTGCGCGTTTCCAATGTTTATTTAAGAAATTTGTTGTAAAAGTAGCTTTTGCTCGCGATTTCGCTTTTTTATATATATCATAGGAGGCAAACAAATAGGTCGGTCACCTGATGTTAAGTGATCACCACCGTCCATAGACACCAGCAACACCAGAGGAGAGCAAGTGCGTTGCCAGCCTATGTTGGTGAGGAAGAGGGGATGGGGAAAGGAAAGAGAGGGAAGAGAGAGGGAGGGAGGTGGGCCTCCGGCGCTCTCACTTACCCAACTTAACGCAATAATGCAAGCACTGTTACTCCACGTCGGTTTTATGTGAGAGGGTGGTGCTACCCCGGACGAGCCATCCCATTAATGCTGAAACCAGTTATAGCTTCAGCGTGGCTTTCCACCTACCAATATTACCTTATCTTGCTTACTATTAGTATGTTATAAATTAAAAATAATTTACTCAATTTAGGTACAAAGACGGCATTTAGTAACGTTAAGATATTGCTAACGGTTCGGAGAACATCCCGGTCATCGAGAAAAACCGGAAACTAACTCGATCGTAATTATATACATTTTTTAAGCATCTACTTAAAATTACATTAGTAATGTTTATACTTTAACTGACGTTAAATACCTTTTAACAGATTAAAGATAGGTAGTAATTTGTAAATATCACTAGCGGTCACGTAGTTTAAGCAAGTTTTATCCACACCATATTAAACTTCTAACAGTAAAACCTTTTTTGCTATGGTGTTTAAGTAATTGTCCAGAAAATCGGCGATGTGCTTTGGGATTTTATTGTAGAAAATTACACTAAACTCAAAAATCTTTTATTAGTTCCAACTAAAACAAAGAAACCGCGCTAATAAGATAGCTAATTAGCTGTTTTCCGCCTGTTTTGTTGGGCATAAAGAAGGGTAAAAGTTCAATCAAATCCACAAGTAAGAAGCCTAGAACTATCTATTGAAAATTCTGCAACAAATAGTCATAATCCTATGTTTAGTAGCTTCGTTGTCATGGAGCCTCAATAAAAAACGGAAATTTTATGATATACACATATACAATAATAAGCGTCCATATAACAATTTAACAAGATAGTAATCGACGGTAATAGAATACAATATAATACGGTACTCAAAAATATCCTTTAAAAATCGTAACGCACTTATCAACGGATTTTCAACTCAACTGGATTATGCTTGTCTATAACAGAAACAAGGTTGAGAGATCTCGATTACACTCGTGAAAGTGTTAATGACATATGAGAAGAATTAGGGTTATTAAATTATAGAATAACTATTATTAATTACGTGTACCAATTGAAAAATTTGGATGGAAGTTTTAAGAAACGAAATCTAAGGTTTTTAATCTCTATAATTCATTTTATCGGTTTATTTTTAGTGCAATAGATTTTTTTTTTCATATACACGGGACTAAAATCATGACTTAAGAATCTGTGGGTTACTGGGCTATTCATACAAAAGTTACTGAAGTTCACTATAAATTACTGTATCATCTAGAATTCAAATTAGTTACAAAAGTTGCAGAACTGTTGTAGTTTACTTACTCTCTATGTCACCTCTTAAGCGTAGTGTTGCCACAAACAGCACAACACATATATAGAAATTTTTAAACAACATAAATTCCTTTAAATTTAGGTTCGATAAAGTCCCCTTGATGAAAAACCCGTCATATAAGTTGTCCTTGTTTCGGAAAAAGTTAATTTATATCCAACTATTGAGTGACTATCGTCATTAATTTTAAAGTCATGGCCGTATTTTACTGATTTCTATATTACATTAGATTCAGATATCCAATTTTTAATGTAATAATCAAATGATTTCTCCAATAATGTATAAAAATATGCATGTGGTATTAATTATAGTACCTTGACGACCGATCCTAGCTCAGTTCTTTAAAAACATTTTTAAATTAAAATAAACTGTTAGGCTTGTCTCAGAAAATTAAAATTTTTTTAACAAAAAAATTTTAGAAAAAATATCTTTTTTGCTGTCACTCGGATTCGAATTGGAGCAAGACGAATTTTCTCGAAGCAACTGATTTCCATCTGAGCTATTTTTCTTTTGACAGCGGCTGCGAAATTTACCCTTATATTCTAGTTATATTTTTTAATTGCATGAGTACTCAGATAAGAAAGTTTCCTATGAATGAAAACTATCTAGATCGATTTATTGTCTCCGAAACCACCAACATACTAAGTTTCACGGAAATCGCTGGCGCCTTTTCCGAGATCCTGGATATATAAAAATATACAACAATTGCTTGTTTAAAGATATTAGATATTTATATTTATAATATTACAACTTTATGACTTGCTTATACACACACAGGATTGTCTGATGCTGCTCACTCGTGATGCACGTGTATACAAGGAAACGTTAATAATTATGGTTTTAATAGTCAGATCTTTTTTTAAGATAAACACCCATAATGAATGAAGGTTAACTAGTATATAACTTCACAACAATAACACTCTCACAGTTTAATTTGGTCTTACTTCCTGACTGTCTTGGGGTAACCGACGGGCGACTTACTATAGAAATCGAGGTTTTATTTTGATCGAACCTAATTGTTTGTCGTGTCGTCTTAATTAGGTATTAGACCTTAGGTATTAGATATTAGGTATTAGATATTAGGTATTAGATATTAGGTATTAGATATAATTACATATACTGTGCTTATTATCTTCCGTACTTTTAAATACAATATATATTTGTCTAACTTTAGAAGTTTATTTGATATATATTTACTTGTCTATTACTTTAAAATATGATTTAATTGTCTAAACACATCACAGTGCGAATGTATTTTTCAGATCATGCAAATCCTTTTCAATTTATCCAAAGAACTAATTAAGGATCTCACAAAGGTTTTCGGCGTTTAATTCGACATATACTCTCATGCATATAATTCGTGACAAGTTTACTAAAGTGTTGCAAAGGTAAAGAAACATGAAATGCCAATAATACCAACATATAGTTGAAAATCTGTTGCAAAGCATCTACACCTGTGTTCTAGCTTTTAAGAACTAGTTCCTTTAGATTTAGTGTTGTTGTTATCATTTAACATCATATCAGATTGTGATCAAACGTTAAAATTTATAAAGTATAAAAAAGAGTTCCGTACATGCTGAATAAATATCTAGAATGGTAATTAAGATTGTTTGGCCATGAGCGTTGTCATTTCACATGCAATTTCTGTTGAGAAACAAAAATATCATATAATTATTTATAATTCATACAGTTCTGGTTGAAAATAAATGGCAAATAGTTCAATTAAAATAATCAAGCCTTTTATATCATAATTATTATTTTACATACAGTTGTAATATATTTATTCCAATAATATATACATATCATGCGTTCGATACAGGAAAACATTGAGATGAAACCATAGCATGATGTAAGGGCATCTTCTAAGCCACTTAGCTAGTTATCACTCGGAAGTTGAAAATCTGTTCTCAAGCAACTATGGGTGTATTCCAGCAGGTCTATCTGAGCAAATACCTCTGTGATTAGAGTTATTAGTATCTTGGACAACGTCATTATCTAATATCATGTGAGATTGTGTTCAAACGATAAAAATTATTGAAATTTAAAAAATGAGCCTGTGCTTTCGTTAAAGAGATATATCTTGAAGAAACCATACCATGATGGTATGGGATTTAGGTAATATCTGCCTGCATAGGTAGCACCTCAAAGCTGAAGTCGCCAAGTACCTGTATGTTTGCTTTCGAAAATTACTAGGTTAAGTGTGATAATATCTTACGACACATTGCTTTTCATTGTGGTATACCTTTTTTCTAAGTTCGCGTGGCTAGCTACCACCCTCAAATTAAAAATCTGTCGCCAAGGAGTTGTTGGTGTTTTTATAGGTGGTATAGCCACGCTGAAGTTATTGCTGGTTTAAGAATGAGTGGGTCGGTGCGCTCGGGGTAGCACCACCCTCTCACACAGTACCAACGTAAAGTAACAGGGCTTGCTCTGTTGCATTTCGTTTGGTCAGTGAGAGTGCCGGAGAACTATTTCCCCTCCCCTCCGCTCTCCTTTCCTCCTTTCCCCATTTCACCATTGTCACAAACTCAGGCTGGCAACGCACTTGCAACTCCCCTGGTGTTGTTAGTGTCTATGGACGGCGGTGATCACATGACGTCAGTTGACCCGTCTGTTGTTATGCTTTCTATGATGTAAAAAAAGCTGCACTTGAGAGCCGGTTACTTTTAGTTTTACCGTATTTATTATTTTAGACTTTGTCGTTATACGCGTGATGACTAATTCCTGAATTAGCATTCCCCGTTTCCACGTCATTTTTAGTTATACTCTTCAAAATTATGTGGTCATTTACTGTGAATTATTAAGCACGGAAATTGTATATTAGTGATAATTTGTTCGTTTTTAAAAAATTCGCAAGCGACTAACAATTAAATCTATTAATTGCTTGAAAACTATTCAAAATAGCTAGTGGTTACATATTTGATTAATATTCATCCTGTAATTTATATGGCATCCTATTCGATAATACGTTACACAAGGCAATTTACCATTACGTAATCATTTTAAGCAATAGATCCTGATTTAAAATCTGTATATCCTTTATTCTGACAATACAGCAAGGACGTTACGCAATATATTAATACCGGAGTTTTATTACTATGTATCAACAATACCTACGTACATAATCTTTGTTCCGTAGTAAATTCCCACTGTAATGTATTTGATCACATTTGATTGTCTGATTAATTAGTTTGGTTCCATACACTACTCCTTTATTTTCCGCGTCCGGTGATTGGGAATTGTTTGTAGGTAACGGAAACCTGTTGTAATACACTCTTATACCTATAAGTTGTTACTGCATTAAATAAGACAGTAAGGATTTTGCATTTAGCTTATTTTATAAGTTATAATTATATACCATATTGTTTTTTTTTTTTTTCGAAAGGACTACGCTATTGACCCGGCAAGGTCTTAACAGCTTCACCGGACTACTTACTATATTGTTGATAATGATAGCGTTGTACATTAACGAGCTAATTTCTCAATTCAATCTAAGAAAGTTGAAATTACGATATAGATGGATTGTAGCCTGTGTTATTTCTTTGCCTTCTTTCTTTCTTTTTTTCGTCGTTGGCCGGTGAAGCTGTTAAAACCTTGGTAAGTGAATAGCGTAGTCATATCGAGAAAAAAGACTGTTTTATTTCTGCTGGGTTTCTTAGGCGGTCATTACAGCTGGAGATGCTTTTACGGTTTAATTCTCTGGTAACATAAATCCGGCATTACACACACTTTAGAATCACTTTATAGGTAAGTTTTAAATGTCTAATGTAATCTAGTTATTCCAGATTAGGTCACGGAAACATATACTTAAAAACATTATGCTTTAGATAAATAAATATTTATATAATTGTTCATTATGAAGACTGTCGTTTTATAAATTACGTCACTGCTGTTTGACGTTACGTTGTTAAACAATGCTCTATCTAGTAAACCACGCCATCTTGTGCCTATAGGCAAAGTTACGATGACTTCCATCGATGGCATATTGCGGCGGCTATGTTTCGGTTTCATAGGAAATTGTATCTGAAGTATTTAATTTCGTAAATAGTTAACAGGCACCTAAAAGAATGAAACCTGGAACGAATACCTGAAATAATAGAAAGCGCAATGTTAGTAACTGAAACGAAATAATAATTAATTGAAATAAGAATAAGAGATGTCGAATCCGTAGAACTAATGGTATTGTAGGATTACAAAAAAACATTTTTTCTGTAACAGCTGAAGAGAATAATGACTTCTATGGAGTATTATTAGATCGATGCACTACTGGGAAGCTAAGGATTCAATGTCTGAGTTTTTATATATATTGTTGAAGTAGAAACTTTTAGGCGAGTTGAGCGGTATTTTTGGCAGGAGATAATTTTTAATTGCTCGTCATACCATGCTATATAAGCATGAGTGGCTGTATTGCGCATGCGCGGCTTTTGTTAGACTAACGACGCGTATTATAGGGGCCTATGTATATGTAATATTTATATTCTGCAGCTCATCATACGTTTGATTGATTAATAGATTTTATAAAAATGTATACAACTATTGCTCCGAATGCCAATATATAGGAAAACCCCACTAATGTTAATAATTCCAATAAACAGATTCTGTTTTTTTTTTTTCGAAATGACTACGCTATTGACCCAGCAAGGTCTTAACTTCACCGGATTACTAAGGCGAGCGCTTAAGGCACACAGCCGATTTTATTTTGGCAACCAGCTCTAGGTTGCACGGCACAGCTCGGATTGGCTGTTGCCTGTTGCATGCAAAATCGCGACCTATCTTAGCTAACCTAGCTAACTATTCATATATGCATGAGTTGTTGAAATGTATATGTGTACCAAGCACGCCTCAACAACTCCTCCATATATTTATTATCGGAAAATTGAGAGTTTCAGTTCGATAAGGGAAAAAAAGTAAACCCTTCCACTTTCATGTGTAAGCGTGTGGGCGTGCACGTGTGTGGGGGTGATCGTGTAGTGTTGTAGCGGTGATGTATATTTGTGTGTCACCGTATCGCGCAAGCAACGCACTCAAGGGCTCCCTACCGAGGGATCGAATCTAGGCTTGAGCCGCTGCCGTGGGAGGCCTAATCGGGTGTGCGGGAGCAAGTTAACCCCCATAGATTCTGTAATTTAAATGTTGTCATTGACACTATAATTAATATAATAATTAAAAAGATAACACATTTATTTCATTGTTTGGAGTTTTCACTTGTGTCGGCAGTCCTTATGACTGCATTGGCTTTTATTTTAATGTAGTACGAAAAAGTAATAAAACCGTACGATACAGTTTTAGTGTTTTTTATAATATAATATGTAATTTAAGACTAGGTGTTTTAATCTGTCCTGTTTCTTGCTTATTACGGAACTTTATTCTCAGTTTTATTAAACAATTATTCAGGTATAAAGTACATGCTTGTTTATAAATATCTATTTAATATCTACACTTAATCTGCATTTAATATCTTGCATTGTTACCACAGAGTCTTAATTAATCGCTCGACTGCCCAAAACCATAAAAGGTTTAAAAGCTCTTGACAAAATAATGTAAACCTCATGAGGCATAGGTTAACAAACTGTTGGCAGCATACGTTTAAAAAAAAATGTGATTTATTACAAATATTTAAAAAATAATAAATGATGTATTTTATAATCATATAAAATGTATTTTCTGATTATTTTTTTATTTGTGCGAACTTTTTTTATTGAACCATGAAATTTCGTGGTTTCTCCATTTTGAGAACTGGTTTTTGAACAGCCGAGGGGTTAAGAGAAGTGGTTATACGAAAAAGGTAAATATTTAAATCATGCCTTGATAGCCTGCCTGTAAGGTCGGTTACCGACATTCGGAAAAATAGTGCAACGCAGTTGATAAGGGGCGTTGCAAAACTATCGCCTTTCACCGGAGTTGTGTAAGGTTTGTACTGGCCTTTACCGGACGTTTAAACACCAAGGTCGTATACAATAAATACCTTGTTCTCTTTGTGTGTTCATTATAAATCCTTTAATTGGCTGTGAATAAAGTATGCAGAGTAATATGCACTAAACTGTATTCAAATGACGTATGAGTGAATAATATTTACATATCTTAAATGCGTTTCAATTTGTAACCAAAATTTACGGATTTGAATATTATATTTTACTTATGTGGAAAGTTGTACGCGAAAAGTAACCTTCGACTGCGAATAAAATCTTTATTAGAACTAAGTTAGTTGCTGTTACGCTTGGCTTTTAAAATTGTTGGTTAAATATATTACTCTTTGTACTTTATCTTCATTCTTTGTGGTCGAACATGGCAAATATGTCCGGCTCGGTATGTACTATTATTCATCATGTGTGACACTTGCCACATCGGCATGCTTATGTATGTTGCACGTACTGTGATCAACAGGTGTATATTTAATTGCCAAGCGGGTCATTAAGGGCGTGTAGTCGACAAATCAATTCAAATTTTTAATTTTAAATGTTCAAATTTTTACCATGCGGCATATCTTAATATTAAATTAAGGATTGTTTGTGGCTTTCACAGGATTTTTTTTCATCATTTCAAACAATATTTTCGATATATTTAAGAAAATAAAAAAGTCGATCTTTTTAATCACTTTACTATACATAGTATTATAATAAAAAAGAATTTGAAAGACACTGTGCATGTTGAATAGGTATATTAGGAACAAATAACAATTTTTTCAAAGTTATTGTATAATGTTTGTTATTTTAGGAAAATAAAAGATTAATATATAAAAAATTAAGTGCAATCAAATTAAATGCTTCTGGTTTGCCGATTTGCAACGGTTCGTTGTTTGTATGTTTTGTGTTATAAGAATAATTAGTACTGAATTTATTATCAGATGCATCAAGAAACAAGTTATTAGTTAGAAACTTAATTACGTTTCGATTATTAAATTAACGACCATCAAATTCAGGGGCGTGGTAACGATTACTTCAAATTAAATGCTATTTAAATATGTTATTTGAACATGTAAGTGTTAATGAGAATAATTTAATCAACTGTTGTTTTATTAATTTGTTTTATATTTATTGGTGCCTTTTAGTTAGCATTCCGCATTGTCAAAGAGCATTTACTAACGTTGGTTTCGTTAAAAATGTTTCAAAAAACGCACATGTGACATCAAAACATAGATTTACTTCTGCTTGTTCCTCACGTTTTCCCTCTTAAATTCGATCGCAAAGTAATTGGGCGTAAAGGTAGCTTGAGATCTTAAAAGGGTCCGAACTTATTTTTGAGTCTGGAAGCGGGTTTTGGTGTCAAAGGGCTATTATAGAGTGGATCAATATGTGAACGATTCCAGACCAGGGGAGTTGCAAGTGCGTTGCCAGCCTGTGTTTAAAGCGATGGAGGAATGGGGGAAGGGGATTGAGGAGGGGAAGGGAGATGAGAAAGGAGGGGAAGAAAGAGGAGAGGGGTAAGGAAGGGGTAGTGGATGCTGAAACCAGTTATAACTTCAAGGTAGCTCTACCACTTGTTTTACCACAATAAAGTGATTTTGATTTTGGATATGTCCGATATTTACGTAGATGAATTTCACGTAAAATGGTGTATGTAATAAATCAATAAAAAAGCGAATACAATTCAATTTATTAACAACTACATTTTGCTCGCGACTTCGTCCGCATGTAGATATTATATTTTTAGTGAAAAGTACCTTTTATGTAGTATATGACAGCGTGTACGCAAAATTACATAATTATCAGTTGAGAATTTAAGGCTCGAAAGCGTATGAAGCTAACTCACATTCTCATTAGTAGGGATGAATATGGTCTATTGACGGTTTTATTGAACCATTTGTGGTATTAAATAGATCAGAAGTGCATAATAAGGAGCAATAGAACCCACGTTTAGCGTTAGAGGTAACACTAATTAATATTACTTAATAAAACAACGGCCTTAGAGGAGAGGTCAAAATATTGTGAACTGACCTCGCACTGCATTCATATGTCTTGAGATATCAGAAACAATGTGCGGGTGGAATTTTAAAATAATGACGTCACATATGTTTAAATATCTCATTTTCACTGACGAATATACATATTTTACATGCATGAATATCATTATATATAAATTTGTTCTGTACGTGTGTATGTCACTGAACTCCTCCTAAATGGCGGGATCGATTTCGACTAAATTTTGTGTGCGTATTTCAGTTGATCCGAGAATGGTTTAGATTCACATTGGGCCCGGTAGGTGGCGCTGCGGTTTAATTATAGATATTTTTTATTACCAAGGCAGGATAACGTCCACCCGGCCCGCTAGTATTAATATACATTGTTTTTTGTTAAAACAGACGTTGCCATTTTTCTTCAATCTGTCGTATTACCCAATCAGTGTGAAATGTATAATTAATTTTAACATTGCACAGAATTACGCAATTTTAAATGGATTAAGAGAAAAAAAACTATAAATGTTCATATTTCTTCTTAGTATTTTGTATGCTATACATGTTATGTAGTAAAAAAATGATTATACACCATAGACTACTATTCAGTTCAGTTTGCTCATGGTGCCAAATAACAGCCTTTTGAAATCATGAAGTAGAGATATGAATAGATTTCGTTTGCAATAAGATTTACGATAGAACAAATTAGTATTATACGGTGTGTACATGTCATTGTGCGCATTTATTCACATGTTTCTGATACAAAAGTTATGACAACCTTAATATAGCATATCTCTTCAGAAATGTACTCAATGGGGGCTACATGGTACATGACCACCAAAATCAAGATTGTACATTTATATACACAAAAACGATTTCTCACCGAGATCTAAAGTATCTGAAGATTCTAATGTAATGTAAGGGTGTATGAAGCAGGGAAAATATTTAATAATATATGGTTTTTTTTTATATCAAAGGGTCAAACGAACTGGTGGCTCACGTGATGTTAAGTGATCACCACCGCCCATAGACACTAGCGACATTAGGGATGTCGCAAGTGCGTTGCCAGCCTGTATATGGGAGAAGGGGGAGGGGAAGGAAACGGAAAGAAGGAAAGAGGGACATGGGCCTCCGGCTCTCTCACTGACCAAACGAAACACAACAATGCAAGCACTGTCTTTCACGTCGGTTATCTGTGAGAGGGGTGATACTACCCCGGAGGAGCCGACCCATTCATGCTGAAACCAAAAATAGCTTCAGTGGGGCTCTACCACCTGTGTCAATTTTATGAAGATTACTTTTTAAAATCTAAAGTCATTGAATTATCTCGTGAAATTGTTATATTAAATCGCATAAATGTATGCGATAAATAAAATAAAACATGTATGAAGTTCTCGTGTATTAGAAATGACATATAGAAAAAGAATATAAATTTATATAAACAATAATGTATTCTAACTCATTCTGTCGTACGCTTAATCCTGTAGATGTATATATCTGTCACATTTTTAGTTCGTCTTGGTGCAATCGTCATGTATGTCGACTTATTCGTATCGACGGAGACGACGGGGACGTTGATTCGAATCTCACCATTCACTCCTTTGTAGTCCGGTGAAGCTGTTAAGACCTTGCTAGGTCAATAGCGTAGTCATTTCGAAAAAAAGTCACATTTTTATTTATTAAATTTCATTCAAAAATATGTACTCCATTGTTCTTGAAATTTGAGGACTACAAATTTAAATTAGGCTAAAATAATAGCATAAATAATAACACTCTGCTAACATAAATTTTGAAATATATAGTCATATACTAATGATCTTGAATCGTTAAGATCGAGATGTATTATATTTAATAATATTTCAATAAAATATAGTGTTCATGAAATTTCTGTAAACTTAATGATTTCCAATATTTTAAGGCTCCAAATTTACCTTGGTTACGTACCTGTCAGCCTCCGACTGAGTACCGATTGACGGCTCGGCGTGTCGATAATCGATATTGTGCACCGAATACTATGGCTATAAATCGTGATGGAAACGACATTGGATCATTATTGTCTTTGTGTTGCGAGCGCCCCGGATTTGGACGAAATTAGGTTCAAGAACTTATATCATAATAGCTGTTATCTTTTATGCATGACTTGATGGCTATAGAAAAAATAAATTTTAATAAAGACCCCTTTATTTCTCGCTTCACACTTCAATTGCTTCGTTATTGCAAGATATTTTATTGTCCAATTGCGATATAGTAGACGAGAGAGTCACGACCATCTGATCGAAAGTCCTATAATGGTTTATTTTTCATATAGGGGTACGGCAGTGCCGTCGCCAAGTCGAGAAAAAAACGGCACGTCCATACTACCCTTTTCTCGAAGCAATTCAGGCCATTTTTGAACCCCATAACTTTGTTGTGGATAAAACTAGAAGCCTGAACTGTTGACTATTCTGTTTTAATATTCTATAAATAAATAGTATATTCTATAAATAAATGCAAGATAGCATTGCATTAGAAATAATTCGCAAGATTTCAACCCGGATAATCTTAAACAAGTATTACATAAAATACGACAATAGCGTTAAAAATCAATCACGCGTTAAAGTCCCGCATTATCGTACATCAATATCATAGGCATTCACAGTCCGGTGCTTTTACGGTAATGATTGGTTCTAACCTGTTCTATGCCGCGCTATACTACTTGGCCGTACTTTTTTTTTAATTTCAGAGGTTAGTGATTTCAAACAATTAAAATATAAAAGATTTCTTGAATGTCATACAATTGTATGGAATGGAATGGAAAATATATAAATATAATGGAAAAAATTAACTATAGAATTCGATGTTCAAATACGTAGTTTACATTTTTCATTTCATGCGTTCCAAATGATTGACCTTTATCCTCAAAACATCGACATCTATCATTGAACTTGCCACGTTAAAATTTCAACACATAGTTTGTCACAGCCATCTAATGTTATAAAAAGGTCATGAGCGAATTCTGTTATGAGAATTAGATGACATGTGTTAAAATGTGTTGTTAGAAGTCGAGGGGTGTCATTGGGGTGTCGAAATCAGCCTTCTGTTCAATGAAGGGTTGTGAAATTTAGTTAAATAATTTTGTTAGCGTATATTACTATTGTTACGTCTTTAGTGTAATTCATTTTTCGCGGCTTTGTTAATTGACCTCTTCGTGCAATGTCAGGTTGTTTGAATTGTTTTTACCTTCAATAACAATGGACAAACAAAGCCTTTTACTTAGCGTGTTATAATAATATATTGTATGTGAATTTTAGTCAATTTAGTAAAATCAGAAGTAGTGTAAATAAAATAAAATTATGTGTTGTCAGGTTAGAATGCATGTTACTTAAAAATATTGATTTGATTTGGATGTAATTTTCAGTCTATATACGTACGTAAACTTACGAAGCGCTTATGATATAAATGATAATGATCTTACATAGCGACTTTTTTGACGTGATAACGTTTTATAAATCGATGAACGTTGGCTGCATGCACGAAAACGCATAACTCATTGTCACGTTACGCCTGAGCCGAGCGTGCAAGCGAGAGCGCAGAGCAAGCTATATAGAGACGCCGTCCTAAGCATTCGGCTTATGACGCATCTATCTATATATAGAATAATTCAATTCAATTCATAAAATATGGATTTTTTATCAAAGTTTTGTTATGACGTTATCACGTAAAATTACCGTATGTAAACTCACTTTACAGACAACCAATTATTTATTTTTATGATCTGATCATCTGCTGTTCAATGTCCACAGAGTCCAGAGTCTAAGATGGTACACGACTGGTACACGAATTGCCTCTCAAGTGCAGCGGCCGTTACACACCAACAGGTGCTTCCTTACTGATTTTCAACTTGAAGGCCAGAACATCTGGTACCAGATTAGGCCTCCTTTGGCAGCGGCTCAAGCCTATGTCCGTTCCCTCGGTGTTGTGCCCTTGAGTACGCTGCTCGCGTGATACAGTGACACAAAATCTTACATCACTGCGACAACATTACACATATCACCTCCACACACGTGCACGCATACACGCTTACACATGAAAGTGGAAGGGTTTTATTTTTTATTCCCTTATCAAACTGAAATAGATTAGAAAATTATCCGATACGAAATATATAGGTATAAGAGTTTTTGAGGTATACATATATGTTTCAAGAACTCATAGATGTATGAGTAGTTAGCTTCGCTTAGGTTAGCTCAGATAAGTCACAAATTCATGTATCAGGGAACAGCCCAAGCCGAGGTGTGCTGTGTCCTCTTTGAGCTAGTTTTCAATTAAAATAAGCTAAGTGACTTAAGCGCTCGCCTTAGTAGTCCGGTGAAGTTGTTAAGTACTTGCTAGGTTAATAGCGTAGTCAGTTCGAGAAAAAAAAATACTATGGTTTCATATTACTTTCCTTCACCCAAAGCTTCGACTCAGTTATTAGAATTCAAACCTACGTTCGTCGACACGGTGTCCGGACACACTATAAATTACGGCATTATCGCTTCAAAATCTTCATGTCTTCATAGAGTCAAGCTTCCCGTTGTTTTTGTATCCAGAGAAGTTAAGTTAAAAAAACTTCTTATTATTAAATAAATACATATTATTGCGACTTAATGAAACATTTTTGAAATAAATTGAGAAGTAGATATATGATCTGTATCGTTTGTTTAGTCTATAAATGTAGCTAACTAATGTTGCAAACAATGCTCCATACAGCGTGAGATGATACAGGCTGTAATTAAAGTTTGAGCACATTTCCATTGGTACACGTTAAAGATACGAATTTATTGTAACTAGTGCTCTTTCAGTGGTCTAAATCCTACCCTAATGCATTAATGTTTTATGTTCAGTATTTAGAAAATAAAACCTTTAATTTTTTATTTTATTTAAAAAAAAAGATCCAATGATTATATAGTTAAAGACAATTTAACAAAGAACTTCAATTACGTTAAAATTTAAAATAATGAATGAGTGTCGAAACTGGCATCGATAATCTTGTAATAAATTTTCCATTTATATTATACTAGCTGACACGGCCACGTGTTGCTGTAGCTTAGTACATGCTCAATTAAATAAATCACGTGTACCACAAAATAAACTGGATTTTAAAAAGAAATTCAAAATTAAAACAAGGCACCCTCTATGAGATATTTATAACAGTCGATACTACAGTATATGTCAATAAACCAAGTAAAGCGCCATTTATTCGAGACTATGAAACTGACAATTAATAACAATAATCAACATTGGCAATCATTTCATTTGTAATTATAAAATATTGAGGCTATTCAGCGTAATATAAATTATCCTCTCTCTCAATTTGGATAAAAAAAATATACATAAATGCTAACTTTCCGATCGGTTGAGTTGTTTTGGAGTTCATCGTGGACACTGGATTTTTATATATTTAGTTAATGAAAATACAGTTATCTTTGAGGTTCAATTAACTACCGAACGTATTGGCAAGGATTATGACCATGGAATTTGGGTTATTTCGTCAATGGTTCTTTCTATACACTACTTTTTTAATTCCATTGATTCTGGCCATCTCTAAACTGAAAAGCTTATTTAATGCTTTTTGCCAGCTACTATCAGAATATACAAGGGATAATGGAAACAGTATAAACTAGACATTGCTAAAGTGACTGCAGCGGTTGGTTTCTATTGTATTGTGCCAATATATTATGTTTCTTTTTTTGCATTATGTAGCCGTTTCCCATATTCTCGTCTTGCCACCGCGCAGTGAGGTAACTCGAAGAATAGGGGGTATTATCAAATGTTTGTAATTTACGATTGAGCGGCGACTGATGAAATCACACTCGAAATAGCTTCAATTTGTAACAATTGTTCTGTAATTAGTCAGCCATTTTTTTCCTATTGTATAAATCCTTTGCCAAATGATAAATTATATAAATAAATTAAAACCACGCTTCGTAACTATGCTATGATTAATTATATGTTTCATTAATTACATATGCTTCCTAATTATAAACGTCAATATCTTGTGTTGTTTCTTGTGTAATGTTTCATGTTCCAATGATGTTATGTTTACCCGATGGCGCATAGAGGTGATGTTTTTAAATGCGTGTATACTTTCTTAAGCAAGTACGTGCGTATGTTTGTTTCTCTGGCACGTCCTGTATTTAAAACGCCGGGTGTTCCGGGTATGCCGAATTTTAAGCTATGAAGTATCATTACACTCGTCTTAATTGTATGTGTGACACAGGTCATAAATTGTACAGTCCGCAACAAACTTTATGACCGCTCTGAGCATATTGTGGTTTTACAGAACATAGATCCAGGTAATATAGTTCTTAACTAGATAACAAAGTTAAAAAAATATACTTACAAGAATCTAAAATTGGTATCTATCTATGTTTATATTGTTACGATGTGATATAATGTTGTACGAATTTATACCTAAACTAACCTCTGCCCGCGACTTCGTTCACGATTCGTTCACGTGGAATATATTTATTCTTTATTTCTAACACGCAGCGGAAGCTCTCAAGAGGAAAAAAAGCCGATTTTGAAACATTCTTCATTGGTGCTCCGCTCCTCTTTGTCTTAGCGTGATGATATATAGCCTATAACTATTATCGATAAATGAGCTATATAACATTGAAATATTTTTTCTAATCGGAACAGTAGTTCCTGAGATTACCCCCTACAACCCCCTTTGTGTTTACGCAACTATTTTCAGAATGGTCACAAATGTTCGCCAGGATTGTAGTATAGAGTTTCTATATATAAAAAGGAATGGATGATTTTTTTTTGTTTATGTTTATTGTAGTGAACATTTTAAATTTCCTTTTTTTATTCATATTAATATCTTATACTGTAATATTTACGTTGAAAGGAATTTAATATAATTTGTACAAACATGAGTAACTTTCTTAATTCTATATGCGAGTTTTTTTCTTCAATATATAAATAATCCTCTAGTTAAAAAATATAATTGTCACTAATCGTATTACATAGAGATATTGAAGATTATGAATAAGGAAATGATAGTTGATACAGTTTGATCTTTTTTTTATTTTATCGATTTAAATCATAATCCACAATAGCTGTGGCTAAGATGGAATCATTTATTTTTCCACAATTTCTTAACAAATCATTACATAATTTAAAAATCAAGTAAATCATTGCTCGTAGACGTAAAAAACCAAAACAATCATACTTTTGTCGACGATCGGTTACGTAAATTGAGATCATGACTCGACGATTCCGAGGGACGGTTAATTTACCCTTTATAGTTTGTATTTGCGGATACATTTTTTATTAATCGTTCGTACAGACTTAATTCTGGTTTCAAAATCCGCGTGGGAATTACAATTTTAATCGTAATGACGGATTTTTCAGAAGTCAATGACCGTCAGATTGACAAGGTGGTATGATGAGGATAAAAGTTGATGGAAATTTTCCTTGTGGCCGTCGCCGTTCTCCGACTTCGATATTTAAGTGTTTGTTTTTCTTTCTGCATTGTCAGATTTGGCGGTTGATTACAACCTTATGTGATGTTAAACGATATATAAACACGATAAACTTAGAAGGGGCTGCCGGGACACAGCAACAGGGGCTTTGCGATACATTTTTCTAGGTTTCAACTTTTTCTAAGTAGTAGAACCACGTTGAAGCTATAACTGGTTTCAGCATGAATGTAACGACTCGTCCGGTGTAGTACCATACGACCTACAAAAACACCAACGTGATGTAACAGTGCTTGCATTGATGCATTTCGTTTGGTCAGTGAGAGCGTCGGAGGCAAACCTGCCCCTCCCCCTTCCCTCCCACCCCATTACCCACCAACACTGGCAAGCAACAAACTTGCGATTTCTCTGGTGTGTTCTATGGACGGTGGTGGTCACATCAAGTGACCGACCTGTTCGATTTCGTCCTATAATATAAAAAATAAAAAAAGGATACAAGTATTAGACGTGTATTTTTATGTAATTATTTATTAAAATCTCTTTGGTGTTATGTTCGGGCTTGAAGAGAGGGCGATTTGCATCCGATTCCCATTAAAGCGATCAAGCAAATCTTAACAACTGTATGTAGTCCGGTGAAGCTGTTAAGACCTTGCTAGGTCAATAGCGTAGTCAGTTCGAGAAAAAAAAAATTAACAACTGTCGCCCAATTACAGTAACCTCAATGTTGTGCAAGATTATGGAGACGGGCCTGGGTACGAACTAAAAAGTTTACAACGTCTTATCTTCGCCGTGCCATGAAGCTGTGAAACAATCTTCTGGCTAGGGTGTTCGCTCCTTTAACATTACGGGGTACTTCAAGCGGGAAGAGATATTTGTGCAGGCCGGTATAACAGCAGCGACAAACGATGGATAGTGAATTTTTCATGTATATTAAACTTAACTAGCTTAAACGTTTTGATAGTTGGTACATGAGGTTATTATATATAATACTAACCTTTGTTTCGCATATGCTAGTGTATATTTTATTTGTACCTTGAGAATAAAACTTTTTTCCCATGTAAATGTCTTTTTTTGCAAAATTTCATAGCAATTGATTCATCATGAAAGCGTAACGAATTAATAAACTCGCATTCACATTTATAAATATTCACAAATAAAACCAAATTAATTTTTTTTTCAATTTAGACCCTGAGAACCCTGTCATCGAGAAAAATCGTCAAGAAACTCGATCTGGTTTATATTTTCATAATACATAATACATAATACATTTTTTCATAGTTACACCATAATATACTATATGTAATAGATATTAATTAGGATTTGAATGTGTTCTAGGTACACTACACAACATTTAAATACGACGTCTGTTAATAAGAACAGTAGAGATAAATATAAGTTTTTTATTTATTAACACTTAATTAAATAGCTCGTTCGATGATATAATTAAACAAGTATCTATGAATTCGCATTCAGTTGTTGTTGTTTTCGGTATTAATTATTCTACTTATCTTAAATGCCAGAAACGCAGTATTATCTGCAAATCTCAATTTGAAAATTAATAACTACTACATATAGGAATTCCTAACAGATATAAAAAATCTTATAACAAAAGTTTTTTTTAATATCATAGGAGGCAAACGAATAGGTGGGTTGCTTGATGTTAAGTGATCACCACCATCCATAGACACTAGCAACACCAGGCGAGTTGCAAGTGCGTTACCAACCTGTATATGGATGAGCGGGAGAGGGAGAGAAGGTGAGGTTCCGGCATTGACACTTACCGAACGAAACGCAACAATGCAAGCACTGTTACTTCACGTCGAGTTTCTGTGCGAGGATGGAAGTACCCCAGACGAGCCGACCCATTCATGCTGAAATCGGTAATAGCTTCAGTGTGATTCTACCACATACCAAGTTAAAACAGTCTGATGTACGCCAAATTTCGAATATGTCTATACTATTATCTAAAGTATGGAATTAAATCTTTCGTCGCATATTGTGTCCTGCAGGTAATTAATTCAAATGAATCCTAAATACTTCTATTTGTCTATTTAATAACAATGACTTGTTCTTCTTCTTCTTCTTTAATTTATGGCACCGTGTGTAAGCAATACACAATTCCGCCAATGTCATATAGATACAGAGTGTGCGCTGTCTGTGCCAGATAGTGTCATAAACAAAGGAAACCGAGTTAAAAATGTAATTCAAAAACGAAGATAATTAATTTTGTATTGAGACCGAGTTATTGTGTTCCCTACAGATATACATAAAGGCAATCTTAGATATGTTTCGATTAAGAAATAGACAATCTGATTAAAGTTTAATTTTGTTAATTTTAATAAATAATGACAATATATGTAAAATTAAAGGGTTGTTATTCAATAAAGCTAAGATACACGTAAGGTTAGTAGGGCGGGGAATATAAGGAGAAAGAACATCAAAAAGGGAGAGTCTGTTTCTCGAACAATTAAAAATATATGATCTGGAGAACCTTCGTCAAAGCCGCATTGACTCTTGCTTAAAACATTTTATCACACATAAAAAGATATGATTATACTCTGCCACTTAAACTAGGCTTAGCCATTGTCTTAGGCGTTAGACGCCTTCTCAAATATTATAGTTACATCGTACATGAAACTTAAATTACAATTTATAATTTGCAATGGCTTTGTAATCTAATACCATGATAAATTTTCCAATAGACTGAAAACGCCTGTTTTCGCATGACCGCACTGCGCTTGTCTGTGACGTAATTGTGATTTAAAACATCGAGAAATTCACATCTGTATTTTTTCACTACATTAACAAGCGTTATTCACATCATGTTTTTCTAAATCGTCTACTTATAGCCAATTTTTTCCTTTAATAATATAGACATTTCGAGAAATAGATAAATGTTGAGACTCTAACTTATGGACATCGGATATATATTACATTGGTCTTCGCACATTTCCTTTTTTTCACCGTCATTATATCGTCATCATCATTAGACGAGATTGTAATGATTCTTTTACTCATATTTAATAATTTCTAATAGTATTTTTTTTTCTCGAACTGACTACGCTATTGACCTAGCAAGGTCTTAACAGCTTCACCGGACTACAAATAGTATTATTATTGATGATTACTATAGGCTATAACTTTCAAGCGAGACATGGTATATATAGATTTTATTAAAGTATATCCAGTAGTTCTTGAGTTAATATAGACATATACGCAAATAGACTGGCAAAAACAATTCGATTTCATATAATGTATTACCTTATACATATCATCACTCATGTGTCTGTCAAAAAGATTCGAAAAAATAAAATGTAGAGACAGAAGTAGCATTCATTTATTATATGTGAAATACGCAACGAACTCTTTAAAAACGGATAAACGCACAGGAAACGGAACTTAAATTTTATATATACAGATTACTCACATCTTGTTTATTAGATGACATTAACACCAAAGTATACTAATATCTTCTGATTTTATAAACTGTATTTTAAATTAAATTAAAATTAAATTGTATTAAAATTACCAGAACTTATACATACAACTAAATGCCACCACTTTTCCTGTAATTAATAGATCTTAACTCACGTACTCATGATAAACGTGTGTAATAATCATAAAATTGATATCATTTAAACATTCCACGATTAGTAAATACCGGAAGTGAGTGCGGTAACATTTCTATATGAACATAATGTCACGGTCAAGTTATATGTTCATTACGGATATCAAGCATGCGGTTAATTATCTTAGAGTAAACTTGAACGTTTATCAAATTAATCATGCTGGTTAGTGAGCCCTGAGGCTAATCATGATAGCGATGACCAGTATGTGATAGCGTATTCAGATACAACGTCGATCGACGTAGGTTATAAATCTGCAATGAGTTTGAGTTTTAGGTTAAGAAGAGCATTGTGCTGGAGCTAGTGGTAAGGCTATTTCTAACACTCACTTCGCAATCTACCGCATGCAAGTTGAAAATCTATCGCCAAGCATTTCGATCTATGTTAATGGTATAATAATGTTTTTAATTTATTTTTATTTTTTATATTACAGGAGGCAAACGAACAGGCGGGTCACCTGATGTTAAGTGATCACCACCGTTCATAGACACTTACACTTTACTCTGAAAGTACTGAACCAATTTTGACGAAACTGGACACAGTGATAACTAATATTACAAGGTTACATTTAGGATAATTTTTGTCTCATAATACATAAGGGGTTCTCCAGGATAAAGGACGGAAGTTACAAATTTTAAGTTCATGACATTCTAATGGATTTTAGTATTTTTTCTTTGTGCTGTATATAGCAGTAACATTAGCTAAAAATTTAAGCTATATTTCATCATCCTATGCTTCTTTTTAAAAAAAAGGGCAACCAGTAGGGTTCGAACTAACGTCTCCGTCGGTGCGCCAAAACCCATATACAGTACTCAGAGACTGAACTAAAAGCAAAGATGCAAACACTGTTATTTCGCATATGTGTTTTTGTGGGTTGGGTGGCAGCACCGGGGGCGAGTCAGCTTGTTCATACTGAAACCAGTAATAGCTTCAGCCTAGCTCTACGACCTATACCATCGGATGTTATGTGAAGATGTGGTCTAAGATGTTAAGTACGCTAAACCTACAGGGGAGTGGCTTTCAAGTGCTTCCGTAACGTACCAACAAGAGGTTGGCGACAGATTTTCATTTTGAGGATGGTAGCTAGCTAAACAGACTTAGAAAAAGCCACTACCACTATACTCCATGCCAGTGGCGGGCAAACTTTTTGAATGACAGGCCACATAGTTTAAGAAATTATAGAGGACGGCCAGAATTATAGAAAAAATGCATTTTGTATTAAAGCTATTAATAAACAAAATACCTTTGACTTTTACGTCTCGTTTGGTGAGTGAGACATATGGAATTAGAATATTTGCGATGGATGAACCCTCGGCGGGCCCGAGTTTTTTTTTTTTTTTTGTTCTCGGAATGACTACGCTATTGACCCATCAAAGTCTTAACAGCTTCACCGGACTACATGGCGGGCCGGAGTAAATACTTTTGCGGACCGGGTTTAGCCTGCGGGCCGTACTTTACCCATCACTCGCTCCATACCATCACGCACCACTAGGTGAGATTGTCATCTAACTTTAGAATCTGTAAAGTATATATATATATATATATATATAAATAAAATGTATTCTGCGCATCTATTATCAGAGCAATCAAATAGTTTAGTGCTGTCTGTACGTCTTGTTAGACGATATAATATTTTGTCTACATGTATGTAGGATAAAAGTTATTTAAGGTCACAAAAGGTAAATTATTGCAATCATACAAATATGAAACAATAGAAAGAAGCCGACGGTATTAAAGAAGTGCATTGAGTTTGTTGTTATAAATTCAAGTTTATGGAAGAGTCAACTAGAAATTAAACAAAATAAATTTAAACAGAGACAAATGAATGTACGAACGGCTGCAATATTCAGTCGAAGGATATATTTCTCTGTATGAAAAGAATTAAGTATGAACTTTAATTTCTTTAAGCTAGATTAATCGTACTTCAGATATAGTATAATATTATATTTTGCCTTAATTATGTCAGTCTGTGTCCGGACCGAGGTTTATTATAATGCGTATTGTCAAATAGTTGTTTAATTTTAATAAATGTCTGACTTATAATCAAATTTATGAAGAAAACGTCGTATTTCTTCTTAGAATAACATGACAACTCGACATTTTTAATAATACCTTTATTACCAAGTTTTTTCCAATTACACAACACGTATAGTTTAATATAGGGCTTACATTGATTGAATTCTCTTTTATTTCGAATGGGTTTTGTAAATACGCAACCTATCTAGGTGAACGGGAGGCCTTGGCCGGTTACCGCAGGCGGACACAGCGCAAATCGCCTAATTCAAAACTGTCGCATGTCAGTTACTTATTAATGCCTATAATGTATTTAATTTTGTCGTGTTATTTTACTGGTCTGCGTGTTTTACAGTCGACATGTGGTTTATGGTGAGGTACACCACACCGGTAACTGTAGCGTTCATTTACAATGTATGCAGACTAATATGTTTGATCATTATTGTTGATAACGTATTTAATTTTGTCATGTTGTTATGCTTTTATATACTAACCGTATCCGCCAGCTTCAGTCGCGTTTAATTACAACAAATTTCATGTAATACTTGACTAAGCTGTATGGCATGTTACCTGACTGGCATAAGCATTCACAGTTCGGCACTTATCAGTAATGTTCGGTTCTTCTCAAGTGGCCAACACGGCGTCGGTCCATGATACCCTAAGCTGTGTTACATTCTCGTGTATCGATTTGTATAACAAAATTGATAATAATTATAATATGTTATTGGTCTAGATTTTGCTGAATATAATTTATTAACCCGACCCAAATACGATTGATTTTATTATTTTGTTTGTTTCATCCCATATAAAAATAATTGATCATATTAATTGTGTATAATTTATAGCTGACTTTTTCTAAACGAAAATATGTATTTTTGTTAATAAAAATGTCTCATTTTCCATGTCTATATAAAGATTTCGTTGAAAGAATACCTGTTATATCTATTTTAATATTGCTTTATCACTCACTAGCTTTTTTCGCGATTTCGCTCGCGTTAAACTATACTGAAATAAAATAAACTTTTAAGTAACTCGTTGATAATGTACCTACCAACAGATATGTTGAATTTTTTTTTTTAATCTCTTAAATATTTTTTGTGTATATCTGGTACAAGCAAAAAAACCATTCTAAAAAAAACCAATAAAATAATTTAAAAAAGTGCATAATAAAATATTTAAAATTATGTAGGTATCAATACTTATTCCACGACATTCATTAGTCAATTTCAACCTTGCTTAATCTATTTTAATTTGCGTCACAAATACATTGCTCCGTAGTTCGACCTTTAAAATTAGTCTGATTTTAATAAAGGCTGTGGGAACGACAATTGCTATAAAACTCTCAGCACTTAGAGTGATTAATGAATATATTAACCAGTTTAAATTATATTTCTTGTCCGTTGTACAAGTATATTTAGATATTATTATAGATAACGTATTTAACGTTTTTATTACGGTAATACGACAAGGTGACGTCTGTGTAACGTAAGAACATTGTATTCAGTGAAATGCTACATAAAGTTCTCTCGTCTGCTGAATATACAGGTTGATCTTCTAACGTGGCAAGCTAAAAAAGTGCAACAGTTACGAACGTATCACTATATGTTTGGTGATCGCAAACAATTATATACCCCATACCGCTCAGTCATTAGACATATACCTTGTGATCTCGGAAGTGACACATCTGAATGTGCCGATGTTGCGAATGGTCTATCATTTTGTTGTGTGATGTTTGACTTTGATCTATTTTTTAATCTGGTCCTATTGGCTCGTCAGTAATAAGGTTTAATAGTACCAGATAAAAACTGGATAGATTTCGTTTAATTCTTTTCAATATTACTTTTTGGACACTTCTTGGTCCTTATATACAAAATATATTATAATTTCGTCTCATATAAATTTATTAAAATTTTATGATAGAACGATTTTTATAAGTATTAAGCATTTAGCGATATGTGTTTTCTTACCTTACTTAAGTGGGGCAAGCGGTGTGGTGTGCATACATAGGAAAGCAATCCGCTAACATTGTATACTTAGTAATTTGCAAGTAATTATTTTTCTATTCTTTGTTCCTTTGCACATAAAATATATCGCTTAGACAATAAGTTACTCAGACTATGTCGCGGGTAACAGATAGTCATAAACATTGTCACCTATAATTTAAATTATTTTATTCTTTTTGCCTAATTTGGACTAAGCAAAACGTTTATTAATTGTCAGTCAGTTAATTGTATTGTAAAAATAACGGGAAAAGAGCGACAACAATCATAAGAACATTTTATTATGTACTCCATTCATAATTGTTGGAGAATTTCCACAGTCCGCTATGACAATATATTAGTTGCACGGCAGTTCCGTAAAGGTCAATTTATAATAGCCGCAAGTGCGAGTCCAGTCTCGATGTAGGTAGATAAGTATTGGAATGTAACGCCTTGGCATTTGAACAATTGGTTCGCTCGGACCCAGTAGGACTTGATTGATAAATACCCACAGATAATAAAATAAAACTACGTCCTTGTTTAATTTAATGTTACATCAGGCTAATTGAAGCATTATAGATCGCGCCTTGCTCTACTAATGACTTTAGAGTGTGTATATGATTGTTATAATTTGTGTTGAGATAAATAATATATATTTTGTTAATGTCTTCCTTTATGGAGTTGTTATTCAAAAGTATATTAACTAGATTCCCGGTTTAATAATCCAACTTACCAGTACTACGTCACGAGGCTTGTCGATTAGTAATTAACCAGGTGTACAATAAAAAAAACCCTGTAATGGTTTCGTAATTGAGCTTTAATGAAACATCAGGTTCATAATATTTAAACCTGCGTCGATTATCCTCAAATTTGTTTAAATTGGGAGCATCTATTAATTACGTGAGCGAGTGAAAGAGGGAAGATGACAAGATGAATCTCAATAAGTCTCAGGTGGGAAAGAGAGGTTTCAGCAAATATCGCATAATTTATTTTGGGCAATTTTCTGTAATAATCTGAGAAAGTTAGCAACGTCGGTCTAAAATATGCCGAAATCTGACACAATTCTTCTATATGTTTTAGTTGGTCCCAATTAAATATTATTTAATGTTATTACTGTTTATATTACGATTTAATAATTACAAATACTTGTGTTTACTAGTTGTAATGAAAATAATAAGGTTATTATTTAATAAATCCGCGGGATTTATCGTAAAGACATACATTTATAAAGACCTTACGACCTCACGCAAGATTAGTGGGAGCGCGAGAGTCGAGACCAATCTCATGGTACCTCACCAGGGAGGGAAGGGTCCAAAAATTGGCAAATATGTCCCACATGGTTAATAGAAGCTCCCTTACCACTAAATCCACATCGCTTCTCATGAATAGCTCTTGATTAAAAATCTTACGCAGTAAAATTTTCACAATAGGTAACATGCAAACAGAATCTATATGAAGCATCTTCTAAATGGTAATGATGGAAACAATGAACGTAATTCAATGCACTTTGTAAGCCATATTTATCTCTCTTGCAATCGATCACCGGTCGCAATAGGCGAGTCTGATAATACTCAACGAAGATCATTGTCAGCAATTGTTATGTTAATATGTCGTTATGAAATTGGATACAAACATTATTGCAAGTTACTGTGGTATGCTTTCTTTTTAAAAGTGTAGTAATTTTGGAATCGATATTAAAAGTTTCAAACAAATCGCAAATATTGTCTTAAAAATTAAAATTTAAGTTTATGCCTATAAAAAATTGAGCATTATTACTGAACAATTAACGAATATAGAAACTGTATGTGTCGTAAAAACACATGATAGAAGTGAATCTTTTGTATTTCAATAAAAAAATACATCAAAAAGCCAACGATACGCGGTGTTGCCAGCCGGTCTAATCTAATGGGTATTCGAGTATTGACTGCGCCCAACGTTGCTTGACTTTGGTGATTGGACGAGAACCGGTGTTTTCAACACTCTACCCGACACAGTGTTTTAGTCCTACCACTTTTCGTCACATAAAAAGTTTGCAGACAAGAATATCAAAGCCTTCCCGTAAGAAGTTTCGAGACAGAACTGTTTATCTGTATTTACACTATAGATATCAAGGGATTGTTTGTATGTATTATTTATGAGGTTATGGAAAAGTTTGAATATTTGTTTGCATTGTATAGCTCCCTAGTACTCGTGACTTTTATTGCATTTGGATCTTCTTTTTTTTCGAAATGACTACGCTTTTGATCCAGCAAGGTCTTAACAGCTTCACCGGACTATTACCCTTCACCGGACTATATATTTGGATCTTCTTAAATAACGGTACATTAGGAGTTTTTTACATGATCTTGTAATGTCATGTATTGGTTTTTCGTTTTATATTTTATTCATTATCGTGTGTTATTTGGCTTTACATTGTATAATATTTGTGGTGTTTTATGTAATAAAGTTTGGTTATTGTGTACAAGTAATTGTATGGGAAATAATACCACTGAGCATGGATTTTCATTTGTCGCAAAGACTCTCTGGAAAGTTTTAACAAGACGGCCACCCTCTACTACCTACTCCAAAGTTGTAGTAATAATCACCTAACAGATTGGTTGCCAAAAAAAAAAGAAAATTGTCTTTCTATTATTCTAATCTATACTAATATTATAAAGAGGTAAAGTTTGTGAGTTTGTCAGCTTGTGACGTTGTGATGTTGTGACGTTGTAGAGGGTAATCTCAGGAACTACTGGTCCGATTTGAATAATTCTTTCAGTGTTATATAGCTCATTGACCGAGAATGGTTATAGGCTATATATCATCATGCTAAGACTAATAGGAGCGGAGCACAGATGAACAATGTTTCAAAATCGGGATGTTTTTTTCTTTTTGAGAACTGCTGCGTGTTAGTTTATCTATTCCACGCGAACGAAGTCGCGGGCAGGGGCTAGTGTACTATATTACTGTAAATTTGAATCAAAATTGGTTTATTATTTCTTGCGTGAAAAGTTAACAAATATCCATACGTCCTCACAAACTTTCTTAATTTATAATATCAATTAAATTAATTGAAAAAAAAAAAATAGACAACCATCACGCTATGGCTCTTCGAAACGGACTAATTACAATATAAAGTGTTTTTTAGATATTACGAGGGAGAATGAAACATAACAGTGCAATGTGACGCTGGAAGGTGTATCGCGGAAGGTTACCCATCCGATAAAAACTGAGTATAACCGAGAAGGGCCGAACTGTAAATGCTTATGCAACATAGGTAATATGCGGCTCCATTACATAGTCACTATGGAACAGAAGTTGTTTATACGGAACTCGTTTGTGATAATTAATGAAAAGTAATTCAACATTTCTTAAATTAAGCATGAGGCTCAGCAAGTTACTTTGTAAAGCAGTTTTATTCGTTTTCTCTTCAATAAAATAATATAACAATAACAATTGAAAATCGAAATCGATCGTAATTTTTTCTTATGCTCATTATAATAATTGTATATTGCAAAAAATAATCATAACAATTTCTGTATCAGTAATAAAACAATTTCCTTTGTAACCGACTAGTTTTTATTATGCTATGGGTACCAATCGAACGACATAGTTTTTGCGCTAATATTCGGCGACCTTGTCTCTATTATTTATTGCGATATGTACTTGTAATTCATTACTGTACGAAAGAGATACATATAGGAAGTAATTTATGTAGATTAACTGATTTTATTATTTTTATACATTTATATCACCGGAATTATTTGAAAACTGTTTATTTGTTCCTCAATAACTATTATTAAATATTCGTATTTAATGAAGAAGAAACTACAAACTGAAATATGTGTTCATACATTTATTTGCATTATACAACTTATAGTTTATATTATAAAAGTTAATGCAATAGATTTATCGCCTTCGTATGTGGTAGAGCCACTCTGAAGCTATTACCGGTGTCAGCATGAATAGGTCGGCTCACCCGGGGTAGTACCACACTTTCCCAGAAAACCGACGTGAAGTAACAGTGCTTGCATTGTTGCGTTTCGTTCGGTCAGTGAGGGCGCCGGAGGACCACCTCCCCACCCTTTTTCCCCTTCCCGAAACACAGGCTGGCAACGCAATTGCGACGCCCCTGGTGTTGCAATTGTCTATGGACGACGGTGATCACTTAACATCGGGTGACCCGTTTATTCATTTGTCTCATATGACATAAAAAAAATCTGCGAATATCTAGAATTTACTTGGAATATTGTTAGATTAAGCTGTTAATATCCTCCTAATGTTCAACTATATTCCGTCCCATATCATTCCATTCTATTTTACTTTTAAACTCTTAGGAAAAGTTAATAATAGAATAAGAAAAAATATACGTATTTAGTACTTTTCCAAAGGGATAGGCAAATACTATATTAATATGATCAAAAGCAAGTATTTGTATAAATAGAAAAGGGAGAGATTTTTAGAAGCTTTTACGAGTATTTAACTTGCCATGTTTATGAGTTTATTTAGGTCAAACCTTGAAAGTTGAGTTAAAACCATTTCCCTTAGACCTGTAAGAACCTAGACTAATTCGGAGAGTGTTATAGTAAAAATCGACGTGCGTAACGTAAGATGATTTATATTTGAACATATTATTATTGATTGTTGCTTTATACTTACATATACAATATACTATACGTTTCAGCCAATCTGCGTTGACATTCTCGAGTTATAGAGCTACAGAACTTAATACTTTGCGATTTCAGATGTTTGCTCTGTTCTGACAGTATGACAATAAATGTAAATAAAATTGCAAATTACAAAATGACTGCCATATGCATTGAAATTAAAATACCGATTAAGTTTCTTACCGCATTTGTTTAAAAAAAAATCTCGATCTGTCTACGCTATTGACCCAACAAGGTCTTAACAGCTTCACCGGACTACAGGTTTAAAAACTTGTTTCTGTTATTTGTTTACACGAAATTAAAACTAGTTACTACAATGCATAATGTTAATTATAATGATCCCTAAAAATAACAATGACTACTCAGAGATCTATAACTTCTCAATTTATCTGATACGTTAGCAATCGACTGCACAAATACAGGGAGTGGGGTTGATCACAGAATGAGTCTACCTAATGGTGCCAATATTTCGGCTATTACAACTGATGTACTATGGAGGTAAAATCGTAAATTCTTTGCAACTTAATTTCAACAAGATATGAATCACGGTACACACGATTGTTAGTACGTGCGCAATTTTAAAGATTAATGCATAACCACAAAGCACCTGCTCATAATATCTCGCAACGAATATAAATAATACTGAAGAGCGAATTCAGTAGAATTCACCAAGGCTACATAATATACATTTCAAAATACTCGCTTTTTCTAAACGAATCGTGAATAGGAATACGTGATTTGATTTCATATTCACCCTGTGCCCGTTTGATTGACATATTATCTAATATGAATAATCAATAATGGAATACGAATTGAGCACGATAATTGTTTTTATACTATAATCTGTGACGTCCGTAGGTGATAAGATTTACAGTTTTTGTTAGGAGTGTCAAGCGGTTTAATTATCTATATTTATAAATGCATACCTAAGTATTAAAAAAAAACAAAGTTGCTATTTGTGTCTGTCTGTGTGCTAGTTAGTTCTTCTAAACTACACAAAGGACTCTGAAACTGTTGTCACCATCTTTTAAAGAATATATTTAGACACGTCTATTTGTATAATACATGTATTTTTCATCCAAAAATATATTCTTTACCGTGGAATATGTCAAGTCATATTAACGCTTGCAAAGCTTCAAGCAAAACCTAGTATTTATATAAAGCAAAGAAGAGTTGATTTATTCTGATAAAGTCGTAAGAATATTATGTGTTTCGGATAGATGCATTTATAACGTTGTTTAAGCCTTAAACCTGTTTAAACACATAACAACAATGTAATACGAAATTGTATGCCTCAAAAATAGTTAGGGGAAGATGTAAGTATATTTACTGAAGATAATTCGCGGTGATTTTAAGTGACTATAGCTTAATTGAAATTGGGAAACGAATTTTAAATGAACATCTCACTGGTCTTTATGAAATATCACCAAATAAATTCGATTTCACAGCATCTAGAGCAACTACAAATACTATTCAGGCAATTAGAATTCTAATGGAAAAGTATAAAATAAATAACATGGCCTCTATAAATCTAGAAAAAGCATCTGATAGAGTGCCACGTAAACTAGTATGGTAGACGCTTAGTACCCAAATTATACCTGAACACTACGTGACAGTGATCTAAGACACGTACAACAACTTTTTCGAAGTCAAAGTGGGCGTTTATCAGGTATCAGCTCTTAGCCCTCTGCTGTTCAACCTGGTGATGGACTTTCTAACCAAAAACATTCAGGCAACCCTACCGTAGAAGATGTTATATGCGTTCCCATCCGATACGCTCAGGTGTGCCACAAGGCTCAATACTCGCGCCCACGCTCTTCAATCTGTTCATCAGAGACTTTCCTGAGCTCCCGGGAATTGAGGTAGGTTGCTATGCTGATGATACAGTTAGATACGCTTCTGGCTGGCGACTGGATTGGCTCAGGAAACGCAACGGAAAACCCGTAGGCACACTAGGTGATTGGTTTCTTCGATGGCGTATAAGGGTGAATCCCGAAAAAAGCGTCGCGATAATTTTCTATCCTAAGAAACGTGCTAATAAACTAACGCCCATCAAGCTATACGAAACCGAGATACCTTGGGCTGGTGAGGTCAAATATCTCGGAGTCACTTTAGATAAACACTTAAATTTCGATTCACACACAGATAGAGTGCAAAACAAAGCCGCTATGGTCTTGGGTCGTCTCCATCGTTTGCTTTGTCATAAGAGTAAAATGTCCCTCAGACGTAAACTCACTTTATATAAATCTTGCATCCGTCCAATTATGACGTACAGTTGTCCGGTCTTTGCACACACGCCAAATCGTATTCATAAGTTACAGGTTCTCCAAAACCGAGCTCTACGTAAAATCACCGGTGCGCCATGGTACGTCCGGAATAAGGATCTCCACAGGGACCTGGAGATGCCTTCTGTCTGGGTATAAAATCACTCACACGTAGTTATTTCGAAAAAGCCGCGAATCATCCCAGCCCGTTAGTGGTATCCGTCGCGAACAATGAAACCGTACCCAACGCTGCGCAGTATAGAAGACAACCGCAACACATTTTTACCGACCCTCCTGATTCAATCACGTCAGCGAACGATCAGTACCAGCCTGTCTCTTCAAACAGAGCGTGTTCACGCCCACGCCCGCGTAACCACAGATCACGCCGCTGTAGTCTGGGGGTAAATTTTGCTCCCGCTCACCAGATTAGGCCCCCCTCGATAGCGGTTCAAGCCTAGATCCGTTCCCTCGGCGTGGAGCCCTTGAGCACGCTGCTCACGCGATACAGTTACACAAAACCTTACATCACTGCTACAACATCACACACATCACCTATACACGGGGGCACGCCTACATGCTTACATGCTGTTTTTCTTTTTCAGAAAAATAAACGACAAGGATTTCTACCCTTATTTTTCCTTTTCTTATAAAGTTTAGAGAAATTTATCTGACACAAAATACATATAGGAGTTGTTGAGGCACCCATGCTTGGTACACATACATGTTTCAATAACTCATATACGTATACCTAGATAGTTTAGCTTAGGTTAGCTCAGATAGGTTGCGATTTTTGCACAAAACAGGTGACAGCCCAAGCCGAGGTGTGCCGTGCACCCTTGAGTTAGTCACCCAAACATCCCAAATCGGCTGAGTGCCTTCAGCGCTCGCCTCAATAGTTTGGTGAAGCTGTAAAGACCTTTCCAGGTCAACAGCGTTTCCATTTCGAAAGAAAAAATGTTATATAATAAAAATAATGTTATAAGATGTTATTATGAAATCATCATATCATGAATTGTTATGAAAATCTGTTGCCAAGCAACTGTAACTGTGTTTCGGCTGCTGTATCTGAAAACCAGTAATCCTTCTTTAGCTTTAGTACGTTTACAATCTTAGAAAATCGTCATTTACCGTTAGGGGACTTATGGTCAAACGTTATAACATATACCGTGTTATTACAAAAATGTTAAATACGTGTTGAATAATTGCTTTAAAAAAGTTTGGGTACTTTCGTATTAAATGCACCGCGCTTGCCAACTATTGTCGCGGCAAGCTTGCATCGTCCTTTTTCGGAAGTCTAACCTTTTTTTAGGTGGGGATAATCCTTCATAGAATACAACTCTAGCTGTCGTTGAAGATGGGGGCGACAGCTGACGGCTTATGGCAGTATTCTTACTGGCTAAAAACCCCACCGGCCGCAAGGCGTGAAAGTGTGATCCAGGGTTTGGAATCCGCGAGCATTCTCCGCGCCCTAGTCACGCCCTCGGGTCGCCTACAGGTGGTCAATGGGTCGACCTACGTCCCGAGAGTTCCAAGCACGCTCGTGCTTCCTCTAGAAGCAGCGGCCATGGCCCGTACTTCGCTCCATGGGTTCCCATAAGTGACAGTGGGCGCCCCCACTCACAGTCGGGAAATTACTTCACTGTTGTGAAAATAGCGAGTTACAGCTACTACCAGATGGTACAACTTCCACGGTACCATAAGAAACATAGATATTATAAGCAAATCACAGCAACAAGAGGAAGAAGGTACAACTTAGGCGGTACCTGAACGAACAAAAACAAGTACAATTTAAAAAAGGTACTAACCTAAGTTAACCAAACAAAGATAAAAGAGCACGATGTCGAACATTCGGCGAACGCGGTACATTTAATACGAAAGTACCCAAACCTTTTTAAAGCAAGTATTCAATACGTATTTAACTTTTTTGTTATAAAATGGATAAAGTGTAATAAATATGTACCATAGATGTCAAAAGAAGAGTTTAATTTATAGTATATAAAATGTGACCGTTAAAATAAAATGAATATTGTTCAACAGACAGAGATGATTTATATTATAGTACAGTGATACTTACACGAATGGTTAATATCTTATGTCTCGTGCCCGCCACAAATTCGTTATGAGAATTACGTACAACCTTGTTATAACTTGGTTATAATGTAATTGTTTGAATATCAGAGTAGTTAATGTAATCTAATGTCATTATATCAAAGAAGAATCATCAATCTTATGTAATGAACTGACTTTTATTCTGGCAATGCTCTTCTTGTAAAATACATGTTTATTTTGAATCTTTGTCGTTGATTAAAACGATTTATGATTATTATTAGTCGTCCAGTGGTTGAAATTCGACCATAATTAATTATTCCTTCAAGTTTCAACATTAAAAACATAATTTGGTTCAACAGTACATTCTCAGTTTTTGTTTTTCAAATAAGTGTATGTTCTTTTTAATGGTTAAGACCGCATTGATTATTGTACAAATATTGTGAATGGTAGACGTAAAGAGCTTGAAATATAACAAATGGAGGCTTATTATATTCAAAGACAACGACTTGTTGATGGTATAAAAATATGGTTGGGTTTTTTTATTGATAATACTAAAGCTCGTCAATAAGTATTAAACAAAAGTAATGGTGTTCAACTCTTTCTATTTATATATAAATATGTGTATTTTTTTATGTCGTAGGAGGCAAACGAAAAGGTGTGTCACCTGATGTTAAGTGATCACCACCGTCTGTAGATATCAGCAACATCAGAGGAGTCGCAAGTGCGTTGCCAGTCTGTGTTGGTGGGTAATAGAGGATGGGGAAGTGGGAAGGAGGGAGGGAGGGAGGGAGATGGGGGAGGTGGGCCTTCGGCGCTCTCACTGACCGAACGAAACGCAATGATGCACGCTCTGTTAGTTCATGTCGATTTTCTGTGGGTCGGGTGGTACTACTATCCTGGACGAGCCGACCCATTCATCCTGAAACCAGTTATAGCTTCACCGTGGCTCTACCACCTTGAAATATATTGTAATATGTATATACATATATAAAGTTTGTTTACATTGTTTCGTAAACAAATTTCCTGGCTAATAGTTCATCGATTTTGAAAAGTATTTGACTTTCTGTATTGTAACATCCGGATAAAATTTTATTGTCAGGTTCTGATTGAAATGGATTTACAGTAGAATTTGCTGTCTATATGCAAAAAAAAGTTCAAAATAGAATTAAAAAAAAAAACATTTTAATTATCTGAAACTACCGGAAAATGTTAGGTATTAATTCAATTCTCAATGGATTAATAGAAATCGTGCAGTTTTAAAATTGATATCACAATTACTATTAACCTTCGTCCATTCAATATCACATTTGCTAATTATGTTTTACGGTAATAACCTGTTACAAACGAAAATGTCCTTTTAAGTACTACCGTTGGTAGACTCTTTAATTGGATTTCACAATTTGTACGAATTCAGTTCAAATTTACAGTTGTTAGAACAAATTGCCTAAATTATCTTTTCGCGTAGACAATGAGTTAGCGGTTGCAGGTTATATTCAAGGTTTCCATACAAGGCGGTTGCGGTTTTAAAACTTAGCTTTGGTCGAGCCATGATCTTATTTCCTTTGTTAGGTTGTAATTTAGCATCAGAATCATATTGTGAGGGAGTACATAAATTGGTAACATATTATTTCATAAAGTCAATATTGTATCAGCCTCTGTTGTATCATTTAGCCTATTCCTACAGTATCTCATACCCATTAAGAGTGTAGTAGCCTTTCTGTGTTTGTGTTGTGTTCCTAGGAATCGTTCAAAATTATGCTTATGGCTTCTTTCCACCATCGTGCCACTCATCATCCGCAGAGAATTATCCTCATACATTAGAATTGGAACTAATATGGTCACATACAGTCCGATTGTGGAATAAGCTTCCTGTTGAGGTTTTTACATGGGATTATAGTATCGAATTCTTCAAGTGGAAAGTTGATTGGTTGTTAAAGGGTCGGAAGTATTACATTTTTTTTTATAGTAGCACGGCAAAGTGACTGCTCTGTGTCTGATGGTAAGTAAAGTGCAATCCAAAAACAACGGCGACTGCCGATAGATACGTCATCCTTCATCGGTCGTCGCTGTCATGCCGGCCTGCGTAAATGCCTCTTCAAGTTACGCTTGAAGGACCCCATATTATAGGAAGGAGGGAACACACTAGCCGGGAGATTGTTCCACAGCTTCACGGTACAGTAAAGATAGGATGTTGCGAACTTTTTAGTTCGTGCCCATATAGGGTTTACCGTAAAACTGTGGCTCCGTAGACCAGCGCGCGTGGTTCGGTTGTGAAAAGGAGAGGAAGGGATTAAATTGAACAACTCTGCAGAACACTCGCCATGATACAGACGGTAGAACACGCTCAGTGAGGCAATATCCCTGCGCAGTTGCAGCGGCTCTATAAACTCTGTAATGTCTGCAACATTAACAATGCGGAATGCCTGTCTCTGCAACCTGTTCAAGGCATCCAGTAGGTACTTGGCGGAACCGTCCCAAAGGTGCGAACAGTATCCCACGCAAGGCCGAACTTGTACCTTATAAAGAAGATATAGTTGGTCAGTCGTGAAAAACCGTCGCACCCTGTTCAGAATTCCGATTCTCCGAGATGCAGTGGAGATTACGCTCCCGATGTAGTCCCTGGGATTAAGGTCGCTGCGAATATCTACACCCAAGATATTGAGACTGTCTCGCATTGCGAGCGAGATGTTCTGAAGAGTAGGAAGGGGGGTAAATGGAGATGTCTTGCATGTAAACGCGCACACCTGTGTTTTGTTAGCATTAAACTCGACCAAATTACTTGCTCCCCATATTGATATGCGATGCAAGGATCGGTCGAGCTCAATGATAAGTTCCTGCCGTCTCTTTTAGGTTTCTCCCCGGCCGCAAGAAGGCTTGCTGTAATATAACTCATGGATGGTACTATCGTCTGCATAGCAATGAATACGTTTACTGGCATGAGCTGCGAGTCATATCCTTCAACAAGAACACGAATTCTGCACTCATGCAGAAAGGTAGAGATCTACTTGCATAAATTGTCGAGGAGTCCGTACGCTGGAAACTTGGAGAGAAGACTACGGTGCCAGACCCTATCAAAGGCTTTGGCAATGTCGAAACTGAATCCCAAGGCCTCACCGTGTTTGTCAATTGTCTCCTCCCAGCGGTGCAACATGTAGGCCAGAAGATCACCCGTTGATCGGTTTTGGCGAAAGCCATATTGTCAATCATTAATCAATGAGTGATCTTCCAGGTAGTGGACAAGCTGGGTGTTGATGATCCGCTCCATGATCTTGCACAACACTGAGGTTACAGCAATTGGACGATAGTTATTAGGATCTGACCGGTCCCCCTTCTTCGGTATCGGTTGCACATTGGCCTCCCTCCAAGCCCGAGGCACGACACCAGAGATGTAAGACAGGCGGTACTAGCACATTAGTATTGGAGCTAACTCGGCTGCACATGTTTTTAAAACAACCGCTGGGATACCACCCGGATCACTAGACTTCCGGACATCGAGCGATCTCAGTTGCTTAAGAATGTGACATGTGACATTTCTGGTGTTTTAAGTGTCCCTAGGCTGCTATGACTGCTCAATATCAAGCGGCTCGTATGCTTGTTTGCTACTATCATAAAAAAAGTATTTACGAATTATATTTTAAGTTTTCGTGAATTTATTTTTAGGTAAATTGAATGGATTTACCTCGCGTACTGGCTCGCATTCATGAGCCGCATAGGAATTACGATGCACATATATAGCACAGCGATGAAATCCTCATTGCGTTCGTGACTTCCCCGAAAAGACTACATGTTGCACTTATGATTGTTAAAACAACAGTACAGGCAACCCTCAAGCTCGATCTTATTTTAATCCTACTATGCTCTTACTAGACGTGGTGAAAAGTAACGTAAAATTTCGAAAATACCAAGATACAAGTCTTGTGCATGCCCTTTTTCATTACACTGGTACACCAAAAACAACATTTTAAATATCTCTTGATCATACTGATCAGGACTAGTACTATACCTGATACAAAAAAAAAATAGCGTCTGTTTTCAAGAGTATAAATACCTAATTCAACTGGTTTATAAATTTTTTAATAGTAGATTTAAGTATGTCAACGTGTCAAGTACTGGCTACTAGTGATAGTTGAAAAGGTTCAACAATTGACACAAAGGTCGTTTACAAGGCTACTCTATGTTTAAAGAGATTAATATGCATACAATATTTTCAATGTAATTAGGTCAGCCTAGAAATGATTACAAAGAAATAATTGATGAAAATAAATGATTAATAGTGCAACTTTTATTACATTCTAATTTGCTTTAAGTCGAAGATGGCATACAGGATTAGAACAGAATATAATCATATTTTGTATCGTACAATTTCTTTTGTAAACTGTGAAAATTGGATTTCTTTAAGTGAAACGGCTTTTATACTATATCCTATGTTACTATAACATACCACTAGATTACGCTGCAGCTCATCAACTTCGGTAATATTGAACTGATCACCATATACCTATAATATCCATTCTGTTATCTCAATTACTTATTTAAACAAATAGTAATAGCAACAAGTAACAACAAATGCCTACGGAGCCATGAGTAGATATTATTAGTAGATAGTATATATTTTAATATTAGAAATAAGAAAATTATTGAGAATTTATGGATATTTATTACCCTCTTACGTAAAAACTTCTCAATGGATTTTGGTGAAACTTTACCGTATATAACTTATACATTATAATAACAAATCGGCTAATATTTACAAAGATGTTGATTAAATTTGCTAAAATATATTGATAAGTATCGAGTAAGTTTGAAAATATCATATCGTCTAACAGTAATCACCACGCGCTGTTCATAAATCATCATTTATAGTGTCATAATTTATATACATTTAAAGGCAGTCACAGGCATCTTTTAGTATTAGATAAATGGAAGGTTTAATAAGTTATATGCGTACACGAATACAGTATAAATTTAAGGAACTGCTGCTAATGACATTGTTCCCGCAAAACAGTATATTTTTATATCACGAATCTTCGTATATGTATAATACATTTTTTGCAAAATAGTGAGATGCTCATAGGAATGAATTTAGAAGAAATTCACTTAGAGACGTTCTATCTTAAGTATAATGTGTCAGAATTTCGTCGCAAATCTGTACATATAAATGAAATTGATATGACTGTTGTTTAATTTGGGTAACCTTCGAAACGGGTGCACTGATTTTATGAAACTCTTAGTGAGAAATAAATAATCTTCTAAAGTATTATTTAGGCTACGATTCATAATGCTTTTTATAGACTAAAATACTAAAATCGTAGGTAACTTAAATTCGGTGAAACATTATAACACATATGAAAACGAATCAAAATTAGTCTAGAAAAAACGTCTAAAATCCGTGAAAAAGCAAAACCGATTTTTACGAGAATGAAGTCACTAATACCAGATAGTACAAAATGAGATATATAGTTATAGTCATTGCGTTTAATGGATAATCTAGCATTGAGACTACAGAGTGGCGAAACTAACGTAGGCATATCTGGAGTCAATAAGTGATCTTATATCATATAGCGTGAGACTGTAAATTTGAACTGTTTCCGCATACCACGCCCGAAGGGGCTGTTAAACTAGTTTCAGCTACCATTAGTAGTAATGGGGCATCATAATTTTAATTGAAAATAAAATCATAACATACTCGCACTGTTAGTGATATTTGTAATCATATATATATATATATATATATAAATATATAAAAGTAATTATGTCAAGTTTTGTAAGTTTTTATGTCAGTACACTTGCTTTGTTCGCGATTTTAGTTTGTTATTATTCTTGCTGTTTTAATTTGTAATTTTTCTTCTCCTATACGGTTTGACCAATTTAGTTGTTTTTTTTACTTAGCTATTGTTCTGTAAGCTAGTTCATAGCAATATATTTGATAGTATAAATTATACGAAAGAACTCGTAAGAGTATATAAATGAATTAAATAGTTGTAAAGAAGTGAAGTTATTTTGCAAGAGTAAAAAAAACGTTTGTCAATATTTTGTGACAAGTTAGGGGAGTTACGGCATGTCGTGGTGATGAATGAGGCTCTGCAAAACCCAACTTAATTAACTTTTAACCATACACATTCTTAAACAAAAGATTAGCCGGATCATAAAGATTGCCAACAAGAGCATTGCGCATAATTTATCAAGCCTTTAATGAAATGAGTTCATACTTTTATAGTAGTTTTATTTGCCAGCTCGACGTGACCTTTATTATCAAGATTCTACTTTTATAATACAGGTCTGGTAAACTGGTGCAGTGGCGAAGAGATGGGGGCGAATGATAAAAAATTTCTTAATTATTATTTCGACAATGGTTAATGCGTTGCGTTCTTTAGTTATCGGATGGCTTTCGCAACAGACTAACGATAACATGATTGTTAAATGGTGATGAATTGATGTTTTGTTATCCATCATTTGCGGTATTAAACTTGACAGATTATTTCTTGCGTATTTATTCTAGTTCAATGATGGTAGAGCAACGCTGAAGCTATTATCGGCTCGTCCAGGGTAGTACCACCCTCTCATAGAAAACTGACGTGAAGTAACACTGTTTGCATTGTTGCGTTTCGTTCGGTCAATGAGAGCGCCGGAGACCCACCTTTCCTCATCCTCCCTCTCTCCTCTTTCATTCCTATCCCCAAACACAGGCTGACGTTCACTCCTACGATATAAAAAAAAATTGCATACTATGTTAAAGTTTGTAAGGTAATGCCACTTTACATATTTGAGAACAGCAGTTACTGTTGAGAGATGAAGTGACCATCACCATACCGACCATATCATCCAGGCATCATGAACTATCATGGTGAATAATTAACAAATATATATTTCGAGAAAAATCGTTACACCGTTCCTTTTATACCGCGATATGATTAGGTAGGAGATTAATTATTACATAGTAAAAATATAATGAATTTTGAGGAACAGTTTAAAGTTTTACATCGATAAATGTGCTGTTGAACTCGTCTTTAGAAAGGAAGTCTTCCTTTGTTCTTGAGTAAGAATATTTTTCATAATTTTCATTGGATTTCAATTATAATATACTATGTGAAGCTTAATTCTTCGTAACATTTCTTGATAGCCATCTCAATATTATAAAACGTGCTCTATTTTTCTCAAAATGTATATTTTACTACGTAAGTAAGATTTATTTTACGATCCGTAATATTTATATTTTATAAAGTGTTACACAGTTATATCAATTATGACACACTTACACACAGGGTTAATTTTATTATATAATTGTATTAACGTTAATAATAAACTGATCGACTAACGGCTTATATTATTTTGTAACAACGTACGGTTAAATGTGGGTAATTATCCAGTTATTCCATTAACACAAAGCCTTTCTTTTTTGCACCACTTTGCACACCTCCATCGTGTACAGGGATGTAACTAAAGTTTAAATATGTTTACTTTTGAATTTATCTTTACTAACATAAATGTTCACGTAGTCCACGATATGAATATGGACATAAAACATAGATAGATTAATTAAATTCACTGTAATCTTTTCGTTACATTCTCGAGATATGTTCTAAAAAATGTCAGTATATTGTATATATAGGTATATAATAATATAATATAATATAGACCGATGTTGACTCTTGCGTTGCAAGCAGAATATATTGATCCTACTGGTCTGGTACTGGTCAATTTATTTCAGCCGGAAGTTCAAAGCAACGTCCACTATGATACCTAATGATGGATTTTCGCAAAGTAACGCCTTTTTCAATCAAATACTGTTTAACCATTGATATTGGCATGTAATAAAGTCTTTAAATGAAGGAATCTATTCCCACAATTCATTATACCAAAATACGTACCTGGTAATTGCTTAAAGTATTAAGTTTTATCATCATTTTATTTTAGTTTTATTTCGCACCGTATGTCGGACATAAGTGTAATAAATATTGTAATTTTTCGTAGTGAAATCTGAAGGTCTCTGAAATAAAATTACAAAGCCTGGATTGTGTATAGTTTCTTACTATTTCTGCGGTTACATGAACTTTTTCGCACTAATTAATTTTGCATATTGTATCTTAATATTTTAATGAATTTTTTAAGTTACCTCATTACTTAAATAGTGTAGTTTATTATTCTAAATTAATAAGAACTTTCATGAATCGTATACGTAACGTTTATTTCCTTACATGAAAAAATAATGTAATAGGAATAATAAATAAAAAAAAAATAGGAAGCTTCTTTTTATATAAAGTTGTTCTTTTAACATAGTATGACTTTTGTTTGTTTCGTTTTACACTTGTTTTTCATTTAATGCGTCATTCAGAAAAAAAACACAATTCAAAGAACACATACAAATTTAATTTTAATAAATTCTTTAAAATGATGTGTCGAGCCTAAAAATATGCTTGAGATGTTAATGATAATCATCTAATGTCAACATTTATAATTACATATAATTAAAATAACCCACAAAATTAATTTTACAGGTGATTTATAGTGCCTCAAAAGCCGTGATATGTATCTTCTGAACACTAAATGACAATCCATGAATATTCTGACATTTTCGTCGAAAGAACAAGAGACGTAATATCCTCATTAACACGGAGTGATGCTGAAGATTGTTTCTTATAAAACCTATCCGAACACAAAGTAACAATCATATTACTTTGTAATTGCAAGATTTGTACTGCATTTCTATAAGGTACTGGCGATACGGTCACGTAAATATTGGCAGTCCGAACGACTGTCGGTGATGACGCTTCGCTTTGGTTTGCGACGCGAAAACGAAAGTGTATCGCGGCCTACATTGCGTTTTGGATTATTATGTAACTCGATGCACTGGTGCATTGCTTGGTGACTTTTTTAACTTTATCTCTTCGTTGCGGTAAGGTTGAGTGAAACTAAGATAAAGAGTTGAGTTGTATGTACCATATGGTTTATAAAAATATTGTTTTATTTAATGCCATAGAGCAGTGTGTCAAACTCGGCAGAGTGGTAAATATTTCTTACTTGCCAATCACTAAATTCGCTATCAGCATCTATTATTTCGAAGGCTAATAAAATAAGTTTTTAAAAGAAGGATAGATTAGTATGTAATGAGCTATTTATATTTTTATAGACATTATTTATATTTACAATATGTTATATTATAAAAAATGTAGGCTTTTATCTGTATATTTCACCATATTATATTAAAAGTATGTTTTTTATATCATAGGAGGAAAACGAACATGTGTGTCACCGAATGCTAAGTTATCACCATCGTCCATAGACACTTGCAACACCAGGGGAGTCGTATATTCGTTGCTATCCTGTGCATCAGGGAAGGCGGAGGATGTGAAGGGGAAGGGAAAGGGAGGTGGTCGTCTGGCGCTGTCACTGATCGAACAATGCGAGCACTGTTACTTCACGTTGGTTTTCTGTGAGAAGGTGTTAGTACTCCGGGTAACCAACCCATTCATGCTGAAACCAGTAATAGCTTCAGCGTGGCTCTACTGACTACAGGATGTTGTAATAATATGGGTGTAAACCTTAGAATTAATACATACGAGCACCCGTCCGGTAGAAGAACTTGGACCATGAAGAAAAACAAAACTTTTATATTTTTTATTAATAACATTAAATCTCATCAATAACTACCAAATAAGAAAAGAATGAAGAAAATCAGCTGAGAAACAGAGGAGGGAAGATGTTCTCAACCATTTTCCCACTGCCTATTTATATGTAGATATTAATATTTCTCGAAAAATATATGATATCTTCGCCCGTTTATTGTACATATTTCAGAAAAATGAATACATTGAATAAAGTTTCTTTAAATCTTTATATTTACTTTATATCATTCTTATTAACTGTAAATGGCGGTTGATACTACGTAGGAGTGGTTTTATGCGGTAGCGGAAGAAAAATTTCAATAGAAAAGACTTCAACGCAAGCGTAATAAAATTTATTTTATTTTTTAAATGTACTTGAATAATAAATAAATATATCGCCGTTATACAATTTTGATAGCTGGTATAATTTATATAAAAATATTCCGCTCCATATACAGGCCGGTTGATAATAAGTGAGCACTTTAAATAGATGTGTCCGGTACTGTTATTTGTAGTTGATATTGAAAATACGTCCAATGTAAAATGTATTATCATAAATATCATCAAAATCCTTAATACAATACGTTTTTAAAATATGTAACATATTTTAAATACAGAATTAATATCTACTCTCAGTTATAAAATTTATAGACATTTTAATAATGTATCTCATTCAAATATAGCAACGTATTAATATAAATGAAACGGTGTGTGTGTTTTTCTTTGATAATTTCCCAAAAACGGTGAAACTTTGATAAAAATTCTAATGAAAGATTAAGGAATTTCTAAAGTTTTATTGTATCGTAACGCTTTTCTATAGGCGCTAAGCAGTACTGATAAAAGTGATCGGATGTAACTTAAAATTGGTGAGAGGGGGGCTTTATTGATGATAAACTGAAAATTAAAAAATAAAAAGACAAGTCACTACTAATCCAGATAAACACGTAGTTTTCATGAATCAATAACAATATAAAATTCGTATATGAGTAAAACATAAATCACTGTATTTGAAGTATATATAAGTTATATAGGTATAGAGTCTTCAGACTTCTTGTTACTTTAAAAATTGATTGATGACAGTGTATATTTATTGTAATAGAATGTATAGATAAATTCTCATAGATAATTACATCTCTATTTATGGACATATAATAATGTAATGAGATATGAATCCAAGCAGCTTCTTTAAGAATTATTTATGAGTTATTTGTTAGCAATGTATTACTATCACGTTTTTGCATCCGCCTTACACCAAATCCCTGACATTTTGCTGGCTTCCGTAACCCTTGAGCTCTGGCTACGATTTTAGCGAAGTGAAATCTATTTTCATTTTAATAAGTTTCATATTATATTCGTGTCATTTTATAAATCAATCAATTTCAAGTTTACAAAACAGTTTCACGGAGATATCAGTATAAATTTTGTACAAGTTAATGTAGCCGTACAATATGTGGTTTTATCGCTGGCATTTTGCTACCAAGGATTAATTTCGAAAAAAAAATTAAGGATTTTTAAACAAATAATTTAGCCGTTACTTGCAATTAAAATAAAATATCGTGGAACGTGCTCACAGAACGCTTCCAAAACTATAAGGAAATTGGCATGTTTTTTAATATTCAGCAAAACTTGAAATCAAGTAAAGATACAAAGAAATTGAAGTATTTCATAAGTTATGTGATCGTTAGTGTTGTAAAGTAAGGACGTTAACCACGTTTTAGGTGGAGCATAAGTACTATTTGGCTAATCAATGAGTAATGTAATCATCATTATCAGCCTGTAAGTGGCCCACAGCAGGAACATAGGCCTCTTCCCGAAGGAAGATATGGGCATATACACCACATCAGCCTACAACATACTGGCGATTTCAAACTCCGAGAAATCCACAGTTCTAAATTTTTCCCACATACAGTACTGAAGGTGGTAGAACCACGCTGAAGCTATTACTGGTTTCAGCATGAATGGGTCGGCTCGTCCGGGGTAGTACCACTCTCTCACAGAGAACCGACGTAAAGTAACAGTGCTTGCATTGTTGCGTTTCGTTCGGTCAGTGAGAGCGCCGGCGGCCCACCTCTCCTCACCTTTCTCCTCTCCTCTTCCCTTCATCCCCCTCTCCCCCAACAAAGGCTGGCAACGCACTTGCGACTCCTTGGTGTTGTGTCTATGGACGGTGGTGATCACTTAATATGAAGTAACCCAGTTGTTCGTTTGTCTCCTATGAGATAAAAAAAAACAGTAGGACTACAAGACCATTTCTCAGATTCAATATTCCTCACGATGATTTTCTTCACTGTCAGATGTTAGTGTTACCTATTTCAATTAGTAGATATTAGTAAATTCTTAACAACTAGTTTGCACATGCCGGAGCTCGAACTTGCGGACATCGGATTGACATTCCACCGGACGACTGAGTGAGTTAAGTTAAATCGCTATCAAGCTAACCGCAGCCGCAAGCCTTCAAGTTTAACAATTGTATCGCAACCGCCCCACCACGGTGTCGATGCGGTCCCAGCGAGCACTCGCACGATCACTCTAGTACTCGCGCGCTGAGCTTTCGCGCGTTCCGCCGTAATACGAGTATGCGTCGGTGGTGACAAGTGGCTGTGTTGTGTATTACAAAGACGTGATCTGTGTGCCTTAAAATGAGGTCTTACAGCGCACTCGCGCTCCTTTCAGCTCTTATAACAGGTAAGGGATAAACCCTTCATGATATTTATATTTAAGTGAGTTATTTTACAATACTATTTAAAAAAATCGGAAATAATAAGTCATTAAACTTAGTTTGGTATATCCATGGTTACTGCCAGAATAAAAATTTTATAAAAACTACTATTATTTTTAACTGACTTTTTTACGTAAATGATGCTTATAAGTGTAAGAATCAATGAACGTTTTAAGGAGAAAAGTAATCTAAGTTAGAGTGACTTTCCATTTTCTTTATCAATTTCCATAGAAACAGACATCGACGTAGGTATCCAGCTACGTTTATAACACAAGTATTTAATGATTTCATAATATTACACGAACGAAAACAGGAAGTAAACAATACGATACAAAAACAAAGCAAATTATTCTCACTACCGTTAAATCATCAGACTTTCCAAACGCTTGCGCAAAATAGTTAACAAAAACATAATTAACAAGCACGTTCAACGAGTCTAAAACGGTTTGATTTATGATTTTACGCAATATAAATATTTCGCAACACTAAAAATATTTATATCGGTCATTAACGCCATACCAATGTCAGCTGAGATGAAATAGATACGTCTCGTGAAGTACTTACGAAAATTTATATACCATACGTTTATTACTGTATATCTGACCGTAATAAGAAACTAGCTATGGGAACTCGTATGTTGCGAAGTTTCTGTAATACATTACATTATGGGAGTTATTTTTATACTGTTTTAGGTGCTTTAGGCTAATGTATATGCAATTAACATTAAGCAATTTAATACTGGCATTTAAATACTCGCCTTGTCAGTGAACGTTTTGTGTTATGTATTTGTAATATACCAATGTGTATTCTATATAAACCTAATATTAAGAGACTTAGAATATATAATACATAACATAGCAAACAATTAATTTAGAGATATATTTGTCAGATTTTAAAGTGTGTTTTATTGAATAGTCAATTACTAAGTTGTACTATTGTTTTTAAATTTTGATATGTATTTGTAAATGTTAATGGGCTTCTTCACGCTTCGTGTTATAGGTGCGAAGTAATAGTTATAAACTTGTAAATAATTAAACATATATTTATTTGCTTAATTAATTGACATTTTTATTGGGATATCTGGTATACTTTATAAGATTACTACGTGTTTCTTATTGGGTAGTCAGTAACAATGGAAAAGTTATTGCTTATTTTTTTTTTACAAACGTCATTGATACATTTTTCTTTTACATAGAGTAATGTTTTGTTACTGAACACGGACAGACGATTCAGTTCAGTGATTAGTAATTGTAATGTTAGCAATACAAAAGGGTTATTTTAATAAAAAATATGGTAGGTATGCACGTGACTAAGAATTTTTATATAAATATTTCTGAATTAAATAAACATTTTGAACGTTTATAAAATTATATTATGTGTGAATATATAATAATGAAACTCTAACACTAACAGATAATACTTTCATTGTCGTTGGAAATTCACGTTCACACTAACCGCTACTTGAATAAACCATTCAATGCATGGGAAAAATTTCGATAAAAAACATGTGGTGACCTTTCGCAATATGGTGGTGAAGAATTTTGAAATGGTATACGAAGTTTGTAGGTTTCTTACATTTTTCATAATGATACTTTTTGTATTATATTTAGTGACTAGCTTTGGATATGCAACCTCTATTCAGTATTATATTAATTACCGAGTCTGAAGTAAATGAACGATATATTTTCTTCTTATGTCTTTATTATTTTCTAAATAAAAACAAACTTGTCGTTGGTAATCGATCTATTTAACTATTTCTATGTAATATTTTTAATCAAATCTCAAGTTTTTGGCTTCTTAATCAGCAAAATATAAAATTAAACTTCACTTAATCTATAAAATCAATTCCGTCAAAAATATTCAATATTTCGGTTTTTTAAACTTTTTCTCTGAAGGTCCTCTACAGCTCAATTATGTTTTATGGCGAATGCGGAAAGCACTCAGTGGAAATTATTTGTGTATGGAAATACCAGCGCTCTACACATCTTTCTTTCAAATTATCAATTCTTGTACCAATCCGCTTTTGTTTCACTTCTGTCCTGTAAAAAAAATAGTAATTTTTTTTGTATATAATAATTATTTTTAACCGTTACACTTCATAACATTTAGGGTTCGTTTTTTTTTTAACTAAACTTGCTATTTGGCATACCTAAAATGTTTCCTGTTACATGGGCGAAATAACTAGTTAAATAATAACGTGATTATAAATATAACATTAATTCCCTTTTGGCCAGTTATGATCATTCTATTTAGATCACAAAGCAAAGAAGTTACATAACTTAAATAGATGTGGAAGTAGATGTGATAATAAGTAAGTTGGAATTCGCTATTAAAATTCTTAGCGCGTTTACTCTAGTAATATATGCGATTTTACGTTTCCCTACGTCTTCTTTCTACACGACGTAACGCGTGATGAATTAACAGATTACAGCGTTGTTTGAAAACATTATGGGGTATTCAATGAATTTAATTCTATATCATTAGAGACACAATTATGTAATCCGAAGTTTGTTTGTTTTGCAGATGAAAATATATAAAAAAATTAATGTTTGTATTCTCCGTTATATCAGCTATTAATAGATTTATTAACGCATATAAGACTGATAAAAATTCGATCTTGAGAGATATATATAAAACATGTATTTTAACTTTATATTACAAATGAATAAGTATTTAAATACTGCGTTTTGTTACCGTCTAAAAGAACACATAGGTGCATAAAATGTTTCGGTATATTAAAGAAAAATCATATAAATAGAAGAAAGTGATCTCAGCCGGCGTTATTTTAATTAAAAGCATTTATAAAGGAAGACTTCGGACATCTCTGATATTTTTAAACTGCCCATTATTTTTACTATCTCTCTTGGTAAATATTTCAAGGACGCCGTAGATAGAATTTTTCTTGTATATGTAACTTTATTTAATCGTTTGTATAATGATAAATCAAGCGTATCTATTGTCGGTGAAAATTAAGTATTCGTTTTCCTTTCTGTGAATGACGTGCTTCGAGTAGCTAATGATTTGTTGTTACGTGTTATACTAACAGGCAAAGAGTTTTGTAATACATCTATGATCAGTACTATGTTATGTATTGTTCGGTTATTAATATTAACTATATGCTTGTACGCTGTGTTTCGTATAATTTTACATTCGTATCTATGTTCTCTGTAAAGAAGTTTTGATTTTTTAAATTCTCATCTTTTTTTGTTAATTTAATACGTGCAATTATAAAAATTAATTTAATCTATTATTATTTCATTGTCAAATTGAAGGTTAAGCTAAACTACGATCACTATTTATTGCGTACTATTATTATAAGGGTGTGTGTTCTTTCCCTATGTTTCAAGCCATATGTAACTTTTGTAAATCGTTAGTTAACTTTTAATTAGTATTTGAGCTGCACCAAGATATTGTTAAAGTAACAATAAATACTGAGAGCCACTCGATCACTGAAAAGAAAGTGTTCTCAATTTTAATAGTCAACGAATTTAATGTGAAATAATTAATAGTCAACGTATTGCTATTCTATTATAACATTAGACATTTTAATAGTAAAGTTACACCCAATTTTCTTAGACGGCCCATATTTTTAAAGAACGTGAAGAGAAATTTATGTAAGGCACCATAGTTAATTGATAACATATAACTGTCAAGAATTAATATGGGATAATTACTCATGTTTTCAGATTAGGACTTATTATATAACTAGCTGTTACCCGCGGCTCCGCACGCGTTTTTTGAATGTATTAAATAAATTTAAAATTGTTATTACATGTGTAAATAAAAATAATACTCTTCAAAAATATTTGTAAGTATGACACGCCACACCATCTACAGTAACAGGTAACATGTACATTATATATATGAATACTAATAGTGTATCGAATGGGATGGGATTTATCATAAGCCACATAGCTGGAATTTTAAACTACTATTTATGTATCACCCTCAGTGCTCACTTACACTACATAAGAAAGTAATGAAAATACTAAGCTATACATTATCGAACAATATGTGTTCAATCGTTTATTATATAGATATAATATCGGGTATCATCTGCTGAACTCGCTAGTTTAAAATAAAACAGCTAATTAGTTAGTTATTTGTCCGTAAAATTCCCGTTCAAATATTACTTGTAGTCCGTTGAAGCTGTTAAGCTTGCTAGGTCAATAGCGTAGTCATTTCTAAGAAAACAAAACCGTTCATATGGGTCCAGCTGTTTCGGAGATTATCCGGAACAGATAAACAAACTGATATATCGACGAATTAAAAAAAAATGTTGATATTTGTAGCACCGCAGATATATGTATTCATCAAAAAGTATTTATTTGAATATTATATACACACGCTTTATTCTTATAATACGTAATATATCACACACCAAAAATTGAGAACAAAACTAACGTAAAATAAACTTTTTGAGGAGTTTTTGACGGGATTTCAGTCTGTTATGTAGGGGATTTTATATTTTAGTCATAATTTTGTGTTATTTGACTCTATATTGTGTTAAATTGGCGGCGTTTTATGTAATATGGTTTGTTTATTATGCATAAGTGAAATAAATGAAAAATAATACCACGGAGCATGTATTCTGGGTTCTTGAAAATTAAGAAGATAAAAATTTACGAAATATTATATAGAAGATTTGGCGCTTATATATAGAGAATACATAAGAACTACCTATATTGACAATTTCAGAATTGGCAGTATGGATTAATTTCTTCGCCTGTATTGTGATGGACGAATATTATTACTACTAACCTTTTAGAAAAGCAGCACAAAATAGACTTTAAAAATGTTTGCGATAGCAACGTACTACTTATAAACAAAAATTGGAATTAAAAATAACCTAGAATAAACTTTTGAACAAGAACACAAAATAAACCCTAATAATATTTCCAATAGAATGTTATCATGTTACCATGGTACTGACACATAGCGGATGCTCTAAAAATAGCCCGATTTTGAGATATTCTTCATTAGTGCTCCGCTCCTATTGGTTTTAACGTGATGATATGTAGCCTATAGCCATCCTTGATAAATGAGCTATCTAACACTGAAAGAAACTTTCAAATCGGACCGGTAGTTCTTGAGATTAGCGCGTTCAACCAAACAAACAAACTCTTCAGTGTTATAATATTAGTATAGATGATACAGTGCATTGCTGACTTTGATTTGGTTTTATGAATATAGTAAATTTACATATACATGTGATATTTTCTTAAAAAAAACTTATAAGATGACTTCACTGCCTTGATGATGATGATGCCTTTTTTGTATAAAACATTAAAATGCCAATAAATTCTTTTAAAGTAAATAACATGGTGAGTCATGAAATCCCGTAAAAGAAAACTAAATTGTCCATACATTAACGTGACAGAGTGATATATGCTTTTTATTGACTTTGTCGAATCACATAAATTTAGTTTGTCTATTTTTATAGATGAATAGAA
>JACEII010000057.1:1985700-2036109 GCA_014332785.1 Antheraea mylitta | reverse complement strand
GTCGAATCACATAAATTTAGTTTGTCTATTTTTATAGATGAATAGAAGGTTTTATTTTAAAAAATGTGTACAAAAGAAGCTTCTAAAATTTTTTCGAAGATAATTTTTTTTTGAAGTGTAACTTCTTATGGAATGGCTTTGGAATTCTGATCGGCAACCTTTTATATGACAAAAAGTAGTAAGGGTAATATAGACTGTGTCGTATAGAGCGTCGAAAACACTCGTCCGATCATCGAAGCTAAGCAACGTCGGGCGCGGTCATTACTAGGATGGGTAGCCGCCCGTGAATACCTCGTAGCGTTGATTAAAATATTTCCCTGTAATACAAAAATTTCATTTCTATTGTGTGTTTTCACGACTCACCATGTTCTTTTATCTTTTAGCGTTTGCCGACAACTTCATTTAATGTTAAATGATAATGCGATCAGAGATGGTATCACGCCAAAACTAGAGGAGGATTGGCCATAGATTGCATCTGTCGGGCTCACTTATAGGTGTTTATGACAGATTTTAAGCTTGAGATTGGTAACAAGGAAGGAAGTCTTCAAGGGTGAGGTTCTCAAGGTCATTTCTGTCTCGTACTTCGACCCTGTGGAATCGTAGCGGCGGTGTTTCGAAATAATTACGACTTACAAGCCTTCAAGAAACGAGCATACACTTCTTTAAAAGGCCGAAAACGCACTTGCGACTCACCTGGTATTGCTACCTGCCTGTTCCTTTGCCCCTATAATATTTAAAAAACGAAAGAATACTATGGATGTTGTAATATTTATGAACATTACCAAAATTAATGCTGCCATAAATATTTCGCCGACGAAAACGGAAAACAAAAGGGAGTCAGTTACTTCATAGTACTACATACATATTCAATGATCATCCGTGGCATTGTTATGCAAACAATTTTCCAGTACTGGTTTTTGGCTTAGATCGACATTAGAAATGAATTCCTAATACTTTACTTGCAGATGTGCAGTTTAAAAGAGCACATAGAGGTCATGACTTTTAATTTACATAAAAATAGGATGTACGCAAAAAGTCTTTCGCAAAATACTGCTCTTTAAGTATCTTTTCACGCTTGATGAGCCCAATATTGTAGGAAGGATTTGTTTTTATAATTCTAATATCGTATCATTGATCATATACTGTCTTTTGTTGTATTTTATTCTTTTTATCATTACTTCGTGTCCAAATATGATGTGACAAAAATTTTACTATTAGAATAGTCTATAAAAATAATCCAAATCAATGTGTGTGTAATGTCATAATAACAGTTTTTTAATTGATATATATGAAAGTACTCACAATAAAATAACAATCTTTAATTTCTAGTATTCTATTTGTTCTAGCTAACCTTCAAGAGGGTTAGATCGATTTTGATCGATCTTTGACTTTCCAATAACCGATAACAGTTAAAGAGTAACAACAGCAATTTTTTAAAAGGTCTTGACAAACTCCATCCTCCTTTTGCGAACCACCGTGGACGGTTGGTATACTTGAGTTATTCATGGAACAAACAGGCCTTTATGTCATCTATTTTACTGAACTTCGGTGACTCTTGTTGTTATTTTTATACCAATATTTACTACGAATCGAATCGCGAGTACTACGAATGGAATCGCGAGCTATGGCTAGTGTAATTATAATTAATATTATAAATGGTAAAGTGAGTTTGTGTGTTTCTTACGCATTGACGTCATAATTACTCAAGTGATTATTTATAAAAATTGACATTTACGTTTTCATTCATTCAGAATAGGATATGGAAAATACCTGCAATACAGAAAAAAAATAGTGCTCCCGAGAGATAAGTAAAAACTACAATGAAACGAGCGAACTCGCGAGCAAAAACTAGTATATAAATAATTTCGTACCGTAATATGTTAATGACACAACTTAAGAGAAAAATCGTTTCATTTGATCCCCTCCTATTCAACTTTGATACATATCTGTCACCCGATTAAAATGGTCACTTTCCATCGTTGGTCACTCGCATATTGTAACAACTTTCGTACCGTCATTGAACTATTGTTGACTGCGATATGAGTTCCATTCATAGGAATTGCATGAACCGTGAAGTGAAACGATCGTATAGATACATAAAAGTACCCCATATTTCATTACAATTGATATATTTAGCTTCTTAAGGGTATACAAAAAGAGTGTTCGTGTTGTTGATTTGTAGCTATGTTCTTTTATCTCATAATAATAGGAAAGTTATATAATAGGAAAGTTATATTTTGGGGTGTAAGGGGTGTCGAGTAACATCTTAAGACTTGAGACACCCAAGCCAACCTCACCTGCACGTGGTGCACCCTGCTGAATAACGAACGAGGCAATAACGAAAGCGAGGTGGTAGGGTTTTACAGCCCGACTGGGCCGCAACCACCATGTATATGGCGAAAAAGCCCGTCATAGTGACTCGCTTCTGCGCGTCGCGTTTCGGGATCAGTCTGTGCATATCCAGTACCGGGTGATTTTCGTCATTATGGCCGGCATGACAGCGGCGACCGGCGATGGATAATCTGTCTCTCGGTGGTTGCCGATGTTTCTGGATTGTACTATGCTTAACATCAGGCATAGTGCAGTCACTATGTCGTGCTTCAATAAAAAAAATTGAAATATATAAACGATATAAAATATCGTATTTAAGTTTTTGTGTGTCCTATTTCACGTAGTATATAATTAAATACTACTATAGCTTTTGCTTATGGCTTCGTTCGCGTTAATGAATATCTCTCGACGGTACATTTTTTCTTGAGGAAAGTGTACTTTTTTGTACCTCCGATAAAGTTCATTCAAAATTTGAAATGTAAAATGTAAGGCGTAACAGTTAAATAAACTCACGTATCGTATTTATAATACTATAGCAAGGATGAACTTCCTCCTTACCTTATTATCAACCAAAATGGTTATTATGACAGCCGGTAATTTTTATTATATTTTTCATCTTTTTAAATTAGGATTATAAAGTTTTATAACTATTTAGAGAGTATGAATTCTGAAGCGTTAATATTTAGATTTAATTTATAATACTAGTTTGTGAATATTTTTGATGTGATGTAACAGCGTCTTATAAAGAAAGAAATGTATATTTGACACATCTATACTCGATACATATAATAAAAATGTATGTAATATGTATGTAGTATGTAATATCAAAATAAAAAAAAAATGATCGATTGGGTATGAAAGTATACACGCTTCTGATAACAAAAATGCAATTTTTAAAATTTTTGTCGATCTGTCTGTCTGTTTGTTTGTTTCGGGTAATCTCTGAAACGGCTGTACCGATTTTGACGGTAAATTCACTGGCAGATAGCTGTAATTACAGCGGGTGACATAGGCTATTCTAAATTAGACTAAATGTTAACCCTGGCTTTGTCTGTAATGCATTCTCCAAAACGGATGGACCGATTTTCACAGACTTTTCATCAACAGATAGCAGACATTATAAAAAGTAATTTAGTCTATTATTAATTTTGACTAGCTGTTAACCGTGGCTTCGCCAGCAGCACTATCTCTAAAACGGTTAGACGAACCTTCACGAGACTTTCACTGGCAGATAGCTGACCTCATAAAAAGTAATTGAGATTATATTATTTTAGACTAGCTGTAGACTAGCTGTTACCCGCGACTTTTGTCTGCATTAGCAAGATTTCAAATGATTTTTTACTTTTAATTCAAGAAATAATGACTAGCTTATTGTTTGCAATTCCACATTACAATTATTAGTAACATAGAGGATGAGGTCTTCCAAATAAAATCTTAAACCATAAACGTATTACGTAAAAAGTTCCATAATAAAATTTCTTGCAGAACAGACAAGCGTTTATTTTTGTATAGTCACAAAATCGTAATTATTATAGCAATGCATATTAAATGTAAATCTTTATAATAATATTTTAATTTATTATTTCATTTGTGCGTAATATAGTGTAAGACCAGCGATGGATAATCTGTCTCTCGGTGGTTGCCGATGTTTTTGGATTGTACTATGCTTAACATCAGGCTATGCCGTCACTATGTCGTGCTTCTATAAAAAAAAAAAACAAAAAATAAGCACTGATATTGTTATATGGTGGGTTAAGGTTTCAGATATGTTCCTGATGATAAATCTCTGTTAGTATTTACATATCTACTGTATACGTACATGTTACTGTAAGTAGCGTGGGTGTCGTACTTACAATTATTTTAAAGAGCATTTCTATAAGTGTACATAGTCTCAAAATTTTATATTTCTTTAATACCGTTTTTAAAATGCTTTTTAAAAAGCTGCGGGTAAAGCTAGTTTAAAATATACTTATAAGTCTCTACACGAGATAATTCAAAAGAGATAACTAAAAAAGTATGGAATGGAATCAAAAATTCTGTCTTAGAATAAGGCTGCAGGCTAACAAGTTCAAGTATTACAACGCTGGTTTTCTAACAAGACCTGCTGTATACACAAACACATGGATAAATTTCACAAAACATTTCAAACACTGCAACAAATATATTTACGTGTATTATGATTTATACAAAGCTGAGAATTTTTGTTGAAAGTTCATAACATAAAAAAAGAAACTTCGTCTTGTTCGTAGATGTTGGAAATACTGATTGAGCGATATGCGTTTCATATTTAAAATATATGGTTCCAGTACATTTTTTGTCTTAAGTAACATTTTAACACATTGTTTAATTTTGTATCGTGTGGTCGTATATGGTTATAAATTAAAACTTTTTAAAATTAGTATAACATGATCATATTACATTATGACATTTTAGAATGAAATGAATAAGGCTCTGCAGTATTGTACGAAAATACTGCGGTGAATGAAGTAGTTTTAAATCTTACGATGAGCCTGAGTTTTTGGTAAACGTAAATATTGTGATAGTGCGTGGTAGAGTTTATTCCATTGCTCGCCTGGATAGCTCCCACTCTCAAGTCAAAGATTTTTTATCAAACACAGGTGTCTTTCGGCAATTGTACTTGAGAGCCAGTCTCCTTTAGGTACAGCTTGATCACCTTTCAGGTCAGGTTGTTATATGGCATCAAATTTTTTAAATAACTGCCTATTTGTCAACGATCAATAATGAAATACAGGGTGTGAATGTGGAAGAAGAAATTGCAAATACGAATGTACAAACACACTTATCTAAAGTCATAGCAATATAGCCATAAATCCTAGCAGAGGTCCGATAATCTCGGCCAAGGTTGGTGGCAATTTCATAAGCAACATTAGTTATTCGACGCGGCTGCTTCATTCTCTATACTGACTTCATCTAGGAACAAAAGCTAGGTTTGTCTACAGAATGTGTTGAAATTTGTGATATGCGCACTGAATTTTTTGTGATAGCTAAACTAGTTTGGGAAACATGTCCTAGTTTTATGTATAATGCATTGATGTGGAAAAAATTCGTGTTCTTTTAACGTCTTTGTTTTGTTTTGTAATTTTGAAATAAAAGATTTGTAACATGCATATGTAAATTGATAAGAATGAATGTTATGTCTCTTATCTCTATTCTAATTTATGTTTAAATAAGAATACTCTTGATTTTCCTTTGGTTTATGTTCCCCTATATTTGTTTATTGTAACTAGCATAGTGAGATGACATTATTATATCTGATGGTAAGAAATTTTAGGTGCATCGGTAGTCATCTCAATCAAATCAGCTTCATTCTAAACTCGTATCTCTCACCGCTGGCTGGTTGGGTCATCCACACACTCTAAAATCTAACAAGATAATGACTACCGTATTCTTTAGAACCTTAATTATACGCACGTTAGCGTTGTGGAATGAGATACTCGGCATGGTTTCCCATGTGGTTATAATATGGGCTCACCAAAAAAGGACTGAAACGCGGCTTTCTTGATTGATAATACCACAGTAATACCCATGGTAGTTGTCCATAGGCGACGGTAACCATTCAACATCAGATGGGCTGTTTACCTTTTAGGTACCCTTTAGCTTGCAAACCATTACGAGATGCGATAGAAAAAAATCAGTCATTGTAACTAGTATTATCACCACGTCTAACAATCCAGTTACGTATAGAAACCTATCTCTTATGGTTACTAGATCTACGGATCTTTAGAACACGGCGTACCTAAGGGTTATATGGTAAGGGTGTTAAGGGTATTTTATCCAATATGGCACCTTTCGGTTACATGTGATATAAACTAAGATCTCTCAGTGGTTTATGATTTTACACAATAAAGCCTAGATATAGTCAGGATGAAATTCTACACGTTCTTATAAATCCTATTGTTATGTAAGCTTTTATATTAAAGAACAATCTTTCTTATTATTGTATGTTCAGCTTGAGCCATTATTATACAAGTAGGATTTCCTTATTGTTTCCTCTATTTTGATATATAAATAATACAGATATTTGTAAATATTAATTAACTGCCGAATGTATGTAAATGCCTGCTTGGCAAATTTTTTTATCATCTGTAATGGCCAGGACATGGTTTGCAGTAAAGAAAATATTTGAAAGATCATTCGGTAAAGTGGAAATATAAATGGTTTAATAAACATCAATTTTAAAAAAGAGTGAATAAATGAGACAGAAAACAGCACAGAAATCTTAAAAAATATCAAAAGAATTTATAGATTACCATTTAATTGTTAATCCGGCAGCCTATACTCACGCTTCCATCGCCCTTCCGTACTTTTGTTTCGTGCTAACCCACGGTATCATGATAACCTCCTAAAATTCTATTCAGTTTTCCTATATAACTAAATAATCCAAACATTTCAATAACCCGACACTCCTAAGGTTTCAAAGTGTCGGATTACTGAGGTTTTACTGTATACTCATGCAAAGCCGGGGCGGACAGCTAGCAAGATATAAACTTGATAATTATTATTGTTTGTGTAGCTCTTTATTGCGGACATGGGTATCATGTACTGTAATTAAAAGTAACGTATAACCATATATCATATCATTCATAATTATTGCTGCTTATGAAATTGTTTCCTTTATTAGTGGCTTTATGATTATATCTGTTAAATAATTAAAACAGAATATTTCTTGGACTTTTCATATCAATATAGTGTTAGCAATATAATGCAATATAATATTAGCGAATATTGATAAAATGAAATTTATCTCATCGCTCTAGGTTTTTCAATAATTCCTTTTAAAGACAAGTCATATCTAATTGTGTAAATACGTTTTTCTGTATATTTGATTTGTGCATAACGACACTGTGAAGACACTATCGTCTAGGGTGTACTCTAAAGTTGGATTCGTTATTAAGCAAATCTCCTTTTCTTCCACAGTTGCACATAACGATTATAACACCTTTTTACTACACATTGTAAAAAACATTGTAGTCCGGTGAAACTGTTAAGACCTTGCTGGGTCAATAGCGTAGTCAGTTGGAAAAAAAATTACAAACATTATAGTATTAAATATGCCATGAAATATAGAATCAAGTTAATTAATTTGTACTAAGAATGAGTATATCGAAGTAAGTTTGAAAACAGATTAGCCCTGATATGGGCATTTTAACAGAAGAGATGATGGTCATGTAACAAGAAAGGTTATGAGTATGAAAGTGGATATCAACAGAAAAGGGGTATAAAATGTATTGCGTGAAAAATAATATGTGTATAAAAGGTGTGAATACTAAGATGACATCTGAAAGGGAAAATGAAAGAGGAAAACAAGTTTTGCCACCGTATTTAAGTGCGATAAGGGTAAGAAGTTAATAATGTTGATGTAATAATCTATATAAGATTCCACATTAATACCGCGCCTATTTATGCAGAAAAATTTGTTTGTGCTGTTGTGTTTAGATTCAAAGTTTGTGATTGGCAATATACACTACAGCATGTGAAGCGATCTAACTATCCTCAGGTGTACGGTCCTTTTAAAGTCAGTTATGAATAATTGTAGACTGTAGTGACCACTAAGTGTCAGGTTGACTGCATACGTGCTTGTTACCTCATAACTTTTTAAAACAGTGTCAATGTCCAATGTCCAGTCTTTTGCTAACTTAAAGTTATAGGAAAAGAGTAAGACAAGAATGATACACAAAAGTGGTGTCATATTTGTGTAATATTCTAACCTAAACACTCTTCATTTATGACTTTATACTTTACAGTTAAGATTAAGTTAATTGTATTTATGATCAATACTCTTTATCGTGTGCTTCGAATTTGATCGTTGAATAATTCGCAAAATACGCAAGTAAGACGAAGTATTGGCCTAGACGTGTTGTGAGAATTACCTATAATATACAGAATAAACATTTTAAAATGCTATACGTGTTATATAACTTAGGTATGTTGTATGAGTGAAGCTGTAAACAAATATATTTGAATAAACTGTACTTTATTTTGATTGCAGCAATGGAGAGTATAATTTCAAGTAACGTACACTAGCTCCGATATAATAATTTTAAACAATTATTGAGTTGATAAATGATGAACTATTTACCTGAATAAATAGCGTAACGTATATTTACTTACTACTACTTTACTAATATAATATAATAAATGCGACTGTGAGTTTGCTTCGGCAGTGGCTCAAGCCTAGGTCCGTTCCTTCGGTGTGGAGCTCTTGAGTTCGCTGCTCGCGAGATACTTCATATAAGATTTACAAAAGAAACCTAACAAACCAGCTTAGAATTGAGCTCATTCATTTTTTTTAAATAATACCACTCTGAGCATAGTTTGCGATAATAGAGATGAATGAAATATTGAATATTCAAATACATTTCTTACAATTTTATTACATTCAGGGTTTGAATACACTACCTCTGTACTTGTATAGTAAGGTATATTATCACTACTTCATGAGACTTGTGAATTGTCTTGTTTATCTCTATTAAGAATTAAAGTTTTACAACACATTGTTTTATGCAAAATAACAAAGGCTTAATATAAACTCTTGTAGGTCAAGGGCGATCATAAAATTATTTTAATGGCTCGATTGCTGCTTAAATGAATATTCATATTTTACAAGCTTGTGGAAACAAATGATTAATGAAATTGTGGAGCTTGTATTCGTGATCTATTTGTATTTATATTTACTCAAAAACACATTCACCTGTTTAATTAATTAATAAAATATTGATTTTAATTAAAGAGTCGCCATTATTTTTCGTATCGAATCAAATAACATTAATATGAATAAGTTGTACTATTTCAATAACTAGAACAACAATTCTAACTATTCGAATAGTTGAAATTGTTAGAACAGTAAATAGTTCAAATTGCTCGAAGAGTCCTAATTATTTGAATGGTAACTAAATTTAACTTTTTAAATAGTTAAAGTTGTTAGAATAGTAAGTAGTTTGCATTGTTCGAATAGCTTAAGTTCTTAGAGTAGCAGATAGTTCGAATCTTCGATTAGACTTAAGAATCTAACCATCTGTGACTAATAAATAGCTATACCGAGGTAGTATGGTTTCCTTTACCAATCTCCACCACTAGCTGCCGTCACAGTATTCATATCTATTATACACATGTGATTCATAAAACATGCATTACTTTTTTTGATATTCTTTTACTGCCATAATAGAATAGAACTCCCATAAACGTCCATTTTTATATTTAAAACTCCTTTGGTAAAGTCTCTCATACCTCATGAAGATATGCTCAAACACTAACCTATTACTGCTGAACAACTTTGCAAATGGGTCTATTTTATTTGGTTGTTAGAATGTATACTTCCTAGTCTGTCTCCTAGACAAGCCAATCTTGCAATCGAGTTTGCATTAGGTCTTTCATAATGTTTCAACAATAGCTTCTACTAGTTTTTTACTCGGGTATGACCAATGATACGTGCACCATACGATCTTCTTTACATGTTTTACTTATCTACATAATCTGAGACGTATCGAGCTTTTGTGTCTGTTATTGGTGCGACTTACGTAATATGCACTGGACATTATTAGGTATTGAAATCAGACTATTCCTTTATATCAGCGTTATCGTCTTCTAGAATGTTCTTTTATTCATGGGTTCGTTTTTAATAGTGGTATGTTTTGCAGCGATTAATAGATCGTCGTTTCCTAGAGTTGCTCTTTTGTTGTTTAAAACAAGAACATTTAAAAATTAATAACATAAAAAATAAGAATATGAAAAAGAGGTCACAGGCTTTAGAATGGAACAGAGGCAAGTTTAACTGTATCATTTCAGATTATAGAATATGGCGATGTTGTATGGTGATAAACAAGTAGATTGCTCAACCATCCCACACAAAATCGTTCAAAACATGCCAACGATGGAGTGGTTTGGAAAACATGGTCAATAAATTTAGGTAATTTTTTATCACATCCTTGTGTCTAGTTTATGTTATTGCCTTATATAATAAGTTACGTTATTACGAATTTTTATGTAAGTATTGTAAAAGATTGCACCTTGCATACGTGATAATTGTTATTGACCCCTCATTTATTTACGGAGTCATGTATATTTTTATCTTCGTGTTTAAACATCTTTTGATCGATTATCATAAAAATTGACACATCTGAGTTTTTTTCATGGTTTCTATTAGTTGGTTAGTTTTTTTTTGTATTTCATTTTATTCTATCAATTTCGCTATAGTTTGCCATTAGATAACACTGCAGCGTGTCAAGTTCTATAGCGTTGACTATACTACAATAATTCATACTTACAGCAAATATATACATACATGTATATGCAATTGAAGTGACATGTTAAAAATTGTATCTACTAGACTTAGTTACAAGTTTACCGACTTCCCAATAACAAGTGTTAGAATAATGCATGTATAATTTGAGTAATACTCAGAGATGTGACACTGGTGCTTCGGTGGTTGAATATATGAACTTACGTTATTTGAACACAATGTTTGAGACAAAATGTTTAGGATGTTATCGCAGTCTGTGCGCTCATAGCTCATAACTACAGCCCACGTACTAGATACCATTCGACTTAATTATAAGCATACTTGTAATACTAGTACGTGAAAATTAATTTGAGTAAACATTTTTAAAATGCGAAATTAATTACTTCGTTGAAATTTAACTCGGGCAATTAATTTATCATTTATGCGAGTTGCATAACCGTGTTACGTTGTCGGATAAAAAAATAAAGTCGTTGAATTATACTTTTTACATTGTTTCAATGTTCCGCGAACTTTCACGGTCATGTACGCGGGCGACTTTCTTTTGTGTATTTAAATATGTAAGCGTAAAGGTATTCTTAACTTACACTTCTATATTGTTAAATACATCATACAATACAATACATAACAATCAATGATATATCATATATCATAAACTTTTACCCGCAGCTTGGCTGTCGATAATGTTATTTTGATCCACATCTCCAGTGCAATACTTTTTTCTAAATGAAAAGCATTCTAAACCCCCTTCTAAACCACTGACATGTATGAGAATTTATAATAAAAACTACATTAACGCGAACGGAGTCGCGGGCTAAAGTTAGTAAAATATAACTTAGCGCCATCTAGTGTTCTGTTTTAGTAAAATGAACAGCGTTTTTTTTTTCGAAATGTCTACGCTATTGACCCAGCAAGGTCTTAACAGCTTCACCGGACTATGCACAGCGTACGTTATAAAATCTTCTTTGTAACAAAATACTTGTGTGTCAAACATTAGGGTAGTCTGCAAATGGTATTTGGTATTTATGGATCACAAATAGGTATATGAACCTTCTTTAAATATGTTATATAAATCCTATATAAAATGTCAAAATCTATTTAAAGGGTGTAAATCCATAAAATCCAATATCATTTGGTATGTATAATCAAATACAAAACAGATATGGTTCTCATTGAGTGTTACGGAATTAATCATTGATTTGCTTAAAGAATTCACATGCACTTAGATGTGTTTAACAAAGCAAAGCAGAAGGAGTTTATGTTACTTGCGTCTGCAGTAATTGTACCTCTCATTTCCTGCATATGGTCCCCGAGTGGTGTCGAAGAGTAAATTCTTGACTGCTGTAATGTTCTACATATATTGAACCTGGCAACGTCAAATAGGGTACTCGATCAATAGTCGATAATCGAAGATGGATACCCTCTTTGACTATGCGTTTAAATAAAAACAAAGCAAATATTCAATTAGTGTAAGTTAGAACACGCAAACGTAGAATAAGGCAACGAACGTGCTAATGACTTGAATAATCTGATTGAACGGTGTAGGCTAATTAGCGTCAGGCGCCGTGTGCTCATAGGTAAGCATTTGTTATTTTAAGTATCTTCAAGAACTACATATTTTAATTGATATATAATTTTTTAACCGACTGCTTAGAAGACTTGACTCCTTGTATATACGTTCTTTTTTTTTTTCGAAATGTCTACGCTATTGACCCAGCAGGGTCTTAACAGCTTCACCGGACTACAAAATATATACGTTCCTTTGACTTGATTTGTACTTTACAGTGTGAGATGGATGTTAATATATTAGGTGTTGTTAAAGTGTCTCTATTCCGAGAGTGTTAAAGCCATTAATTCATTACGAGCAATTTGTTAGTAAGTATTTGATATTGTGGGTAACATATTACGAATTTTTGCTTATATACTTCGGGTCCCCATATCAATGATACACCTCATAAGGCGGTAATTACGCTTCTGGTATGACGTCAGGGAATGAAAAATCGAGTTGTGATCGAAATAAGATTTTTTTTCCTTATCAACTGAACTGAACAAGGCATTATAATTGAAAAAGTTTCTCATTGTTTTTGGCGTGGGGTTTTTGTTGTTAGATACAATAAGAAAGTGATCGACGTAACAGATTGTATTTTTTTTACAGTCTAACAAGATTGGTATTTGGTTGATGTTAGGTAATTCTATGGTTTTTATGCTAAATATTAGAATTGCTAATTAAAATATATTTATTAGAGAGGAATAATGTAGACACAGATTAGGCAAGTCTGAACTAGATTAATGAGTAATTATATTTATTAAAATTAATTAAATTCTACACAACGTCTCTCTAATGAATTATTTTGGTACATTGGTACGTAACATTTCTAAATTCAAAATTATGTAAGTTTTCAATTCTTATTCAGATAAACTAATATTTATATTTTTGGAACGATGATGGTTCATTGGTTAGCGTGTGCGGATACCGCATAGACGGAAATAGGTTCAATTTCTTGCAATTTAGTTGGAGGTATCGGTGTAGGGAAACATCGGAATGAGACTATAGCATGTCGGTGGCTTTTTCTAAGTTTGTCTAGCTTGGTATCACCTCTAACATCTGTCGCTATGCACTTGTAGGTGGGTGCATCTTTTTTTAATAGTAGTATGTCTGGTTATCTGTCCGTTTTTATGAATACGCATCTCTGGTAGAGTACTGGGTTCAAAAGAAAATTATAAAGGATATCCTCGAGAGTAACTTAGTATTGTTTCATTTAAATTGGTCCACTCTATCAAAATTTATTGTAATTTTAATGCAGGCTTGAGTTAAGTACGAGAGAAGAGTAGTAATCTACACTAATATTATAAAACTGGAGGGCTTGTTTGTTTGCTTGAAAGCACTAAATTTAGGACCTAATGGTCCGATTTGAAATTCTTTCAGTGTTAGATAGCTCATTTATCGAGAAAGGCTATAGACTGTATATCATCACGCTAAGATCAATAGGAGTGGAGCATCAATGAAGAATGTTTCAAAATCGGGGTGTTTTCTTCATTTTGAGAGCTTCCACTGTATGTTACCGTTAGTCCAAAGTAACTATTCCACGCGGACAAAGTCGCGGGCAGGAGCTAGTACTAAATAAATGCATTTATTTTTTTCTTATTTATAAATCACATGGTTACGAACGTAATACGCTGAGGGTGTGAATGTAAAGTTGAATATTTGCAAAGTCAGCGAGAAATCGTCTATGGAGTAGTTCGATAACATTTCGTATGTATTGGAGAAATGACGGTAAACTTTCGCATTTTTTCGTAACGTCCACGTTACGTAAGATCACGTTACCGACATCTAATTACTCAGTAATTGACAAGTTACTTAATTTGAATTTTTCCCTCGTTATATATTTTCACGCCTCGGACGTTAATTACTGAATTATGATTCTTACAATTTTGTATAATTAATTTGCTTTACAATTAATAAAGTTGATGAAACATAATGTGTGCCTAAATCCTCTAATATTGACGTACAGTGGGTATTGGGAAATACACTCGAAGTAAATTATTAATTTAATAACTAGACAAGCTCCAAATTGGTCCCATCATGATGTTTAAAAATCACAATCTATTCTCACATCATTTCATTGTTAAAAAAATTGTTATACAACTGAGGTACCACGATTTCAAACGCACTGTTTTTTTAATTTTGTGCTACTGTTGATACATTTAGGTAAACTTAGATAAATTCCATATAATACGAATAACTTGTTAGCAAACATGTCAAGGTTTTAACATTTAGTTTACTGGTTATCTTCGAATTCCTTATAACAATTCCATTTTCGTAACAATAGTTTAGAACTGAGATTATTGTTAATAGTTTTTTTTATATTACATTACTAAAATTACACAATGATGTAGCATTGCTGTTGATTTATTTATTTACAATTGTGGATAATGCAACAGTCAACAATCTGATGAATAATATAGTAATAATAAGAAGGAACATACGAAACTAAATAATTAAAACGCTTTTTCACATTGATACAACTTACACTAATAATAATATTAGAAAATTAAATTATGTAACATTAAATTTTGATAAATATTTAAAAAACAAAAGGAAATTAAGAATAAATGAAAAAGTATGGTATAAATGAAAAAGTAAATATATTCACGTATTATTGTTTTAAATGATATTGAAATGCTCTGTCTGTTTAATTAATACACATTACGATATTATTTATATATCTTAGTTGCACATATAAATGAAAGAAATATATACATATTAATACTATATATATAATATGCATACAGTTGATATTTCTATTCATGCTTTGCGCACTCTATGACCTATATTTTATATGTTTGGCGCCCTCTTAAGAGGCATAGCGTGATGCCTCAATCGTGAATAAAATTCTTAGATTAGTATGTCAAAAAATAAAAACATATCTTCTACGATTATTATGCATGGAAAATATGAATATAGGAAATGACTTAAACATACGGCAGCTGAATGTAAAATAAAATGATAACTCTGTTGAATGTACGTATTTGACATAATATTAGGTAAAATTACCTATGAAATTGCAGTTTTGTTCGAAAAAAATTAAACGAATTTTTTTCATGTATTTTTTATTTGTATTAATCGAAGTAATCACCCATGCAATCAATGTATATTTGCCAACGCAGTGGCAGTTTATTGATGTTTCTTAAGGAAATCAGCTGGACGGGAAACAAATTCTTCAAAGGCATTTTGTACTGCCTCTTCTCGTGTATTGGATTTTTTTTCCGTCAAGGAGTTATCAAAATTCTGAGAAAAGTAGTAGGCGCAAGGTCTGATGAGTAGGGCGAATGATGGAGAACTTCCAACCCTAGTTCTTGCAACTTAGAGACCATCTGCTGTGCAGTATGAGGTCGCGCGTTGTCGTGCAAGAGTAGCGGAGACGAGCGATCGACCAATGCTGGTTGGAGATGTGCCAGCGAGATGTGCCAGCTTCTCCATCATTGTGTTCAGTTCTTCACAGTACACATCTGCAATGCTCACCCTGTTTGGTATAAAGCTGTGATGAATCACACCAACGCTAGACCACTAAACAGTGACCATCACTTTTCTAGGGTTAAGTTTTCGTTTAGGGCATTGTTTAGGTGCTGAACCAGGATCCAACCAACTTGCTGAGCGCTTGTAGTTATCAAACAGAATCCATTTTTCATCGGATGTAACAATGCGGTTCAATGTGTATCAATATCAATAAAATGTGTGTCTGTTGATCAGTGCAAGGCACGTCTCGATGCGTACTTCGCGCTGGCGATCATTGAGTTCGTGGAGCACCCATTTGTCAAGCTTTTTTACCTTGCCAAGTTGACGCAAATGGACAAATATTGTTTTCACGCTAACGTCGAAAGCTGCTGCTAATTCAGCCGTAGATTGTGTATCATCAGCTTCCACAATCGCCTTTAATTCGTCATTGTCGACCAGAGTTTTCGGACGACCGCGAGGTTCATTTTTTCAGGTCTAAATTCCCAGAACGGAAGCGAGCAAACCAATAACAGGCGGTGCGTTGGTTTGTAGTGTTAGCTCCGTAAACGTCGTTGATGTTGCGTGCCGCTTGTGCCGCGTTGCTGTCACGACGGTTCTCATATTCCATAATTACTCGAATTTTTAACGCATCCGTGATGACAAAAAAGATTGAAATGCGATGAAAATGTGACAATAATCAATAAACTAATGACTATTTTTGGAAAAAGAATTCCATGTTTTTAAAATAAAATTAATTTGAAATTAGAATTTTTAAAATAAAATTACTTAATGTACATGTAATTGCAGTAAATAAAAGCACAGTAAGAAATGGTTTTATTATAAGCTCCTCAAGCAACCAAGTTTACGTTTAAAACTACAAGACTCGTCTGTGTCCGGCTGTAAGCGGACGCATTTGCGCAGAAAATTTTCACTTCTCATATAATGTAGCATAATTTATGACGATACGTTTTTGTAATAAACATTGTGCTTATTTGAGAGGAGAAATTTTGTAGAACTGCTATTGTCATGTATAACAGTAGCTGGGCCCGCAGATTTGTCCGCTACTTTTATGCATTTTGTTCGACACATTGTTTTACTTTATGATTTCTCAAGTGTTGTTCATAATTCTTATTGACTTCTTATTCTTATTCTCTTCTTATTCTTATTGGAATTGTAGTTTAAACATCTTATAAAAATATTTGATAATAAATATGTTCAAGTATTTTTAAGATTCCTAGAAATAATATCAAAAAAACTCTTTATTATTTCAATAATAGTATGACTTGTTTTTGTACAAGAGGTACAAAATATTATCAAGAACGGTCGTTATTTTTCAGTAAAATCCTTATATACAAAACTCTCGAAAAAATATGGTGTTGCCTCCGTGATCACTGGTTTTTATAATAGGTATGTATCACAACATTTAAAAAAAAAGGAACAAATTTACCGACAGAATGATAAGTCTATCGCTATATAAAATACACGAAATAGTCGTATGGATATAATATGTAAATTCAAGTACATATTACAAGCGTAGAAAAAATAAGTTTTGAATGACAATACTGTTTTCACCGGTCGTTTGAAGATTTATGAGTAAATAAAGAGATCTATTATACGATAGTGAGATTGGATGGTAAATATTTTACTTAAAAATGTTATGTAATCTATATAAGGAAAATTATAGAGGTTTCCGGTTGTGCGTGCATCATGTAAAAACTACTCGATAGATTCCGATTGTTTTTTTTTTTTATTTTACTTCTTGGGCACTTAGACATCGACATCCAAATATCTAAAAGACACTATATCTTTAGTTAATAAAATATATTTTGTTTTTGGCCAATTTTTTGTAAAAATTCTGAGAAAGTCAGATTAATTTAAAGGTAAAGGTCCGACTAAAATATGCCGAAATTTGACACAATTCTTCTATATATTTTAGTTACTCCCATTTAAATATTATCTAATCTAATACCTTTAGACGAGCAATTCTTGTATATTTTTATATTTGTATGTATTCAGGAACTCGAAAACGACGTCATCTGTTTCCGTGAAACTTAGTGTGTAGGTAGGTTCGGGGACGATAAATCGATCTAGCTAGACTTTATTCATAGAAGACTGTTTTTAACTGAGTTTTCAAGCAATAAAAAAAATAGCTAGAATATAAAGGTACATTTCGCCGGCGCTGTTAAAACAAACATAGCTTAGATGAAAAATGATTGCTTCGAAAATCCGTGTAATCCCAATTGGAATCCGAGTGATAGTAGAAGATATATACTGTTTTTTTTTTGTAAAGGCATGTTAATTTTATAAGGCAAACCTAACAGTTTATTTTAATTAAAAATGGTATTTTAAAGAACCGAGCTAGGCGATCGCCCAGGTACTTATATTTATACAAAGTAGAGAAAGTCGATATATATTATTAATAAGGTCAAAAAAAGAAGTTGACAGTTGGTTACATTGGTAACGTTTACTATATACTGTATAAGATACATCAAATTAATGTCAAAATAAAAACATATCATATCAATGAATGTCTTAGGAGATATTATAGATATAAAATACACGTAATATATTTAAAAAAAATAACTTCCATGACTTTAATGAACTATAGACATTAAAGCGCCAAAAAATGGTTCTAAACTATTTACAAAGTTATGACGTCATATACAGCTCCAGCACGAAGTCGATAAAAAATAAATAAATAAAATTATTTTTAAATAAAACACAACAATGTAACAGACAGGCCGCGTGCTAATTTTCTTATCACAGCTATCATAATAAACAGTAATGTGACGGAGATATAAAAGTAGTATTCACCTGATCACCTCGAACTCGAAGGCTCTATACACATCGACCTGCTTTATACTACGTTTTACTATATACTATAAGAATAGTCCAATGTTGACCTTAGTACGCTAATATCGAATAAAATATCTTAGTTTAGTTAATATTCACGAATTAATTAACTTTGTTATGTGGATTAGTTAAAGTTTTAGATTAAGATTGGTTTTTAGATTATAGTAAATTCTTTCCTATAAAGCGGAGGTTATATTATTAAAAAGAGCGATTAATATTTTAAGATATAAGTAATATGTAAATTAAAATAGATTTAAACACTTTTTATAAGATTCGCTATCTGACAGTTAAAAGTCCCGTGAAAATCGGTCCAACCGTTTTAGAGGTAGTACTGCATGTAAAGCAATGGTTAGCAGCTAGTCTATATATAAATAGATAGAGACGAAGCAGTTAAGCACATCGTCTTCTTCAGTTCAACCCAAAATGTCTTATTTTCTTTGCTTAGTATATATCGACGTGAACCTTTTTCCTTGCCACCGACGTGTCGAAGTCTTTATTTATGTTTCTATTCATCCTACATTTTAATGTCTATAATCTACAATAATAACACACCCTTTAAAAAAAGAAAACAATAAGATTTGAGCTGATGGTATTCGCGTCCGTTGGAAGTATACCTCTCATTTTCCTGCACGTCCTCCCCGAGAGGTGCTAAAGTGTAACAAACTTTGGCCGCTGTACTGTTTCATATATCTTAAACCTCGCCTCGAAAAATAGAGTAATCAATCAATGGACGGTAATAAAGATGGATACTTTATTTAGTCATATGGTTAAATAAAAATAAAAATGAAATATCGTCGAATTTCGACCATAATACATTACATCTATTGAAAGTAATGAATATGATAAATATGTTAAAAATAAATGTTATTATATATACATAGGCTCTTATGCTATTCATTTAACTATAACTTGTCTTTACATGATTATGCACTTGTTTGTCTGTCTGTTCGTGTTAAATTCAAAAACTTGGATTTCCATGCGGTTTTCATTAACAGATAGAGTGATTCATGAGGAAGGTAGAGGTATATAATTTGTCAAGATTTTTTGTAAATTGGTTGAAATATAACTATAAATGTTAGAATTATCGGAAAGAGTCAAGCCGCGGGGGAGCTTTATTCGAAAATGCCGCGTAGTGTCTTTGAGATATAAGAAAATAATTAAGATAATAAACGATGCAGACGGAGTTGCGGGCGATCATCTAGTTTCATTACAATATAGTCTTATATTCCAATTTAACGCGGGCGAATTCGTAACCAACAGCGAGTATCCTATACAGGTTTAAAGTCCAACACAGTTGGTGTTTAAATATTTACATGAATAATAAATTATGAATTAATCTAAAGTCTGACGATAGTCTGAATCACTAAACATCGTTAAGTGTAAAATATTGTTATGTGGTGATACTTCAATCCGATGTTTACATAGAATTTATGTTAAGTGTCCGCTGTATGTATTTAATGTTGGTTTTTAAAGGATTTATTTAATATTTGTAATATAAAGCTTATGTTTTTTTTTTACTAAAATTAACCGTTGGCCTTTATATTCTCATCCGATAGGTAAGGTCAGCAAACAAGACAATGTGACTTTAGTCAGGTTGTTTTAAATTGTAGCTAATACTTACGAGTCCTTTTCGGTTTTTTTTTTTTGGCAGAAGATATATTTATAATTGCGCATCATGACATACTAGTAAGCATGACCGATCATATTACACTTGAGCGGCTTGCGTTAGACTAGCGTCGCGTAGTATAAGAGCCTGTGTACATCTAATATTGATATTTTGTGTTGAGATAGTGCAGCAACCCATCATATATTTTAATTAATAAACTCTATAAAAAAAGTATATAATTATTATTGGGAGTACCAATACACGTGAAAGAGATAGAAGTGATAAATAATTTATGCAGGTATCTTTCATATATACAATACTGTAATATAGTAGTCATTTTCATCTGTTAGAAGCACACCTTTTTTTTAATGTGGGGAAATTCCTTATGAGTACCCACCCTCCCGGGGGATAGGGGCGGAAAGTGTCCGCCGGGCTCCTACCTATAGAGAAGCAGATTGGATACACACCAGCTGCAATGAAGGGATGAGCCTCCCGGCTGCATTCCCTCAGGTCCGGCTACGGTGGCGGGAGGAGTTGGCCAAAGCGCCGCCTCCTCCCGTCTGTCCTCCGTTGGCAAAGAGGGCCACTTAGAGGATCTACCTCGCGGGCCCTCTCCGCCGCCTCCTTTTGCAAGATGACTACCTCATCACCCCGCAAAGTGTGGCTCGAAACTCCAGCGCCCATCCAGGGTGAGGTCCAAGTATTTCATTTGGTCCTTCACCCTGATCCGGGCGCCTTCCACCATTACGTGGGCCCCAGGAGGTGGCCCCCGTCGAGGCCCGTGGAATAACAGGGCCTCGGTCTTTTCGAGGGATACATTGAGGCCCAACTTCGTTTTGAGCCTGACCACGAGGTTTGTGGCCATTCCCCCCGGGCTACGACCAGCGTGTCATCCGCGTAACAGATTAGGCACGCTCCATATGGGAGCGCGCCGCGGGGCACCCAGTCGTAGCCCATGTTCCACAGGAGTGGTTCCAACACCGACCGTAGAATCCCATCTAAGTAGAGACGAAATAACCGATGTTATTACAAAAAAGATAAATACATATAGAATACTCGCTTTAAAGAGTTATGTTTTAAATGCACCGCGCTTGCTGAATGTTCGCCATCTTACTTTTTCGCTTTGGTTAGTTTATGAACCCGATTAGGCCTCCCACGGCAGCGGCTCAAGCCTAGGTTCGATCCCTCGGCAGGGAGCCCTTGAGTGCGTTGCTTGCGCGATACGGTGACACACAAATATACATCACTGCTACAACACTACACGATCACCTCCACACACGTGCACGCCTACACGCTTACACATGAAAGTGGAAGGGTTTACTTATTTCCCTCGTCGAACTGAAAAACTCTCAATTTTCCGATAATAAATATATGGAGGAGTTGCTGAGGCGTGTATGCTTGGTACACATATACGTTTCAACAACTCATACATATATGAATAGTTAGCTAGGTTAGCTAGGATAGGTCGCGATTTTGCATGCAACAGGCAACAGCCAAGCCGAGGTGTGCCGTGCACCCTTGAGCTGGTTGCCAAAATAAAATCGGCTATGTGCCTTAAGCGCTCGCCTTAGTAGTCCGGTGAAGCTGTTAAGACCTTGCTGGGTCAATAGCGTAGACATCTCGAAAAAAAAAAAAAAAAAGGTTAGTTTAGGTTAGACTTGCGAAAAAAGGATAACGCGAACTTGCCTTAGGCGAGGGCGGTGCATTTAGTACGAAACCTTTTTAAAGCAAGTATTCAATACGTATTTAATTTTTTTGTAATAACACCGAACATGTTTTCCTCTTGATTCTACCTTGTCAGATATCATTTCAGTATGCACACCTTTAATACACAATCATTTTTCACACAATCCTATACCTTTTTCAGTCTTCCTCTACTCTTCTATCTGTTCAGCCTCATATTGTTTGTAAATTATTTATATTTATCGCATAAGGTTTAGTTTGCATCTCCAATACAAACCTCCGAATATTCCGTATATATTTTTTTATATTATAGTAGGCAGACGAACAGGCGGGTCACCGACCGAACGAAACGCAACAATGCAAGCACTGTTACTTTGGTTTTCTGTCGGTCGGGTGGTACTACACCGGACGAGTCGACCCATTCATGCTGAAACCAGTAATAACTTCAGCGTGGCTGTATCACCTGCTAAATCTCCTTTCATTGGAATACATCGAATTTTCTATACTTTATCATATACATGTATGATGTAATCCTTTCGGAAGAAATTCTCTAAATGATAGTGAAAACCACATTAAAATCTGTTACGTAGTCTAAAATAACTCTATACACATAAATATAAATATGGTTAAATAATAATTTCAAATTTACGTAGAAGACAGAGAGATCTATTTAAATGAGTTAATCGTTTTTTTACGTTCGGATTGATGAATAGTTTATTATAAAATAACATAATGTTATTTTGCTTTCTTTTACATGATACAACACAATGCTTTAACAATAAATATGTCTTCTAATATTGCTGTATGTAAAAGTTAACAAACCAACTTTCTTTACATTGCTGTTACGTTGGTTGCTATGAAGTTCAATTTAATTTAATCACATAATCGCATCATAACCACAATGTGAGTGTTTATTTAATACTAGCATTCACCTGTGGCTTTGTGTGCATAATTCTATGATTAATATAACAAAAAAAAATATATCTTACTCGGGGACTATCTGCATTTCTATTAGTGAAAAAATGTTCAGAAGCGGATCAATAGTTCAACATATTAATTTTTTTTTATAATAGCACGGCAAAGTGACTGCACTGTGCCTGATGGTAAGCACAGTGCAATCCAAAATATAATTTCTGCAAACGAACAAATATTTTCTATTGATAATAATATGTAGGCAAAAAATTTGATGTAATTTTTTTTTATAATATTTTATTGTAACAAAACACAAATTTATTTAAATTGTAGAATTTATAATTAGTATTATTATAAAAAAGTAAGTCATAAATATGTTTTTTTCATATTCGTAACGTTTTAAAAATATGAAGTATTTTGTAAACTATTTATTTTCTTCTTTAGTTTGTATTGGACTGTAAAAACTAGCTTCAGCATATGGCTTCGTTCGCGTTAATTTTGATTTGACTTATCGATTGAGAACAGTGTTTTTGTAGACAAAAGTTACCCTATGACCTTTCCTTTGCCTTTGACAATGTGCTTGCAAAATGTTATGATGATTTGTTGTTAGTTGAGGCGTGAAAACGTAACAAACAAACGATTGCTTGCACAAACTATACCAAAGTGAATCAGTAATTAGATTGCACCCACTACACGAGCAATTTTGCTAACTTACCTTTGTTTCGCTGTGAGAACCGACGGTTGCAATTAGTCGTCCTCTCATAGAAATGTTTATGACCTTTGAATCGAGTTGATTATACAGAAGTGTATTAAAAAATAGTAAATTATTCAAGAAAACAATGTTATTTGTTTCCAAGTTTTTTATTAATATTCTTGTCTATTACAGTTCTCTTTTTTTAAGTGAAAACTTCATTGACATCTTTGAGAGATTAAAAAAAATATTAGTAGGGGAAAACTCATAGGCTCGCGTCACCGATGACCTCAACCTGCTCGTGACATATTGCGCTTGCGTTCATCAAGCGACGCGTAGTATAGCTGCCTGTGTAATGATATATGTATTGATACTTTGCTTATGCTTATGCCGCCTGTCATATTATTGATTAAATCGGCTGAGTGCCTTAAGCGCTCGCCTTAGTAGTCCGGTGAAGCTGTTAAGACCTTGCTAGGTCAATAGCTTTTTTTTATATCATAGGAGGCAAACGAACAGATGGGTCACCTGATGTTAAGTGATCACCACCGTCCATAGACACCTGCAACACCAAGGGAGTCGCAAGTGCGTTGCCAACCTGTATTTGGGAGGAGGGTGGAGGGACAGGAACGGAAGGAAGAAGGGGAAGGGGAGGATAAATGGGTCTCCGGCTCTCTCACTGACCGAACGAAACGCAACAATACAAGCACTGTTACTTTACGTCGGTTTTCTGTGAGAGGGTGGTGCTTCCCCGGACGAGCCGACCCATTCGTGCTGAAAACAATAATAGCTTCAGCTTGGCTCTACCACTACGTAGCGTAGTCAGTTCGAGAAAAAAATTGATTAATTAATAAATTTTGTGAAAATGCATCCATATAATTATTGCTTCGAATACCGATGAATTTAAAATCATGGAATTGCAATAATTCACACTATAATTGTTTTAAGAATTCGAAAAAGAACACAGTTATTCCATTGTCTTGCGCAGTTTTGTCACTTTTAATTGTCCAGTAACTCCTACAAGCCTCTTACTGATTTCAAGTTGCCTCTGTTAAATAGTGACTTTAATACTTAATTCTTATAAAAAGCGTATTGAGATATAGCGTAGACAATACTTCGAAAAATATTTTATTAGCTAATATTATTGCCTCCTTTGATATAATAAAAAAATAAAAAAATAAAAAATAAATAAAAGGCAATATTATAAAATTAATTTGGTCATTTGAAAAACTATCTCGGTCGAACACAAACTTCTATTTTATTTCTACGAATATATGGAAACTATAAAACACGTAATCTTCTGTACTTATCAAAATAATATAGTGAGAAAAATTACATTTATGTAGAGAAATCCGCTGAAGTTTCTTGCCGTTTCATTTCAATTACCTACATATAATGGAGAATCTTCCCCAGTAAAGCTCGTTGCAATATTTCTCACCCATCAGAAACACTCGCGGTTACGTATATACGTACATAATATAATTGTACAATATGTACAGTATGCTGTACAATTGTACGTAATACAATACGTGCAGCAAGCATCCATTAGTAATCCTTAATCTAGCTCTGGGAACCATAGAACGTTCTCTGTCGACCACAGTTTCCATACAAATATGCTCGCGGTCTAAATATACACAATTGCTCTATTATTCGCGTATGGACTTTGAGGGATTGATGTTAGGTAATTTAGTTGTGATTGTTCTAAGCAATTTTATTTGCACGGGTAGGATGTATTATCTCTGTATATTAAGATACGATGAACTCTCTAAATTACAATATTTTAACTGTTTTTATTGTTACAGGTAAATAACTTCATAATTCAAAGAAAGTCTACAACATGGCGGAGAGTAAAATGATACCTACTGTAATTAAAGAAACGTTGACATCTAAAATTGTCGATAAAGTAAGTTGTTGATAAGGTCGTGGAACTTTGAATTCTTTGACCGTGCACCTAAAGGTAATTTATCACACAGTCGGATTATTTTACAAGCTTGTGAGATATTATTTATAATTCGATATTGTGATGTCAATTACAAAATATAAAATTGTATAATGTGGCGGAATTTTATCTATCACTACATATTAAAATAAAGTCGTCTGCCACGTCTGTCTGTCTGTTTGCGATAAACTCAAAAACTACTGAACGGATTTTCACACGGTTTTTATCTGTAGACAAAGTGATTCACGATGAAGACTTTGGTATATAATTGGTCAAGGTCTTTTCTATTATTAAGGTGAGACAACGTTCGCCGGGCCCGCTAGTATACATATAAAAGGCAATATCCTGGCTGATTCTTAACCACTTACTTTAAATTATTAAGGTGAGAAATTGGAAATTTCGAGATACGTTGACTTCACATTGCGGGCATAGTTTCAAACAAAATTTCGCTCTAAGGAGGGTGACTAGATGTGGTAAAGTTTGTATGGGATATAATATTTTCTAGTTCAAGTAATTTCCGACACCAGTTTATTTAGCGTCACACAATACAGCCATAAAGAAGTGTACTTTGACTTCTAATTTTTAATCTACGTTATTGTTCGCATTGATTACGTACATTTAGCAATTACATATAATAATATACATTACGTGTATATATGAAAGGTAATTAGGAAGCAAATTATTCACAAACGAAGTTCAGTTCCTTGCGAATTGATGCATATTTTGTAAGCCAAAAAATTAAATGGATTTAGGCAAGTAACAGTAATTTTTATTGCATTATTTTTTAATTTATGTTTAAGTATTTAGTTAATTGAATATGGGGTCAAAAACTAAACAAAAATCTATATTATGCTGTGTAATATATTCCAGACATTTTCAATTGTTTTATCTCCTAACAATTTAAATTATTGGAGATTCTCTGAAGTTAATACCGGTTTCAAATTTGGAATTTGATAACTGTTTTAATTCAAGTTTTCTTCAGCTTTCGCAGTTTTGAATTTGTATCCAATCGTTCAGGTAATACGACATAACTTACTGTTATGAAAGAAGCTTACTCTTTTATCAGGCTTGGTAAAGCGTTAAAATCCCCTTATGTCGCAGGTGTCCATGGCCAGAGGTGATCACTTATCATCAGATGACCCGCATGTTCGTTTATCTCCAATCGCATAAAATAAATAAATAATAACTCCTATTTGTAACTGATCCCTGATAAAAAGGGGTAATCATATTTCAACCTGCTTTTAAATAAATTGAATATAGAAATTACAAAAACATTACCTAACATTTAAAATTTACACTCAAATGAATTGACAGCTATTCCAAAAAGAAGCTGAAAAAATTAAGATAAACTAAATTAACATTAAAATTTAAATAACAAGGTAAAATTCAAACAATTAAATACGTATATTATTGTTTGAAATAGAATAGTCACGTCTACTTAAGTATTATGTTTGAATTTCTTTACAGTCTTAATTAATTATATAATATCTTAAATTAAATGAAAATAATTACGATTACGGTCATATTATAAGAAGATTATGTATGAATTCAAGTTGGTTTGAATCCTTCAATTATTCGGGCAAATTATTTAATGAACCGCTTTAAAAATAAGCCTAAATGCATTTAAAAGTAACGTTTTTCAAATTCTTCTATTTGTAAAACAAATAATCCACTAAAAATGCAAAGGTCAGTGTCATCGTGACCTTCATATTCTTTACATAATGTTTCTAACTATTTTGTAAGAGGCGATTAAACAGAATATTTGAGACAATTGTGAGCGCATTAGCGACTACTTATTATGTGTTTATTGTCAACTAACTATACAAATAGGTTTTGAGATATGTTTGATTTTTAAAATTTTGCATTACTTTCCAAAATGTTAGTTCAGTTCTAACAAAACTATACTCATAAATAGAAAGAGTATATTCTGTATGATTGTTTGTGGAAAGTAAACTCCGAAACTATTACTTTGATTTAACAAATTCTTTCAATTCTTATAAACTGTTCGAGATGAACATAGGCTATTATTATGTACAAATCACGTTAAGTAAGACGATATTTGTCACCTACGTCAGAAAAAGTGATGCCTTTCCAGAGTTTCTATTACGTGTACTGCGTTATTCTTAAACTTATACGCAAAAAAAAATTATCTCTGGAAGTAAGGAATATTCTTATAACAAAGTCTATTTAAAAATCAACGACAGCATATATCTATCTACTAAAGATAACTTACAGCAACCGTAATAAATTTTTTTATTAAAAGTAAACAAAAGATAAACAATTTGATAGTTTTGCTCTCATATGTGTTTCCATAATAACTTAAAAAGCGATCATTTAATAGATTTTCCTTGGCTTACGTATACGTTTACATGTATCTATTGCGGCCAGGCAAAGTTGGTGCAGGCCACTAGTTCCTTATAAAGCACGAAGACAGCTGCTCGGCATTAATACATTACTGATATGTCTATTCATAGCTCGATCCTTCTCGGTATTGTTCGGTTCACTTTCGTCAGCGCCTTCACCTTCTGGCTCTCCACCTCGTGTTACACGGTCCGCCCGCATTACTACTTCTTTCTCACGTGGCGTAATTTCCGATCTCCATTTTGTATAGTAACTGCCGTTAACTATTAAGAGTCATCGTATGATATTGAATCTCTAGAGTTTTATCATGTGAGTAGTATACCTGTAATAGAGTAGGCACTTAAATACTCGAGAGCATATTAGTTCTTGTGACCTTTACATTTGATTTCTAAGTTTAATGGTCGATAACCATTAAAGTTATTATTAATTGACATTTAATTATGCATGGAGTTGTCAAATAATTGTGTATAGCTTTGTATACAGTTTCGGGTTATTTAAGGACATTTATTAAGGCTATCTATAAAGGTAAAGCTATATATAAAGGTATATATAGGTAAGGCAATATAAAGGTAGGTTTATGTAACTATTTCGCTTTATGAAGTATTTTTGAACTTAGTGTAATAAGTTTTCACACATTTTGACTAGATGATATATTTTAATAAAAGTTAGAACACTTATAAAACCTAGTCTTACGGTTTTAACCAACTTAAAAAACAAATAGACTGCATTTGACCCGTACGTATGCTTGTATATCCGAGATTTTCTTAAAAGCTACTGATCCGTTTGGATGGGGGTTTACGTTATTTCATGCTTAATTTTTGAAGGTGTTCTAATCCTTGTTTCTTTATGTAAAAGATCAAAAACCGTTGATTAGTTTTTGAGATTTTCACTTTTTGGCTGGCATAAAATAAAAATGGCGTCGGCTTAGAAATAATAATTTGAGTTTTCTAATTTGATGCTAAATATTTTTCTATAATTAAAACAAGATGTTATGTTAAATGAAGCGAATAAAAGTTTTCCTTTAGACTTTTGAGGTATTTTTTTAAAACACGGTTTTATTTTTCTTTGAAGAAATTCTGATATTATTTTAACCGGTGCGTATGGACAAGTCAATTGAAATTTGAATTTACAAAACAAATTTAAATTTATTTTAATATTAATACGTATGATATAAAAATAGTAATTTTTGTTATGAAAATGTTTTTTAAATTGCCAGATTGAACAAATTAAGAGTTACGTTTTCTGTGTATATGTAAACTGTTTTTTTTTTTTATTGAAGCACGACATAGTGACTGCACTATGCCTGATGTTAAGCATAGTACAATCCAAAAACATCGGCAACCACCGAGAGACAGATTATCCAACGCCGGTCGCCGCTGTCATGCCGGCCATAATGACGAAAGTCACCAGGTACTGGATATGCACAGGCTGATCCCGAAACGCGACCCGCAGAAGTGAATCACTATTACGGGCTTTTTCGCCATATACATGGTGGTTGCGACCCAGTCAGGCTGTAAAACCCTACCACCCGCTTTCGCCATTACCTCGTTCGTTATTCAGCAGGGTGCACCACGTGCAGGTGAGGTTGGCTTGGGTGTCTCAACTCTTAAGATGTTACTCGACACCCCTTACACCCCAAAACCCCTTTGTCTATGTAAGTTTGTATGTCTATTTCTTTGACACGCTTTGTAGTTTAAACGGTTTGATAGATTTAAATATAGGATGCGTTGTTTGGTTTACCTTAGTCATAGTATTATGACGTTATTAAATTAAAAAGAGAGAGATAAAATACATTTTACAGTAATGAATACTCGAAAGTTCACTGTTTTTTTTTCGATTGCATTTCTAGTCTTCTTTGTTAATCATTTCCCGAAGTGATTTTTAATTAATCTGGTCGAATATAATATCAGTATAGTATATCGAAGATCGTATTCGTTAGGCAGATAATAAAACTTGCAAATAATCGAAAACCAATCAAGGTTAATCTTTATATAATTCCGTGGAGTGTTGTTAATAACATTGAAATTCTGTTAGAACTTACGAAACCTATACGTAAACATTTCTATGATGCGTATTGAAAACTCTTACAAGTGACAATTGATACTCAATGATAAATTATTGTGTATTTGGTTAGCACTTAGCGAGTTTTATTTAAAAGAATAACGCTATCTCGACGTTTTGTTTGTTTCGATGATCGAAATTGTGTATTTTAACACTGTTCCTAGTAATAATCAACTGTTATGCTAAATGTAAAAAAAAAAACAGATATTATAATAAATTACTATTAATACTATACCCGTGATTTTGGATGTGTTCTTTATTGCCTTGATATTTTATGTAAAAACGAAAAAAATTGTAAAGAAAACATGATTTGCTAAGAAAATTTCTGTGCAAATAATGTTATCCGTTTTGTTCCTCTTTCCTGCGCATACGAACTAAATCGCTTGCCACGCGTAGTGCTTATGAAAATTGTAGTTTCTTATAACTTTATATTATATATTTTGTGTGTTATTTTTTTAAAAGAATTAAGTTTTAAGAAGTAAAACTAAAAACAATTGATCCAAGTATATCCAGTAATTTTTTCGTCAAACACGAACAATATCAGAATCCTATCATTTTATTTATTTAGATTTTAACGCTATGTTAACCTATTTCTTTTTTTTATGATTGATCTGCAAGATTTTGATTTTTTTATGCTACGTATTTTCATCCGCTTTGCATTATTCGCTTCACCCGTATTGCCTATTACTTACATTATTCCCCTTTAGACTAATTTATAATCTGCATTTTGTATAGTATTTGCTTTATTCTGAAAATTTTGTTGTGTGATGCTAGGTAACCTTTAATATTCTTGAATCAAAAGACTATATATCAATACAGAACGCTACATATTTTATTAGTAAAAGGAGGTAGTGCGTTCAAAGAAACAAAACACAATAACTCAAGCTTTATAGTATAGATAAGATTGAAACACACCGCATATTCGAAAAATTACAAAAACAACATTCATAAATAGCTATCGTATGGGTAGGATATGTATACGTTTAGAATGCCTTAAGAAATGTATCCACATATGGCACAAATTTAGGGAACAATATTTACAACATGAAACTCGAGTATTTTTTATTATTATTTCGAAATATCTACGCTCTTGACCCAGCAAGGTCTTAACAGCTTCACCGGACTACTAAGGCGAGCGCTTAAGGCACTCAGTCTATTTTATATTGGCAACCAGCTCAAGGGTGCACGGCACACCTATTGCATGCAAAATCGCGACCTATCTTAGCTAACCTAGCTAACTATTCATATATGTATGAGTTGTTGAAACGTATATGTGTACCAAGCATACACGCCTCAACAACACCTCCATATATTTATTATCGGAAAATTGAGAGTTTTTCAGTTCGATAAGGGAAAAAAGTAAACCCTTCCACTTTCATGTGTAAGCGTGTAGGCGTGCACGTGTGTGGGGGTGATCGTGTAGTGTAGAAACTCAAGTATTGTGTATATTAAAAATTGCAATACTTAACACATCTTAGTGTAATATCCATTATTAGAATTATTGCACATCGTTACAATGCTCGCAGTCTGTGTCGAGGTTTTACATTTCATAACCGTTTGGCTACTGTTCAATACTACGGTATAAGAGCTTCTGTGCTTATTTGTATATTCGTAAGTATTTCTTTTGAATAGGCAATAAAGAAATGCCGTAATGTTTGAAATTTCATGAATATTGTATTGTGAGAATATTCCATGTGTCGGTAGCACACAACGTCTATATCTTGAATAATCTTCCATAGCGTTCTACGGATGTATTGCCTCTTTTACTCTCCGTTGGGAGCCAAAGCTTTTTGGTAACTTCCATCTCGTTACGAAGCAAAAAGTAAGCTACGTCATAAGTTTACCGTAGAAGCTGTGTGATTGTCTCTAAGCCAGTCTGTTCCCTCTTTCCTATGATATAAGATCCTTTAAACATAAAGAATTATTTACTTAAGCCCGTATAACAACCGCAGCTTGTGTTTATCTTGGTGTTGGTTGTTTTCGAGCGAACTATGACATTGCCATACTATTATAGCAATCAATAAAAATAATTAATGTTATTTAAAATACTTCCTATGTATTACTTAAGACATTATATGCATACGTGTATTACAAAATTAATGTATCTATTATGATGCCATATTCGTCTTGGGTTTGACGAAAATGTCGAAGCATGATCAGCACATTCCGTTCAGGACTTTTTATTCGCTACGATTTATATTAAGATCTTGGTTTCTAGTTTCATACGGACACGCATGAATGTAGAATATATAATGATAATTATACATTTTCTTTCTCATTCTTTCGTCACTCATGCTTGATGAATATTACATGAATGCAAATTATGTAACACTGAATTGTATTGTTATCTAATAAGTTTAATGTAATCACATACCATTTGTGGCCTCTTGACCTTAATTACTAGGGATTTGTACGGTACGACGCTACGTCCTTATTAGTGCACATACGTGGAGTTAGAAATAGCTGATTGAACTATTAAGTTATTCTTACTCGATTCTCTTGGTAGACTGTTGTGGTGATACAATTGTGTTAATAGCGTTATAATTGTCAATTCCAGTGGTTTCCCTGTTTGCCTTCCGAAGACCAAGTATAATGTGTGTTTTTAGGATTTTATCAGTCAATCAGTTGATACATTTACATTTACTTTTTTTGAACTAATTATATCTAGCGTTTCATAATCTAATTTAATTTTAAATGACGATGTAGCCTGAAGTTGTCTCATTAGATTAGCTCTCGGTACAGTTGTTAGCACACGTCTGTACGTGTCTGGGACTAGGTCTTCTACTCGAGTGTGGAAGCTAGTAGAAATATTGTTGTATAATTTTTTCTAACCTTGATAAATATGTTATCTTTATTTCCTAATAATATTGAATGTCATTAATATAGTCATTTGAATTCACTACTAATTAATTTGATAAGTTCTTCTTTAACAAACAATTACAGCATTTTGAATACATCTTTCCTTATACCACTGTATTAATTAGACACCATTATAGATGCAATTTTGTTTGTTATAAAGATTTAAATACACTGGTATAGTGTATTTTCATTTCTGTATTTCAGAATCTTTTTTATGATCGACAATGCTAACTAGGTTTAGTAATGTAGGATATTATTATATGGGCTTCCTAAAAAGTACTTACAGAGAGATTTATCAGTCGTTTAATGTTAAACAACTATTCAATAAAACAGGATGAGTGCTTCCGACTTCTGGAAACTCGAAGTATGGATGTGCATAAAAAGAGTGAAAGTAATTGAATAGACTTAGTTGACGACTGAAGTGTAGGTAATAGTAGAAGTCTCTTTAATAATTATCGAACCAATAGTTGGTTGGTGCATTTGATTTTGATTTAGCGTTGAATTTAAATTTGGCATTCTGAACAGAATTAAAAATCTGGGACTCATTGACTTTGCGGTTTAGTCTTTTTTTTTTTATTCGAAATGTCTACGCTATTGAACCAACAAGGTCTTAACAGCTTCACCGGACTACTAAGGCGAGCGCTTAAGGCACTCAGCCGATTTTATTATGGCAACCAGCTCAAGGGTGCACGGTACACCTCGACTTGGCTGTTGCCTGTTGCATGCGAAATCGCGACCTATCTTAGCTAACCTAGCTAACTATTCATATGTGTATGAGTTGTTGAAACGTATATGTGTACCAAGCATACACGCCTCAACAACTCCTCCATATATTTATTATCGGAAAATTGAGAGTTTTTCAGTTCGATAAGGGAAAAAAGTAAACCCTTACACTTTCATGTGTAAACGTGTAGACGTGCACGTGTGTGGGGGTGATCGTGTAGCGTTAGCAAGACAAATACAAGTTTTTTTTTATTACATTGTTTCTTAGATTCTACAATAAAGCTATCAGGATAACTATCAGTTTATCAGACAACGAGTTCATGTACCAAGTTAGGCAGGTTTTAGTGTTTTATAAGATGGATGACTATGTGAACTATAGTGAGGAAATGATGCCCCTCTGTTTGCTCGCTAAAAATAGATGATTGTAAATAAAAAATAATTTGTTGCCGGCTTTTCTGATTGTGATTTCGGGATTTATGATAGTATTTTAATTCTTGTGTCTGCTGAGAGTTTAAATTAAATTAAATTTGAGAGGTGGTAGAGCCACGCTGAAGCTATTACTGGTTTCAGCATGAATGGATCGGCTCAATCGGGGTAGTACCACCCCTCTCACAGAAAACCGACGTGAAATAACAGTGCTTGCATTGTTGTGTTTCGTTCGGTCAGTGAGAGCGCCGGAGACCCACTTCCCTTCCTGTTTCCTTCTTTCACTTTCCTTCCCCTCTCCCTCTCCCATATACAGGCTGGCAACGCACTTGCGACTTTCCTTATGTCGCTAGTGTCTATGGACGGTGGTGATCACTTAACATCACGTGACCCACCAGTTCGTTTGCCATCTTTGATATAAAAAAAGGCCATTTTGACTAATTTTTGTTCGGGACTTCATTCGCGTTAATGTATACTTAACCTATCTTTTGGGAAAAGTACTATTTCTGGATGATAAATACCTTATACCTTTTTCTGTACCAATGACAATGCGTTTATACACAATTACATGATGGGTTAAGTATTTAAGCTGTGAAAGTGTACCAAATAGACAAATTCACATTCGCATTTATAATATTAGTAAGGAATCAAATTTGAAGTATGAGGTAATTTAATTAGTGTGTCGTGACTGATACCAACGTAAAACGAAATCTCCCAGTATAAAGTGATCGTAGTGAGCGTGTTCATTTTTATCTCTATTTACAAAAAATACAGATGAGCGAGGGTCGGTCAGTTGCCTTAACGAGTATCACGATTAACCGGTCACATACAGATTGATGTAACGAATTTCGAATTAAAAAAAAGTAGAAATAATGTTCATTTCAAATTGTATAATTTATTCACGAAGATATATTTTCTATTAAAGTATTTTCAATTGAAACTTCTGATGTAATATTTTATTCTTAAAACCATGTTCTTTAAAGCAGAAGCTGATTTAACGAGCTGTTAACAAACATTCTTTTGCGAGTTTTTATTGCCTTAAAAATAATTTACGACTATTGCCTCTATAGACAGTTAATCATATTATAATGTTTAACATGATTGTGAATTGTTGTAATATTATTAATTTCGTGAGGATTATGACCTGAATTTGTATTATACGAGTACTGTTATCCAAATTCAGAATACAATATAAGCATGTGTATGTAAATATGATTATATTATGCTATTTTTTATAGGAATTATTATATAGAAGTAAAAAATTGTGTACATACAAAATACTTAGTATATAATACGTTGATTGTATAGAAGATTTATATTCAGACATTGATAGTTGTATTTTAGTGTATGGCAGAGACGCTAGATTTTTTGCCAGAGCGGTAAGAGCTTTCTTTAAAGAGTGTCCTTGATATTTTAAGATATTAGAAACTGTATTTACAAAATGTAAAAAATGTACAGTCTGCAACTTAATCGGTAATTTGCTAATAATTTAACATTTTGTTAAGCATTATAGTGGTTTGGAGTTCCTTTTTTGTACATGGTAATCAAAATAATGATGATTTCTGAGGTATGTATAAGAAATGTATTTTATTTAATTTTCAAACCTCACAAAGCCTTAGAGAGTATTCTGAAACGGAATTGCTCGTGTGTAAAAATTGAATTTTGTGTAAATTGCTAATGACGTAGCTGTAATTTGTTTTAAACGTTTAAATGTACGTCCAAATATCTCACCAATCTATACGGCTAGTATGTTTCCTTAATACAACAACTTTATGACTTATGACTGACGATGATGATGACTTTATGATTTATGACTGCCTCATCTGAATCTCCATTTGTTAAGTACGTATTGAATACTTGTTTTAAAAAGGTTACGTTTTATACGCACCGCGATCGCTGATTGTTCGCCATCTTACTTTTTGTCTCGGTTTGTTAGGTTAGGTAAGACTTGCAAAAAAAGAATAACGCAAACTTGCTTCGGGTGAGCGTGGTGCACTTAGTACGAAACCTTTTTAAATCAAATATTTAATATTTATTTAACTTTTTTGTTATAGCACGGTAGGTGTTTTCAATAGTCATAGACTTCCATTTGATATATTGGCGCTTTTAAATAATAACTTTAACATTGCCAAGTCAACAACAATCTTCACAATTTAACTTGAATTCATATTGTCAATTATCTGTCAATTCATATACGGTTTCATTATTAACTATCCTGTTTCACAATAACTATGATGCTTTATTATCTAACGTTATTACATGAACATGTGGTCATAATGCATGTGATGGGAACCTTGCCGGTCTGTGTATTTGTATGTATTGATCTCAGCAAGAATTACGTTAGAGGCTATTAAAGGTCAAACATCTCGTATGTTGCTTATTTGGTGGGTCATCGACGCATATAGAAAAGTTTTTATGTAAAGACGTGTGGTCGTACAAATAATTTTGGACTCTTATTTTTTGCTTAACGCAGATGTAAATATTCGTTCATTTCTCAAAATATGTTAAAATTAAGAGAAACATGACAGGAATAAAAGAATACATTATAAGTAAATACACAAACCATATAACAAAAATGTCACGTGTATGGATCGAATTATACTTTTTTAAAATTATGACACGAATATTTTACGATTAATGTACGGAAATTAAATATATAAAAATTTGTATTCTCAGGTTAATAATACCGGTTTTGCTGAAATATGACATGCTAATGATATAAAACCTTGGAGAACGGTTGTTTGCATTACTAATTACAGTGGGCACCAACCAGAGGTCTAAAGTTGATATCTGGTAACTCACTAAATTACCTCACTATAATATTGATATGACCATAATATATTCATAGAAGTTACATTCAGAACAAATCTATTATTATCTTCATATGTGTGCACTAGATATGGAGTAGCCAAGATGCATTTTTACGGGATTGTTTACTTATTATTACTTGTAAAATGAAGAACCGACGCCATGGTTAAGAGTTTACAAGATTTTAAGAAACGCGTGCAATTTTTTTTCTCGAACTGACTATGCTATTGACCTAGTAAGGTCTTAACTGCTTCACCGGACTACATTAAATACTAATAGATAAATGGAAGCTGTTATGATGATGTAGAATATAGAAGGGAACTAATATTTATTGGGATTTAACTTATAATCGTGTTCGAGGATTACAGACGCAATGTTTAAATGTCTACAAGATTTTAAGACTCGCGTGCACAGTAATTCTCGAACATGATTATAAGTAAAATACCAATCAATATTAGTTATCTATCAGTATTTAATTGTAGTCAATGCGATTTTCTTATGACACAAAATATAAATCTGTAATTTTGTGTAAGGGAATCGAGTTTTTTTTATTTTTTTTAGTGTCTCTTCTTTCGTAATATGAGTGATTGTTGTTATTATTATTAAAGGAAAAGGCATAACAAAACGATTAAATTATTGCAAGTGAATTACCGAACAGCCAACCATGCAGTTAAATCATATAAATGCCAATGTGGTGTAAAGGTTACACCTGTACAGGTGGTGGCAAAAGTGAATACATATAAATTAATTATATTTATTTGATCAACGGGTAAAAATTTAAATATAAATTGAAAATAATTTGCGTAATCCTAAAGATAAAAATCAATGAGTAGGGTACTAATTCAACACGTCATTAAAAGTGCTTTGTTACCTTGTGAATTAAGATGTAATCCAATGAAAGTGTTATATATAAAGCACATAAAGCATAAAAATGAATAGGTTTAATTATTGAAGTTAGGAGTATGTAAGGTTAGGTTAAAGGGTATCCAGTAGCATTTTAAAGAAAACAGAACATCCAACCAGCTCAGGCTGTCCTTTGTAGTCTGCGGTGTTCAAAATTCCAATTTCTTAAGGGGCGGTTATTTGTGATTTCCATTTTGTTGTAGGCCTTCATGAGTGACGGTAATCACTTTCCGTTAGTTGATTCGCCTGTTCGTCTACCTATAGTTGAATAAAAAAAAACTTAAAGAAAGAATATATCAAGAAATAATAATTCGTAATTAATTGCTATAATAAACTTTTGATACCGCCTGTATAAGACGCTATGTATAGACAATGATCGCGTACCGATTACCTAATAACATCTGGTGTCACTTGTAACCATTGAGATTCCTGCCAAGGTTTTGTCGGCAGCTTCATTAAATGCGATTTACAACGATATGTCTTTGAACATTCACCAGGATATATGAGACCTGTAATTAGTATAAAGTATTTATAAAATTAGCATATTATATTTAATGAAATATTTTATCATTACTATAAATTTATTATTCTAATAATTCTATTTTTATGTCAACAATTTGTCTCGTTACCTCAAATTTGCATTAAAAATATTATATCTCTGAACTCGAATGACCTGTTACCCAAATCTACACTCATATAAAATTGAGAATTGATATGTATCGTCGAACAAAGTGTACCTAATAATGAAAATGTATTATATGCTTAGGCTTTGAACATTTTGAGACCCGCAAAAGGTTTCAAATAAAAAACAGAGAAATTATTACGACAGGGTGTACTAAATTTATGTACGTATATAACAATAAATGTTGGTATATCTTAGGTCAATAAACCCGAATACCGTTTGATAGATTACCATGAATGTTGTCATAAGTAAATGTTTATGAGAGAAAATTATTTTGTATCTGATTGATTATGATTCGGTATTAGATGACGCTGTATTTTTTTTTCAAACGAATACCATAAAAATGGTATTACGTAGATATGGAACACAGATAATACAATATATAATACTAAATACGTGCGTACTTAAAGGTGTAGCTAGTATCATATATAAATAAAATCTTACGGCATTTTTTAAGGCCACTATGCAAGCTGAGGTTCGGCCACTTTGGCACCCTAGAGCTTGTTGCCAAGCGGCGAAGTGCCTTAAGATCTTACCTAGTAGTTCGGTGAAGTTGTGAAAACCCGTCAGGCCAATATTATAGTCAGTAAAAAAAATGGTACTTAAAAATCTTGTAAAATATCAATGAAAGACATTGTAAAGTCCCTGATTCAATTTAGAAGTAAAAAATAGATGTTGTTTGAATTTTGACAGAAATCTTTTTTTATTTTCCGTATCAAAAAGCCTACTAAGCTTGGAATGTGGCTGCATCACGATTTATTATTTACGTATACAAACTTCTCAGAAGGTGTTGGGGTCTAAAAACCTAATTTGAAAAACCGGTATGAGAGAGGGTATTAACCCATATTGCCTGCATACCGAAATAATCATTATGTGAAAATTCGTAACAAAATTATATGTAGGTATTATTCACTATATTTGTATTGTTTTTTGGATCAAGGAAAATAAATGAAATGTTATTTTCAAGTATATACCCTATTAACTATTCATTAATGTATATTTTCTTTTAACAAAAATGTTCAGAAATATCAACATTATATATCTTTACATAAAGCTGGAGGGTCAGTTTGTTTGGTTGAACGCGCTAATCTCAGGAATTACTAGTCCGATTTGAAAAATTCTTTTAGTGTTAGATAGCTTATTTATCAAGGAAGACTATATATAATAATATCACGCTAAGACTAATAGGAGCGGAACACCTATGAAGAATGTTTTAAATTCGGGTTTTTTTCGTTTTGAGAGCTTCCGCTACGTGTTAGCGTTTGCATACTAGAATTAGAATGGCCAGCTCTATTGCTCTGTATGTGATCGGGCCTTTAAAAGCAAGTTTGGTTTCGCTGGTCACATTAGGGCCCACGCTCGAAAAATATGACTCGTATTGGAGTCGCCGTCATCGAAATCGATGAGGAGAACTATATATATATAGCGTTTGCCTAAAGTAATTATTCTATATTTTATTTTATTATATATTTTAGTTCTTTCGCGTTTTTATTAGAAACACAGTTATTTGATATATGAACGGAAATAAAACATATTGATCTGTATTGGGATATTATTAAAATGCATGCGTGCAGTTTATGTAATATTTGGAGATCAATTTACAATTGCTTGTGTTCCATTTTTCAATTTGATTATTTTAACTATGATATATATCTCGTTAGTATTAAAAAACAAGGATTATGTGTTTTTATTTATTGTATTTTATGTATTGTTGATATTCAATTCTTATAGGAACTGATTAAGTTGAACGTTGAAATCTGTTTTCGATTGTATTTTTATAATTCGTTTTCTCGTGATCTTACTATAGAACGATTGTTTATATCAATGTTACTAATTACTCTAAGTTGATAAAAAGATAAGATGTATAGTTTTCAGTTCGTTTGTGACCTATATTGCATTTAGAGTCTCATTTGTTTTAAGAAAATAGCTTATGAAGCCGATCAGTGTGGCTGTCTTATACGGAATGTTGAATTTTATGTCTAGTATCAAATAATCTTACTATAACATCTTTCTTCAATAAAAAAAGGGCAGACAGTCATAAAGACTGCCGAGAGAAGTGACAACTTAAAACAATGAAATAACTATTTACTTTTTTAATTTTTATATAATTTATAGTCTGAATTATTTAAATTTTATAATTTGTAAATTGATATTATTAATATAAGTTTGGTTTTCACATCTATTATTACTCGCAGCAATAATTCTATACATATTTATACAATTCATTAATTAATCAAAAATATGATGGGCTGCACATGCTCAATATAAAATATTACATATACACAGGCCGATACACTACGCGTCGCTAGTTTGTCACAAGCGCAGTAGGTCATTCGAATATTCACAAACGCACATGGTACAGTCGACAATGTTCTGCACTAGTGTAATAGGTTACGAGCATGTCGAGGTAACGTGACCGCATAAGTCAGTTCCCTCACCAAAGTTTTTTTATATCGCTAAACGCGGATAAAAGAGTTTTCGCATCAAAAAAATGCATAAATAATTATCTAAATCGTGTATTTTATCTTAACTAAGTAGTTGTATACTTTATTTCCATTAATATAATATAATTTTATTTTCATTGTTATCACATTTTAATATTGCTTAAAATAAAATCAATTTATAAACACCATAAACAGAAGACGTTTCCTCGGCGTGGAGCCCTTAAGTACGCTGCTCACGCGATACAGTGACACAATACCTTATATCGCTGTTACAACATCACACACATCACCTATACACCCGTGCACGCCTACACGCTTACACGTTATTTTTCTTTTTCAGAGAAATAAACGACAAAGAGTTCTACCCTTATTTTCCTCTATCCTATCCTATCTTATCCTATATAGTTTTGAGGAATTTTTCCCTCACAAAATACATATAGGAATTGTTGAGGCACGCATGCTTGTTACACATGCATGTTTTAATAACTGATATACGTATATCTATATAGCTTAGCTTAGGTTAGCTCAGATAGGTCGCAATTTTTGTACAAAACAGGCGACAGCCCAAGCCGAGGTGTGCCGTGCACCCTTCTCAAATCGGCTGAGTGCCTTTAGCGCTCGCCTCAATAGTTCGGTGAAGCAGTAAAGACCTTTCCAGGTCAACAGAGTTTTCATTACGAAAAAAAAAAACAGTTCCCTCACCAAAGTTTTTTATATCGGTGAACGCGGATAAAGGAGTTTTCGCTTCAAAAAAATGCATAAATAATTATTTCAATCGTGTTACTACTTAACTGAGTAGTTGTATAGTTTGTTTACATTAATATAATGTAATATTATTTTATTTTCATTGTTATCACATTTTAATATTGCTTAAAATAAAATCAATATTTTATAAACACCATAAATAGAAGAAGATACAATAACAAAAAAACGCCGCTTATTATAAAGAACCGCTATCCAGCAATGTTGTTGAACTCCTATAATTATACCAGTTCGGGCGAACTAGTTGCAATAAAAGCAATTATATTCCATGATTCCGTTAAATTCTGAGACATATTAGTTTAGTGTTGCCAGCGTTGCCATTTAAATCGCATATATAGATTGTTTTTGTATTATAAATTATGTAATTTTCGTTTTGAATCTATTAGTTGAATAAATAATTATTAAAATGAATACCTAAAAACAAATTAACCAGTAGCATCACTTTGTCTCATTTTAATTTAAATTATTGCTACGAATCTTTTGATCTTGTTAGTATTTTAATTATATTAAACAAGCTTTTAATACGATTTTTTACGCACAAATAAAAAAGAGCGTAAGAAAAAAGGCACGGACCAAGAAGAAAAATAAACAAGCTAACAAGCGAAGACATGTGCAAAACATGTCTTCACTCGTCTTCTATGTATTGATAACAGTCCGTCTTTTCTGGATCTTTTCTGGAGAAATACCCTATGTCCTTACTCTTAAAACGTGTGTATAATATTTAATGAAAATAGGTTGAGTAGTTATCACGTGAAAACGTAACAAACAAAGAAACTTACTATCGCATTCATAATATTAGTAAGAATAAAGAACCTATGTTGATTCCTGATTCGATTTTAACATTTAACTGTATTTTTATAATGTGCCAATTTCTATACGATTCTCAAAAAATAATCAGTTCATAAAAACGAAAATTAATTATCTTCTCTTATTATTACAAAATATATACAAAACCCATATCTGTTTGTTTTACTATAATAATCAGATATATATCCCTTCCCTTCCCTCCCTCTCCCTTCCCCCTTCCTCTTTCTCCACCAACACAGGCTGGCGACGCTTGTTTCTTTGTCTGCTATAATATTCAAGCGTAACGTGAAGAGACATTTACGCAGGCCGGCATGACAGCGGTGATCGCCGAGGGATGGCGTGTCTCTCGGTGGTCGACATTGTTTTTGGATTGTAATGTGCTCACCATCAGACATAGTGCAGTCACTTTGTTGTGCTACAATTAAAAAAAGGTTGCTGGAATTAGCAAAGGCTCTACCACTATACTATTGTTTTATCACAATGTTTTTCTTCATAGAACGCTGCTACTCAGTTCCAAGGATTTGAACCTAAGTCACTTGACGTTGTATACGAACACGCTATCGACTAAGCCATTATCGTGTCAAGCTCGATCATGATTTCTATAAAATTGCTAGAAATTAAATTGACCTGATTATATAAATCAATGAAATTTCAGTTGAGAACTTGGATACACATCAAAAATAACTGTATACTAAAAACCTATAGCATACTATTCAAGTTAGTCAAAACTAAATTAGGTTTTTTGTATTTAAAATTTATTTTGTCTCTGTTTTCATAACTGAGCAGGCAACACTATACCGTATATAGTCTGGTAAAGAGAATATTTCTTTATGAATGAGTAATGAAAGTGGTTTTATACCTGTTTTAAACGAAAACGAAAGGAATTTCGGTAAGGTCGTTTGCCGGCTTAAATTCGGACGTATTTGAATTTGAAATATCATATCTGTTTTTAAAACTGTCTAAATTTGTATCAAATAATACAACATTGATCTCTTTTTTTTATTTAGAAGAAGGATCCAAACATTATTATGTTATTAGTAAGTATTGTGATATACATACTGTGTTTAAAGACGTTGTTATTAATATTGCTGATACTTGTAGTGTTATAATGCCCTTGAGTGCGCTACTCGCGCGATACAGTGGCACAAAATGTTACATTACTGCAACATCAGTACACATATCACCACACGCACGTGCACGCAAATACACACCTACACATGGAAGTGGAAGGGTTTTGTTTCTTTCCCTTATCGAACTGAAATAGTTTGGAAAATTTTTCGATACGAAATATATGTAGGAGTTGTTGAGGTATGTATGCTTGGTACACATATATGCTCCAAACAACTCATATATGTATGAATAGTTAACTTTGGTCAGCTCAAATAGGTCGCGACTTGCACGTGTCGGGCAGTAGCCCAGGCCGAGGTGTGCCGTGCACCCTTGAGCTAGTTGCCCAAATAAAATCGGCTGAGTGCCGCAAGCGCTCGCCTTAGTAGTCCGATGAAGCTGTTAAGACCTTGCTGGGTCAATAGCGTAGTCAAGTCGAAAAAAAAACTGTTATCTATATATTAATACGTGAAGCGAAAAAATTGTACCCCTTTTTAACCTATTTGCCGTCAACAGGTGAACTTGAAATTTAGCATAGTTATAGTTTATATGTCGGAGAAGTGCAGAAAGCTGTTTATTTTATATAAAATGCATTAGAAGTACATTAAATTTATTAAAATATGCACTACTCTTACCACTACTCGAATTTTACACAACATATACACACATGTAAATGAAAAAGACAGTTTGACAGATCCTTCACTTTATCCTTACGTTCCAATTACCTACATTTTCAATATTTTTAAAATGCCTGATGTTGCGTACTTTACATGCCCTTTAAATAAACTGGTCAAATTGTAGGTTAATTTTATAATAATATATTGTGTAAATTTATAATATTCATTAATAAATAATTTATAAATAATGTATCTTTATTAAATTTACAGAAACGCTGAAATAATGATTATTATGTTTTGTCTTATTGAATGTCATATTTTTCAGGTGACAGGACTGTTTTCTCTTTAGTAGTGACATTGCTTGATGTTGTCATAAAAGTAAAGCAATACTACCAAAGTCAATGTCAATATTATAATGTTTGGTATTTTTTCACGGTGAACTCACTTTAAATGATGATTCAATGAAAAAACGAGTTAAAAAATACTTTGTAAAATCAAAATTAGAAAATATGTTTGCTAATGAAAGTAATCTATGACTTAGATCTCCGCCATTACAATGAATCAGGTTAATTTGATGTAGCAATAATATTTACTACAGTTGATGATGAATTTTGAACAAGAATGAATTCATTTTCAATAGTTTATGATATAATTAAAAACGTCTTTGTTTTGAATTAATCATATATGATTATATTATGTATCCATTACTTTTCCAAACGATGATACGGGCCATATCACTATTCCTCACAATGCACAGACTACATATAATTCAATATTACCCCAGAAAGACCCATGGTGTTGTTTAAAATTATTTAATAATTGTGTCAGGAGTTGCGATATATTTCTTTATTTTCATATAATTATGTTTACTTCGAATTTGAGAGCCTTACCACCTTACATAATTGCCTGATGTTTGTTTCAAATTTAAAATTAGTTTCAATTGTTATTTAGAGAAATGGTAAGCAGCTGAGTAGCCATGATGAAAATCTTTGATTGTAGAAGTATACCCTTGGACAAAAGAACCCTAATAAGTTCAAACTTTAAGAGATAAATGAATTATGGTCGAATGTCGACCACTGGGCGCCCACTAGTAAATAGAATAATTATCCCTAATATTTAGGGTTGCTACTATTTATGACGAACTTTAAACGACTTTTCATCATGTTACGTTTTGTAAATAGTACTTTTCGTATAAGATTTCAATCCACGCTAAAAATTCTAACTCTGAAAGTAACTTTGTAATTTTTTTATTTTACACTTTTTTTTCTTTTTTTTATTGTACATTAATAATAAATTTTTAACAGAATTCAATACTATTTTTTTCAAGTATGAATAATTCTTGTTGTATTCTATAAATACATTCGAATGCATGAAAAATAAGGCTTACGTTGCAGAGAAATAGATTTGGTAGCAACAGTTAAATATAGTACAGGCATAGCTAATATCATGTCCATTTGTTTAATTTGTTATTTTATGATCAATAAAGATTCGTTTCCAGTGGGTGTTTGTATGTGGGATGTATCTAGCCTTCATGAATATGATGCATTGATTAACTACGGAATATATGAATTGCAATTATACGATGACCGAACACACAAATCTTTGAAATGAATATATACTATATACTCCTTGAATTATATAGAAGTATACATTGAAACAGTTCTAAAGCGATTGTAACCATAAAGTTTTAATTAATGTGTAAGATTTTATTTTTAAAAGGTTACTACTATAGGATAGAATATTAAGTGAATGATTTTGATGTCTGGAAGTGACACCCTTCAAGCAAGATCGAGTTTCTTGCGTGCTCTTTTCGATGACTGGGTTGTTCCTCAAACCGATGGTAGAGTTTTAACTTATAAGCGGATACTCAGAGCTTGAATTGAATAAAGTATTTTTATTATAATTTGATTCGATTGATATTAAACGGTATTGAAAACTTTGACTTAATAAGTGGCATTGATCAACATAATTTAAATTGTTTATTCCATTCACGTGTAATATTCATTTTTTTTATTTACATTATATTTGTCTCTAATACCTATTTACCTCTATTTTTTTCTTCTTTCTTGTCCAAAGTCGTAAAAATAGTATTAAATAAAAAAAAAAAAAAATAAGAGCACGGACCTGTGTGCAAGGAAGTCTGTAGGTACTAGTTTAATCGTATCAGATGTTGTCTTTCATTTAGTTGATAAAGAGGTAGTTACATTCAAATTAATAAATATATGGTATATACTAAACAGAAGTGGCTAAATTATATACGAGATTAATTTCAAGATAACGACAATTAATTAGAACCTTGGTTATAAATTAGTGAAAATACCGGATGCATACGAGGTTGCAACTGTATACGTCGAGTTTTTGTGCTGCTCGGTTTCTTATCTATACTAATATTATAAAGAGGTATAGTTTGTGAGTTTGTGATGTTGTGGGTTAGGACCCCTATAGGGGGTAATCTCAGGAACTACTGGTCCGATTTGAATAATTATTTCAATGTTATATAGCTCATTCATCGACAATGGTTATAGGCTATATATCATAACGCTAAGATCAATAGGAGCGGAGCACAGATGAAAAATGTTTTAAAATCGGGATGTTTTTTCCTTTTGAGAACGGCTGCGTGTTAGTGTATCTATTCTACGCGAACGAAGTCGCGGGCAGAGGCTAGTACTTTATAATATTCGTAAAATGATTAATATTGTCCATAATAAGTTTAGTAGTCTTAAATATAATATTTTAAAGCAAGGTAATTAAATAAACGAGATATAAATCACTTACAATGATGCAACGATGACAGTCTGACATGACCTCTACAAAACTAGTGTAATTCAAGCTACTATCTCTTTTTTCACATCGTCTCATCTCACTACGTTTAACATCCTATTATTAATCAATAGAAAAACTTCCGTTACAAGGTTTCCGTTTGTAACCAGTTGTTGATTTAATTTTGACATTACGAAATTTGGCGCACTATTTTCGATGTTATTATTAATTAAGTAAATATAGAATTACTTTATAGAACTATATTTATACTAGTTGGCCGGGCGGACGATGTCCTACCTTGATAATAAAAAGAATCCTAGAGCCAACCGCAGCGCCATCTATCGGGTCCAATTGTGAATTTAACCATTCTTTGATCCACTGAAACACGCACACAAAATTTCATAAAAAAATCGCTCCAGCCGTTTAGGGAGTTCAATGGCATACACACGTAGAAAAGAAATTTATATATAAGGATATTCCTCTAACGGTACTCCCATATCTGCGTGTATCGTCACGAAGTTTTGTCTATGGTCACACTTCACATTTCCCAAATGCAAATGTGGGAAGACATTATCGTCATGCGTTACGAACTATCAGACTGCGTGACGATAGACGCAGCGCGATACCTTGGGTGGCAGTTTTTACACACATCAAAGGAGTTTAGCGGATTCTAATGTCAAGTAATTGCAAAGACACAGGTGTGGCAACGTATAATCTGTGCCTTTATCGGAATGATTTTTTACGTTAATTTTAGCGAGATAAGTAGTCGAAGCTTCGTTTCGCAGATATGGGCGTAGCATAACAGTTAGTGTAATTTGTATAGCTAAAATCTACCTTTGTAATTAGCTCTATAGATGAGGTATATGTGTGCGATTATAATAAATTTTAATAGTTTTAACGTTGTAAGTAATGTTAGTCTAAATATTGTCTCATGCTTATTTCTAAATTTGTAACGCCCACGTATATTGTTAGTTTCTTCATTCGTGCTCATCTAAACAGCGTCAAAATATTGTGTAAAATTTAATATTTGTAATTGTAATTAAATGTAGTATAATGAAATTGTAAACTAAATATTTACTGAATACGCTTATTGAGATAATTTAATATTTTGTCAGACAATATTGTGAATGGCGTGTGAATTTTCTCCGAATTCCGAATTTAAGCGTGTTCAAACATTTCGTTTGAAGTTTTATTATAAATTCAAATATCTATATTTGTATGATATTTTCGGTTAATATTTATTATTACACGTAGAGACACGTAGGTATCTAGTAGTTTTATTCTTTACAATCAAACACCCATGACTCCGTTTTTATTAAATTATAAAATAAAACTTTACAACCATAAAATAACTATAGCAACAAGCTTCTTCAATAAAACATACACTTTCATTGCATCCATCAAAAGGTGTTCTAATTTATAGATTGTAGATAAACCAATATCCATTTTAAATGTATGGATATTTTTATTAGAATTAAAAAATTTAACATAGCTATAAGCTTTAAGTTTTAGTTAACCTTTGAGATGCTGTAACCTTTCGCAAGTTGTTTTTCCCCACAACTAAACATATATTTGAACAATATAATAACACAAGTTATAGTGGTTTTGGGACATTACCGGCAGGTTATCAATAGTTTTATTATCCCATTAAAGGCGTACATTATAAACGAATTACTTGAAAATTACAATGGCATCAATATCGTAAATGCGTTAGTAATTCCACATCCGTTTATGTAACATCTTATGAGCTTGATTAATTATCTTATTAGGCTATTATTTCCGCCATCCGCCATTGTGTGAAATAACGGCTGCCATCTTGTCACCGTTGACACACGTATGCGCAGTAAAAACTGTTGCGTAAAAGTTGCATTATCTGTGCGAAATTAACGAAGTTCAAACCTATATTATATAGTTAAGTAGGCAGTTTATTTGTATGTATACAGCTGTATATATTTACTTCTTAAAATTGGTTTTTAGGTACTAAATAAATAAGTTAAACTCAAACACAAAATTAATAATATAACATTTGTTTTATTTCAATGTTTGATCGTTAATATCTATTTAATATAAACTTACACGATTTATTTTTATTTTATATTGATTTATATATTTTATTTATATTAGTAGCACAATGCATACACCACAGAATTCCTATCGGCATTTTTGTAAACGAATGGTACCATTTTTTTATGAAATTGAATTAATTAAAAATACATTCGTAAAATGAAAGTTTTAATATTTACAAAGAATAAAGGGAAATATTTATAGAACGTAGCGAAATAAAATTGCGGTTAGCAATAGCTTTGCACTAAAAGTTAGTACATAAATACTTATCTACCTTTTAAAAATAGTGACACTGGCGAAGTCTTTAGCTTTATAAATTTAAAAATAATACTATTTCTTTTAATACTGTTTACTCAGAAAGATTAGATGCGTTTCTCACAAAATGGAATTAAAGAATATCCTGACGGGGTAACTCTACGTGTAGTTTTTCTGAGTAAGAATATTTGGTATAACCGTAACCTCAAGAAAAATGAATAAGCAAACAAATAAATAAATACCATTTTTTTTCTGATACGGTTAAACGAATAACTCCGCTATTAACGCTAAATGCCGTCACGGTCAACAACTTGAATTCTTATAAAAATAAATACTTTAATTTGTTGATGTAGAATGTAAAATGATCAACACAATTATGATCTAATATGTAAATCAAATTTATTTCTAACTATGATTTTAAATAATATTTTAAATTCTTATATTTACACTACAATTTTAAATATGCATTCTACACGAGTGATTAATAAAGATGTCATAACAAATCTATGTAAGGCTTTGTCATTATCAAATTGTAAATATTTACATACATCGGATTTATATATAGAAACGACGTTTTGGCTAATATTTCTCTTAAATAAAATAATGCTAGCTTAATGCTATAGTGTCAGATTAAATAACAAGCGTGCCAAGGTTTGGATTTGTAGAGATAAATTTAAGATGTTCAAATATGTCTCCCGCTTTTTGGAGTCCGTAATTAAGCACCTCAAGTTTTAGGGCCCAGAGTTTGGTCTACTCACATTGGGTTAAATCTTAATACGGGAGAAACTTTTACCAATGCCAACGTTCTGTTTATTTATGAAATCAAGACTTTGACAAGAGCAAACTTTTTGACAAATTCTTATTTTGTCATATATTAGCTTTAGTTTTTAATAGTTATTCGGATGTACTAACATAGAATAATAAAGAATATACAAAGAACTAGTGTATAAACTAAAATTGTTTGAATTACTTTTTATAAGGTCAGTTATCTGCCAATAAAAGTTTCGCAAAGGTGGCTTAATCGTTTTGAAGATACTACTGCGGACGAAGTCACGGTTAACAGCTATTCAAAATAAAATGAACTAAATCAGTTGTTGTGATGCCCACTATATGTTGGTGACTCCCGTGAAAATCGGTCCAACCGTTTTGGAGATAGCATTGTGGACAAAGCCGCAGTTAATACCTAGTCTAATTTAGATTAGCTTAAGTAACCCACCGTAATTTCAGCTATCTGTCAATGAAACTCCCGTCAAAGTCAGTCTAGCCGTTTCGGGGATTACTCAGAACAAACAGACAGACAAACCGACAAAAATTGGTAAAAAATACATTTTTGATATAAGTAGCGTGTATACTTCATTTTTATTATACGTATAGTGTTGAAGATGTCAAAGACATAAATGAATTCTTTTTAACATCGCATGTCTGTGATAAAGCAGTCAGGATCTTTAATCAAGACATCGACATTTTTTTTCGTATTAAGATGATATAATTTAATTTTAAAAAGG
>JACEII010000057.1:1742055-1985690 GCA_014332785.1 Antheraea mylitta | reverse complement strand
AACTTTTGTCTGACCTATACAAATACGGACTAATCTTTAGTATTCGTTCCGTTTGACATTTAATTTGAACTATTACAAAATCGAATGAATGACGCTGAATTTCATTAGTGTAATTAAAAAAGATAATTGGTTCTATTAATAATATGATTAAATCTTCATTGAATGAAGTCACTCTTTTGTTATGATAATAGTTATTGCAGCCTGCATATCTGTTTTTTGCCAAAGGCGATAAGTAACCTAGACAAAACGATATATCCCGTCACAAATTAATTCTTTAAACATACTTCACACTGCAATCAACGTGTTAGCGTCTGTAAAGCTAGATTATGAATTATAATCTTCGGTGTTTGAAGTTCGATAGTCCTACATACGTTATGTAACACAAGCACGTGTGCAAATTTCATCGTGGTAATGATGCGACAACGTTCATTAGAACTCGACACCGTTTTATATTGATACATCGATATAAATAAATTATGATGTATATTATAATGTCTTTGTAATAAAATTATCTACAATATATGTACGTATTTATTTGTTGAGTAAAGAAATTTAAAAGAATTATTTATAAATAAATTATTGTGAGTCTTACTGGATTTACGTTCACTGTGTACCGAGGTCGGCATGATTGGCAAATATTTGATCATGAATAAGGGTAAATATCAATTATATAACACAACTTAGTCCAAGAGTTACATAGTGTATATTGCAATATAAAGAAAGGATGTCTATGACACTGACGTTGCGTTCCAGTTTTTCCCGCTACAAATAATAATAGAGACAGAGCTATATATCAGATAAAAATATGTACAAGAGAATCTATATACTTTTACTGCGTTTCTGTGGTCATCTTTATTGCCTGCGCGTTATTAAGGTCTGACATTATTATTAAAATATTATTCACGAATAATCATAAAAATGTTCAAACTTCCATAAATATCGATCGATATATCTCGTGCAACTCTAGTGTTTGTTGTAGTTGAACTTTGTAATTCATATTATGTTTTTGTTCTACGGAGCATCCGAAATACGTAACATCAATTCTTGTAAGCCTACAAACAAAATTACACGCGTATCTTTAGATTACGTAATTTTACGTTTGGCTTAATACATGGGTATAATTTTAAACTCATGGAAAATTAAAATATGTCTTGGTTTAAACCTGTACTATAAATGAAATACCAAATAGAATTCGTTCTTTCTGAATTCTAGATGTATCAAAAAATAATATACTTTTTTAGTCAAAAGTGTAGAGAAAGCACCGGTAGGAAGATGTATAATAGCTAATAGTCGTAAAATATTAATACTCGTGTGTCATTAATATTTTTTTTGCTTTATAACGTGTGCATTCATGCAACCTATTTTACACGTGTGCTTTGTATGAAAATACTTCAACTCAAAATTCTAACAAAAACGGTCAAGGCTTTAAACTACCGTAATGTTCATGAATATATTAACAAATTTAAAATAAAATACCATATTGCATGGGCTATAATTAGGCAGGCACATAATGTGTAACTGTTGAAAAGCGAGTTGTATTAGCCAACTTTGTTTAAGCATTTTCACTATACCGATGCAACCGTGACCCTAAATGAATATTTATAGTTCTTTTGCCTATTACAAATAAAATATGAATAATTTGCAACCAAATATGCACAGGAAGTTCAACCTAATATGTCTTATTTTAACGTAGCAATTTGAATAATTTCTAGTTGTTTAGTAACACAATACTAAATCAATGCCAGTGTTATAAATTATTTTATTTTATTAGTATTACATACCAATCAATTGCAAATAAAGTTTTATTTAAAGAAGCAAAGTCGTTGTATAAATTACTTATTCAATAAAAAGAAAAGCGGATCTTTACTATTAATGATGTTTATTATATTACGTATAAAACGTGAGTATAACTCTATAAATATATTATGATCAATATGCTTCTTTTCATTTCCTCTTTTTTTATTTTCCTTGCAGAACTCGAACCTCTCTTCTTTGTGACGTCACACAAGGGATTTATTTATGCTTGTGACATCAAATATTTATGTAATAATTTCTTTATACTCTATATTCTCCGTATCATTAAAAGGATTATAATATTTAATTTTGATAATGATTTTGATCAGTTAGCGTCTAAATATGGATGCGTCATTTAGCGCTGTCTTCTATGTTCGTTGGACCGCCCGGTGTTTTGACTGAGTGGTTAAATAAATCTTTGTGATGTAAATTAATTCACTATGATAATTCATACAAACAGTTGTATAGTTTATATATATTTTATATACTTTACGCAAGTAGAGATTGATTTATAGATATAGTAATCAACATTTTCATAGGTGGTAGAGCCACGCTGAGGCTATTACTGGTTTCAGCACGAATGGGTCGGCTCTCCCGGGGTAGTACCATCCTCATAGAAAATCGAAGTGAAGTAACAGTGCTTGCATTATTGTGTCTCGTTCGGTCAGTGAGGGTTCCGGAAGCCCACCTACCATCCCCTCTTCCCCTTTGTCCCCCTCCCCCTTCCCCCAACTGCGGCTGACAATGCACTTGCGACTCCCCTGGTGTTGCTAGTGTCTATGGAAGGCGGTGATCACTTAACATCAGATGACCCGCTTGTTCCATTGCCTCCAATGAAATAAAAAAGCTTAGATTTTACTCATCGCTTAATAGCGATAGTATTCTCAAGTCCTGAAGAGCATGGCATTACACGACATAATACTATGTTGAACTATCAATTTCATTTGTTAACCAAGTTGCTAATTTGACGTAATCATTGCAAATGTCTATAATTTTTATGAAGAAATTTATTATAAAGTTTACCAACATAAAGTTAATTTATGATAAAGGTCGTTATTAAGCTAAGCGGCTTAGTATGACAAAACATGAAATCATTTTGTTCTGTATTTTATAGACTGACCACAACCTCACCGGTTGTAAAGAATGTTCAGATTTTCTTCAAAGAATACCCCTGAGTGTCCCACGTATAGGAAGTCGTTTATTGAACCGGCAAACATTTCATCTCCCTTTAGCTAAATCTAATGTTGGTCAGCATTGCCCTTTATATCGTATGCTTTCATTTTGTAATAGTTTACGTTTTAAATTTGATATATTTTTTAATGTTTCTTTGGCCCCAACTAGAAAAATAATTTATCTAAATGTTTAATTTAATTTTACTTTTAATAACATATAATTGGCTTGTTAATTTATACATGTCGTGTTCACCTTTAGTAGAGTTTGTGTCCATTTATGTTCACTGAGCTCAGTTTTGTGGACCTTAAATAAATAAAGAAATAAAGCGATGAGATATCTTAAGATGACATTACGTTAACATTGACATGTATCCGAACCACAGCTGTGGGTGTTTGGTGGTAGATTTTCAAATTAAGAGTTCTAACTAATCATGACGACATTGGGAAAAGAAGCGATATTTTTTTCAACCAATCTTTCAGATTATTACTGCCATTGTCGATTAGGTAGAAATATATGACAAATGTCTTGGGATATTTTCAATGTTCTAAGAAGATGGTGGCGTCATTGTTAGAACTTTCCAGGGAGTTTTTGTGTCATCTCAGAACTAATGCTCCGTGATATTATTTTCCATGATCTTCACTTATGTATAATAAGCGAACTATATTACGTGAAATGTTACCAATGTTACAAAATATAGATTATACATGACTAACTAAGGTCTCATCAAAAATTATGAATGCGTTTTTTTTAAATCGTTGTAAATACGCTTTGTCTGAGTCTATGATTGCTTCCAAACTATAGCGTTTTTTACAACACGTATATTGTTATTGACGTTATTACTAATAAATATTCATTATTTTTATATATAAATTTCTTTTGTACTTGTGTATGACACTGAACTCCTTCTAAACAGCTGGACAAAATTTGGTGAAGTTTTGTATCCGTGTTCTAGTGGATCCGAGAATGGTTTAGATTCACAATTGGCAGTAGGTGGCGCTGCGTTGAGTTTTAGATCTTTTTGTTATCAAGACAAAACAACATCCGCCGGGCCCGTTAATATTATACATATCTCCTCTTAATAAACCTACTTACATGTGAAAGAAAATAATATAGTATATTGATAACTTAAAGAAATGATTGAAGAATGATATTGTTCTTCTAATTTTTAATATACTATTTTACTATATAGATTTTACTTAATAGGTATTTTCGAAAGTGTTTAAACTCCGTTGAAATCTATTCCGTCATAGATTTCAAATTATCTGAATAAGAATTGCGTATAACCACAATTCAAACTAACATTTCTATTATCAATTCATTATTTATGACAGTGTTAAAACGTGTCAACAACAATCAATAACTTGGATCAACACCCATTCCAAGGTATCACGATTCGATACACCGAGTAATTAATCGATGAATAGTATTTGCGCAATCGAGAACTCGATTAGTCGGTACTTATCTTACTAATATTATAAAACTGTCGAAAACTGGAACAACAGTTATGCAACCGAAGGCCGTGTGATTCGATGACATAATTTAATAAATGGTACAATCGAGAGTGGCGAATTGATAACCGCATTATAGTATTCTAATTGATTAGTACCGTTGTTAGGGTTAGCGATGAGGTAAATTAGACTCGCAATCGAAATGCGTGTCCGGATTTACCTATTATTGCGTTAAATCGTACACTAAACTTTTTATTATTTCATCATACTCCAATAGAATTGTAAAATTTATATGTATAAAATTCATTCTCTGTCCTTTTTGTAGATTATTCTAGAAAACAGACATGTTACTTAATCCAATGCCGTGGTGGTAGCTATAATAAGCATAATCCATCATTCGCATTTAGACTGCTTTGTATTTATATATTCGTACTGTATACGTCATATTGAAAATCACTGGGCAAAAAATGAGCTACTATGAAAGGTCATGAGCTATCTTACATATAAATCCTACTATCCGGAAGAACTACTTAGGACTACTTACTACTTACTTACTTACTAGAACTACTTACTACTTAGGAGCTCAACTGAATTATGTTATAAGTAGTCCGGTGAAGCTGTTAAGACCTTGCTGGGTCAATAGCGTAGTCAGTTCGAAAAAAAAGAAAACAGAATTATGTTATTCTTTAATTTGTATTAACCTGGACTATTCGTGTGAATAGACATATTTGTGTTTAATTTGATTACCGCTGGTTATTTTAAGTCGTAAATATTTTATGCTAAATATTTATATAATTATGATATCTATTAATATAACACGACAGACAGGGCCGAACTTAACAAAGGTTCATATGCCACGGAGCAGTCATAAAGTAGAGCTCTAAATAGTTTTAAATATTAATTATAAGTATCAATATAAATATAACATATAGAAAAAAAGTATTTCCGGAATCTGAAGTATTATCTTTATTATTGCATCTTTCCTTTCCATAACAGAACCACACATATCGGTATGCATCGCCATGGATTCATGTTAGTGCACATCTCGGCATGAACAAAGGACTAAAAAAATTATGCTGGCCAAGATGTAGAATAGTCTCTCAACTACCGTGATCCCTTCCTTTTACGATATCAGGTCCTTCAAGCGAGAGATGAAAAGGTATTTTGACAGGGTTGTATTTGGCGACGACTGCCGATGAAATTTGTCACCAACAATCGCCGTTATTTTTATACAGTACCTACCTAATTTTCCAAGTACAATGCATTTTACAGAGCTAGTATACATATGAGAAACGAATACTGTGTAAACTTCCCTCGTGTGGGGGTCATGCGGCTTTCCGCTAATTCCGGCCCTGATTATGACGCAATTGTAGCTACTTGATTTTAGATTGTGTGCGTTATCACAGAACTGAAGGCCGACAGCAAACAACCATTTATTATAAACAATCACTCGCTGATCTACTTTTGTTAAGGACACGTATAAATAAAGTAGGTTTATGCTGTCCAACAAGTTTTTTTACCTTCGACCTATAAACATGCTTTGTGAATATATCACAAAGGCTGCTTAAATAAATGCTTTGTTTAGAGAAACTACTTTTAAATCGAAAGCAATTGCTAAACACCGTTCACATACATGATATTTTATTTATAATTTTACTATTGACCAATTAAAGTTTACTGACCGGTGACGTCATTAGACCGAATCTGCATAAATTTTAATGTTGCACTCTAGCACGTGGCTTCGAGTTGTTTAATAGGCGTTGATTAATATACAATTAAGTCAGAATAATAGTACCCTGGTGGAGAACTTTCTAGCGATATTCTAAGAGATCGCCTTTCGTAATTTGTAATTCTTTTATCTACAAGTTATTGTGCAGATATATATATATATTTGAACTTTAGTATTTATTATAGACTTAACATTCTGTTATCATTGAATATATTGTTGCTTAATATTGTTTAAGAGTATAATGCATACATAAATTGGTCTAGTAATTTTAATCCCTCCGATAATTCCTTAAAGTTGTTACAAAAGAATATTTTAATATGATAGCATTTAATCATATTAGAAACATGCTATATTCCGTATAAAACGCGATTCCTACGTAGGAAGCTAATCATGCGTCAAATGGCCTGGCATAGTATCTCGCTGACATGGGTATCTGAAGTTCAGCTAGTATTTTGGTGATTACACCATTCATTAGAGCCTGCCTAAAAATTGTTAGGATAAAAAGCAGAAAATTAAATTAAAATTCGATAAAAAACTTAAAATTAAAACGTGGCACCATCTATGGAATATCTATAATAGTCGGTTCTACAGTTTCCTGTCAACAAACTAATTTAAAGCGCCATCTGTTTGAGATTTATAATACAAACTATTGATTGAATCGAAATACAAAGTATCCTATCTCTCAAGTTGTATCAAATTATACATAAATACCAACTTTCATGAAGATCGGTTAAGTAGTTTTAGAGTTCATTGTGGCCAAACATCATCCCACTGGATTTTTATATACAGTAGATTTCATTGATAACAACTTCGGTTGTAACGACTTTTTGGTTATAGCGACTTCAAACCTACCTTCCTTTTATTTAAAGCATACTTTACTTAAGAAATTCATTCGGTAATAGCGTCAATTTCGGGTATAGCGACTTGTTTATATGAACCATTTATGACAGATTCCCAGAAATTCCATACGGATATTGCTATTGAGTCGGCAAAGACTTATTCATAAAACTATTATTTGTTTACATTCACAGATGATCAAGCAAATGCTTTGTTTGTATGTTCCTAAATGAAATTCCAACAACTAGAGATGCATTATGTGCTATAACAACGCTCAAAAAATACTGTTTATTTGGTGAAGTTCAAAATAGTTTAGATGTAGAAGGAATTATGAAAATTAAGTAGCGTGCAGAAAAAACCAAGATTGGTTGAAGTTATGAAAAGCAGAATTGAAGGGTTTTATAAATGTTTTATTCAGTTTTATAGACAGATGCTTAAATATATTTTTATTGTTTATCAAATTAAATTTACTATTTTCAGAGTAAGCCACCGAATCAATTCTTTCAATACGTGTTACATAATTGTACCTGCTTTAGTTTGATTGGCGCGAACCGTATCGGTTGGCGACACTTGACTTGTCTTAACTGACAAATGTTGTTTGCGAAATGTGTATTACAAGACCTTGGTCAAACGAGATCAAATGTCTTTTTTATATGTAATCGATAATTATTTTTAATATCAATGTGGAGCTGTTAAGATTTCTATCTATCATTCATCATGTCGTAATGTGTATTTAGAGCATAATTTATTACATCATGTGTATAATTTAATGCAATATTGTATTTTATCTCAGGTATCTATATATTAATGCATGAAACAAAAAAATTGTACCCCTTTTTAACCTATTTCTCGTCAACGGGTGAACTTGAAATTTGGCAAAATTAAAGTTTATATGGCGGAGAAGTGCAGAAAGCTGTTTATTTTACATAAAATGCATTAGAAGTACATTAAATTAATTAAAATATGCACTACTCACACTACTACTTGAATTTGACACAACATATACACACATGTAAATAAAAAAGTCGTTTTGACAGCCGTCAATAATTACGAACTTCAAAAAAGGTTCCGAAGGAGGTTGCTATGCTCGAATATATGTATTTTTTTAACTTTTACGTTCCAATTGCCATTTTTCATCCTACATTCAACAATGATATTATAAAATATAACTATTATTGTAATGTTTATTATTTTTTATGGTGAACTCACTTCAAATGATGATTTAATAAAGAATTGAGCCAAATAATACTTTGTATAATTAAAATAAGAATTTTGTTCATAAAAGTATTCCATGACTTAGACCTCTGCGGTTAGAGTGTTGCAATTCAACCTCATGTAGCAACAAAAAAAATTATTCTCAAAAGCTAATGATAGTATTAAAAACATCTTTGTCTAGGATTCACCATTTGATTGTATTGTGCATCCATTACTTTTCCAAACGATGATACTGGGCATATCAATATTTCTCATAATGAACAGATTACATTTAATTAAATATCACCCAGAAATACCACCCACCCATGGTGTCGTGTAAAATTTATTGAAAATTGTGTCATCGGTTGCGATAAATTTCTTTATTTTCGTAAAGTTATATTGCTTAAAATTTAAGAGCTTTACCACGTGGTTTTTGTTTCAAATTTATAATTAATTTCAATTTTCATTTACGCATAGATTTTTTTAAATGTTTATGTAATTAAAGATAGACAAATGGCAAATAACTGAGTAGTCATGATGAAAACCTTTGATTATAGAAGTATACCCTTTGATAAAAAAGAACTCTAATAAAGTTCAAACTTTAAGAAATCAATTAACTATGGTCGAATGTCGACCACTGGGCGCCCACTAGTATTATTAAATATATGTTACTATAAAGGTAATACTAGATAAAATAGTTGAGTACGATTTTCTTCTCTACTTGTTAATTGTTTTTCTTTATTTTCTTTTGTGAATTAAGTATTGACAAGCTTTAGTGTGAACAAAACATTTTCGTAGGTGGTAGAGCCACGCTGAAGCTATAACTGGTTTCCTTAACGCGCCAAAAGGAGCATAACTTCAAAAACTTTAAACCCGTCATTAAGTCTCGTCGTGTAAGGGGTGTCGAATAACATCTTAAGACTTGAGACACCCAAGCCAACCTCACCTGCACGTGGTGCACCCTGCTGAATAACGAACGAGGCAATGGCGAAAGCGGGGTGGTAGGGTTTTACAGCCCTACTGGGTCGCAACCACCGTGCATATGGCGAAAAAGCCCGTCATAGTGACTCGCTTCTGCGCGTCGCGTTTCGGGATCAGCCTGTGCATATCCAGTACCGGGCGACTTTCGTCATTATGACCGGCATGACAACGGCGACCGGCGATGGATAATCTGTCTCTCGGTGGTTGCCGATGTTTTTGGATTGTACTATGCTTAACATCAGGCTTAGTGCAGTCACTTTGTGGTGCTTCTATAAAAAAAAAAGTCAGAAACGGTAATATTCGCAACACTAAAAACTTTAAGTTACTCTCAGACATAAATAAAAGAAATATTCAAAATGTTCTGATTACAAACTACTTGAAATAACGCAATTGAATTAAATTCCATGTTAAAGATACAATTCACAGATAGTACAGATATTGACAATGGTTTGTGAAATAATATCCCGCTGACCGCGAGCTCTTCCGGGTTTATTGCCACATTTAAATTATGGTTCGCCTTTCGCTTATATCGAGTGTTCTTTGTAACTAAAAGCGATAATGCATAAAAATAATTTTTTAGTTGCACAAAAATTATATAATTAACAATTATCCTCTACTTTATTTAAAGATGAAATATAAATATATTTCATTATATTATTTATTTAAATCTGTTTTAGCACAAATTAGTTTGGAAATAATACTCATATTACAAATTTTCGACCTATTATTTGTGAACACAGTGTTTGTTTAGTTTGTTATGACAAACAAATATTTCTTTAGGATTATTATACTATGTTATACTCGGATTTGATTTTCGAATGACTATCAACGTAATTAGATAACCGTAATAAAATTGTAGTAAAGGAATTTAACCAAGAAGTAGATTTGCGCTGCGTAGCATCTAACTAACATAGTCATTCACAGTTCATTCCTTTTCGGTAATTTTCAATTGTCATTAGCCAACTTCTTCTCAGGCCTCGATACCTCGAGTCATAGCTCACAGACTACCCTCATTACTCCTTCCTTTCCTCTAAGTACTTTTTCTAACGTATATTTTATATGCAAATTGTTCCGCTCCCAGGGATTGCAGCGTGATGTTAGATAACATGTAAACATCCTCAATAAAAAGTTATAAGATATACAAATAATGTTTAAAATCTTACGGATAGTTTCAGAGATTAGTGAGTCCAAACAAACAAAAAAATAATCTCTAAAGCATCGTACATTAAGTCTAGATATAATATTAAAATGGTTGATTTTTTTTTGTATAAAAGGATTTTGCAACAGGATATACTTTGTTATTTATTATTCCTTTATTTAGTCTCACAAGAAAATATACCTTCCAATAGGTACGTTAAATAAAATCCGCATTATATTTTGAAATGTCAATTTACATAATACCTCTCTGTTGTCAAAACTTTTATATATATATTTAATTACATCAAATGTCACAACAACCTTTATATCGAAGCACTGGTCCAATGGTATGGACTTAGAAACAAGTGTATGTACCGGTAAGGTTGTTTATGTAACAAATCGAGTATAACTAGAGCAATTGCGGAATTTAAATCAGGTTAGTTGTCGTGACGTGGTTTGCACCACTTTGTAAAGGACTCGGCGGCCTTTGCTGTTAAAGCTTTGACCGGTTGCGATATATTCTAGCTTGCTTTTGTTTCTGATATTGTTGGTTTATTAACTTAAGATTGATATTGTATAAGGTGGTAGTCACGCTGAAGCTGTTACTGGTTTCAATTTGTCGGCTCACCCCGGGGTAATACCACCCTCTCACATAAAACCGTCGGGAAGTAATAGTGTTTGCATTATTTCGTTTCGTTCGGTCAGTGTGAGCACCGGAGGCCTACCTCCCCCTCTTCCTGCCCACTTCCCCGTTCCCCAAGGCTGGCAACGCACTTGCAACTCCTCTGGTGTTGCTGATGTTTATGGACGGTGGTGATCACTTAACGTCAGGTGACTCATCTGTTAGTTTGCCTCCTATGACATAAGAAAAAATTGTAAATAATATATTTAAATTATCGTTTTTTTACTCTTTTTTGGTTATTTATCGTTTGAATTAGTACTGGAAACAGGATTTTTTCTTATGTACAATCAGCCATTTAGTTATTCAGGCTAGAATTTGAGCATACCTTAAATCATATTATTGAAGTAACACGGAAAGTTCGGATTCATTAGATGATTTGAACCTATTTCTTACTTCAGGTTTGAAATTAAAAAAAGGGTTTTATCATTTGCCTAAAACCCATTTAAACAATTCTTCTTGATCTCACAAACACTTGTAGGTGATAGAGCCAGGCTGAAGTTATTACTGGGTTCCGTATGAATGGGCCGGCTCGCCCGGCATAGTACCACCAGACCCACAGACACACCGACGTGAAGTAACAATGCTTACATTGTTGCATTTCGTTCTGTCAGAGAGAACGCCGAAAAGAATCTTAGAAGATAACTCAAAATTAATTAATAGGTTAAAAGAGATAAGTAGTAGTAACAATAATAATATGCAATAAAAAAACAGCCCACGTTACAACAGACTACATAATTCTCATAAAGCACTTTTCATGTGGACATACCCACGAGCGTCAGCTAGTATGTTTGTAAACTGTTCTACATAAGATCTGTTTTACCTGATCATAGATTATTCAAAAGCATTTAAAAAATCGCTTAACGATTTTCAACTAAGTACATACATTGAGTAATAGCCAATTTGGACCGGGTGTTTATTGTATTATATTTTGTTCATCGTTTTGGCTTGCACAAACTGCAGTCACGACACGGAGCGGTCTCTGATGAAACGTGATGCCTTTTTAGCTTGTTAAGTGTAATTTCGTTTGACTACACTCGCTTTGTTTATTAACCCGCCACCGTTTAGAATGTCATTCTAATTGAAATGATGAAAATATTGACATAACATCAAACTATGTCTACTTTCGTCGTTGAAGTCGTGATGGTCTAGTGATTTGTGTAATATCAGCCCTATGTCCGCAGGTTCGAACTCCAGCATGTACCAGCAAATATTTGGGAATCCGTGTAAATAATTAATTAAATTTGTAACACTATCGCTAAACAGTGAAGGAAAACATCGTGAGCAAACTTAAACCTGAGAAATTTTCTTGTAGTTATACTGTGTGTGGGAAAACGTATAGCTGTAGATTCGTCACAGTTTGAAGTCTGTCGTAGGCTGGCGTGGTGATTATGCCCATACCTTCTTTACAGAAGAGGCCTATGGCTTTATAGTGAGTCTCTTACAAGCTGATGATTGTTAGTATTGCCCAAAATATAATTAAACGTGTCAAGTAAGTTGGAAAAAAGCCTACCATCTGAGTGCTATCTCGTCGAGCACAGTGAAAATAGAGCTTTAAGAAGGCAATGCATGGTGATATGGCTTTTCGTAAATAGTTTTGGGAAAAATTGGCTATGGAATACACTTCTGTTTCACGTAGAAAACATTAATTCCAAAATTCGAAACTATATACATACATTAAAATTGGATACTGTATTTACAATAGACATGTTATATTATACAATTAGCTTTTATGGAAAAAAATCATTTATTGTTTTTGGGCTGTACAATAAATACACTCTATTTTCAACTTTACAATCTAAATAGGTATACCATTTTATAAACGTATGAATCAGAGAAAGTCGCGGATCTTTGTTAGTTATTGACAAACGTTCCGAAGTTTTACCACATAATTTTGTGGTGTATTACACTTTAGAATGAATGCCATAATGTTGAAGGCTATATGTTACACAGAAATATGCAAATCGTTTCGCTGCATTAACTATTGCCTACAGTTATTTTCGTAACAACTCCAGCGTATGTTAATATAATCCCTGGCTACACGACCGGTGTTACCCACCAGTGGTGACGAAATATTTCCTGTATACGGCCATCGCTTGCAATAAACGTTTGTGGTTCTGTTTACTTTGTTAAAATGTGCCCATTTCAGAATGTCAATGCATGATTATGTTGTCTTCCAAGCCAGATCCGTTTTTGAGAAACAAACTAAGTATATACACATATATATTCAACCATCAAACTAAATAATCTTATCAATAAATCATCAATTATCTAACTCGCTAAAAACAAGTGACAAAAGATCTAACAATTTGTAATACGAAGGCTGTAAATAAAAATAAATAAAAGGCTGGCAACGCACTTGCGACTCCCCTGGTGTTGCTAGTGTCTATAGACGGCGGCGATCGCTTAACATCAGGTGACTCGTCTGTTCGTTTGCCCCCTATAATATATAAAAAAAACACTATTTTAATAATTTCTAATTTAAATGTTAATTTGTACGCTTAAAAGCGTTTTTTTTTAATAATGAAAATAATCGTTGATTGTTCAGACACTGCGTCCCTCAATGTAGGTCATCCCTCAGAATAAGTCGCAGTTTTAGTCGAAAGAAAACATTGCAATGAAGCCATTACATGGTGATACGGTTTTTAAGCCCGCCTGATTAGCTCCCATCTTCAAGTTAAAAATCTGGTACCCAGCACCTACGGGTGTATTCCGGCAGTGGCACTTGGGAGCCTGTCCCTCTAGTTTTAACGTGATTATTACATCGACATTTAGCATCAGATCAGATATTTTTTATGTAAGAGGCAAACCAACAGGTGGGTCACCTGTTGTTAAGTGATCACCACCGTCTATAGACACAACACCCGGGGAGTCGTTGCCCGCCTGTGTTGGGGGAGGGGGGAAAGGAACAGGAGAAGGGGAAGGTAAGGAGAGGTGGGCCACCAGCATTCTCACTGACCGGAGGAAAAGCAACAATGTAAGCACTGTTACTTCACTTCGGTTTTCTGTGAGAGGGTGGAACTACCCCGGACGAGCCGGCCCATTCATGCTGAGACCGGTAATATACCTATAAGTCACCACCACCTTATTGGTCAAGCATAAAAATCTACTGAGTATTAAAGAATATTATCACCCATATTCGAAGCCTGGAGCATAAACAACCAGTTAAAATAGTATTAAAAATCATACTAGAGGTATAGATATCACAAAAGCAGAAAAACATTCCCGTTCCGTCTCATTTTCACCCGTGAAGTTGTGCGATGTTTTAAGTAATTTTCTTTTCTTCGACGGTTACTTTTCCGCATCGCGCGGTCACGCGTGCTTGGCTTTATCAACGACGTTAATTACAACTGTAAGGCGAATCGATCCACTAAGATATAAAATATATTGCTAGATTAGAAAGTGTGCTTATTGACACGTTTAATGTTTTAACACTTTTGTTAAATTTGTTATTAAATAGCGCATGCTTATTACCGTAGCCGAATCACACCCTAAAAGCAGTCTACATTCTGATCAAAAATTAATCGAATGTTTTCAGATATTAAAACATCATAACTGTTTGTCGCTTCTTGTCTAATTATTTTAATTCTATAACAAATGTTTTATATACGTTTAAAACGACTTCCCGCGTCGTCTCTTTCGCTTGTTTTGTATTAGGAATGTGTTTTCACTGTTGAATCTTTATACCATTCTTCCGCAGTGAGATCTGAAACAGTTTCTCCCCACATTGCGGTTCCGACGTATATCTTATACTTAGGAAGGTAAATTACACTGTCGGAAGTATTGCTGGTATTTTTATCTGCTTCTCATTTGTATCTCAAAGTCGATGACAAGTACTATTAATCCTAATAATAATAATTACAAATCACTTTATGCGTACTTCAAATTGATGTTAATCTCCGTAATATTTAATAGGACATCGATCCCATGTGTTTAATTATTCTGTGTAATTATAAACTCAGTTAATATTTCGTGATCTAAATATATTAATATACAATACTTTGAAAACACGATTTGTTGTCACTTGATTAGAAAATAATTAGTTAAAACGGATTTATGTGTAAAAATAACAGCAAAGAGAAAAGAACTTTGAAAATTCTATTCTAGACTATTCATTTAATGTGAGTTCTTCATAATAATAAAGTCTAATTTTATGTTAAGTATAATTGTTTTTAGTTATTTTTTGTATTTTTTTATTATCTTAGGCGACTAATAGAAGAAAATCTGTTCTGAAATCATTACTGATTACTAATAAAAAAAAATAGTAATGTAAATGTAACAAGTTCAAATGTATCATTTAATACATTAATTTATGGTAGCCAGACTATTTCTGCATATATCAATATGTAATTTATCTGGAAGAACGTGAAAATTCAGTATAAAATTAAATAGATAATAAGGTTGAAATGTCAACTTTAAAATTTAGCGGAACGTGTTAAAATATGTCGTGTGCTTTTTGACACTAGTTTTGATTGCGGTTTCGCTTGCTTTATTTATTATCTGTTGTAATTAATAATTGAGTTATAGTAAAATGCATGCCGTGTAAATTTTGATCATGCTTACACCACACCGCCACCGAGTTTCAATAGAATGGATACTATTAAAATGTTTTCCATAAAAAAACACTTAGGCGTACCAACTCTAATGGCATTTGTCAAAAGTTATTTAAATTCATCAATATTGGCAATATTTATATACAAACATAGCCAACATTATTATGTGATATATATATATATATATATATATACATTTATATTATGTATATTGATTCCTATAATTAATTAATTTAATGTTCTATAGATGACCTCGTTAAAAACCTGTTAAAGATTAATTATAAATCGCCTAATGTATAACACGGAAATTTATAATTAGTATTTCTAAATATTATGTGGGTTTAAATTAATAATAAATATTTCGTCTGATTCTGAATGACGCAGTGACTCGGTAGTGTGGTGATAGCGTGCTAAACTTTGAGGGGGTCTGGTTCTGAAACTTTGAGGGTGAAACTTTAATTTGAAGGTGGTAGCCAACCAAACAAACATAGAAAAACCCCACCTAGAATACATCCTATGGTTTTGTCGCCATGTTTTTCTTTATCGAAAACTTCGGCTCATACGCAAGGGATTCGATACTACATTGATAGACACAGTGTCCAAATACGCTACAGGTGAGTCATCATCAAATAAAATTTCTGCATTTAACGCAAAGGATAGAAGTCATACAAAGTATACACGTAATAATGTAATAAAAACCGAAACTCCTATGAAACGGTTTTTTGCGTAATCAACGATTACACTGCACGGTTATTGCGTACGAAGTACCAGAAAACTGTTTATTAGCAACAATTAAAACCATTCTATTTCACAGCAGTTAAAACGCTCTTCCTATGTGAACGTCTTAAAATCACAATACGAGGCCACTAAGCCGTGTATTATGGGCAATTGTTGATATCGTGATTGTTCCGCCGGAAACGAGGGTGGACGCGCTGACCTTATGCTGACGTCTTTGTTTATTTTACATCTATTTAGCGTCATCTCATCAATGCGGATGATAGTTCACCGCTTCTATTATGTCACAAGGTCGACAAGAGACCGGTTTGAAAACTCGTGCAAAATATAAAACTATAAATACGTGTATAATGTAAATTTATTTTTAAAGCCTATACCTAGTATTGGGTTACATTATTATGATAGCAAATTAAAAATATATAAGAGTCATAAACTTTTATTATTATGCTTAACCAGGTTAAGAAACGTAAGATATTTTTCATGCGATTTTTTGTAATATAAATAAATATGTGTTTGTAATTTGTGTCTGATTCCTTTTACTTCCGATTCAATCAGACACAAATTTGTAGGTGGTAGAGCCACGATGCTGGTATTACTAGTTTCAGCATGAATGGGTAAGCTCCTCCGGGGTAGTACTATCCTCTCACAAAAAACCGACGTGAAGTAACAGTGCTTGCATTGTTGCGTTTCGTTCGGTTAATGAGAGCGTCGTACAAAAATAATAGCACTGATATTCGTCGGTTAAGCTCAAAATGACTAAATTATATTAGCTATTTTAAACTTAAACCATCTAATGTTACAATTTAATGAGATTTCTATAATTTAAACGTTTAAAGAATCAACTTCACCTCGACCGGTAATTAACCAGCTAATGGTTAATAACAGACAGTCCAGTGTTATGTCTAGTTGTACATAATTTCGACGTAATTATTTTATATACAAATTAAACAATTACAGACTTTAACTCATTGTAATAGAGGCTAAATGAAGTTCTATTTGATAAAATTCTATGTGAGTACCGCTGCTACAACGTCACGTCGAAAGGCTGTCTGTCGCAAGGGCGCGCGTACAGAATATGAGAATGCGGCCTACTTAGTGAAATGTCAACATATTTATACGTATTTAAAATATTAATTTGTTTCAGGTAATTGATGTTTATGTTAAACTTGAGGCGAAGGGTAAGCACTTGACATCCAGTGAGGCGATATCCAACGACAATCGACACAATCCTGTTAAGGTAAAGTTCACTTCTACTTATACAAAATCCTTGCATTGCAACAATATTCTCTATATCATTTATCTGAAAGTATTTAATTTAATTTATTTATTGCTATATTTCTCAAACACTATAAATATCAGGGAATATTAAAACTTTCCGTTAATAATATTCATTGGAACAAAGAGCTAAAAACGTATAGATGTGATTACTAGGGTGTCCATTATTTACCAAGTTGACTTTTTGACTTTTTCTTTACTTGCTTAAATTAATAGTTTAAGCCTTTTTTTATTGAAGCTCGACAAAGTGACTGCACTATGCCTGATGGTAAGCATAGTACAATCCAAAAACAGTGGCGACCACCGAGAGGCAGAGCATCCATCGTCGGTCGCCGCTGTCATGCCGGCCATAATGACGAAAGTCACCCGGTACTGGATATGCACAGGCTGATCCCGAAACGCGACGCGCAAAAGCGAGTCACTATGACGGGCTTTTTCGCCATGTACATGGTGGTTGCGACCCAGTCGGGCTGTATAACCCTACCACCCCGCTATCGCCATTGCCTCGTTCGTTGATCAGCAGGGTGCACCACGTGCAGGTGAGGTTGGCTTGGGTGTCTCAAGTCTTAAGATGTTATTCGACACCCCTTACACCCCTAAAAAGGTTTAAGAAAAAAAAAATGGTGCCGCTCAACCGTGCCTAAATGGTAATACTTTTTTTTATTTTATTGAAATTGTTTTTATCTTGCTTGTTTTATTAAATAACTTACTAAATATTATTAATACTATATTTAATATGATCACTTGAAATGTAGAAATTTTTGATACGGGTGTCAGAAATGTAACTTGTATATTTTGATAAGTTTAAAAATAATTTTTACCATTTTTTATAATAAATATTGCCAAAAAAGCCAATTTACTAAATAACGGATACTCTAGCGATAAAAGTTAATTGTATGTATAGAGGTCTATTTTTTGTATGATTTTTCCACCCATCCATTCGAAACGAGTTACTGTGCCGTGCGGTCGGAACGCGGAAGGTTCACAAATAACTAAAGTTCTGTGGTTTATTACATTTCAAGGTTACAGACCAGATTGCGACAGACAACCCTTGCCTTTCACTAGGATATGTTCTGATAGCTGTAATGAATTTACTTGTATATTTAATAGCCCTAGTAAACTTACACTTTTATTGAGTTCTTTATATTTAAATTTGGCATATGCAAAGTTTTTAATGGATTACTGCAGTTATTAGAGTCGCAACTTAATTCTGCGTGTATTCAAATTTGGCTTCCATTCGGAAACTATAATAAATAAATTTATACGTCTATGTATTAATTGTACATAAACATAACCTTAGTTATGTGTATACAATTTAAAAAAGTATCTATTTATTTTTATTTGAGCTGTAAATTTATTAAAGTTTAAAATTTATTTTTACTAAACTTTTTAAGATTTTCCGCATGTTTATAAATATTTAGGTAACAAGAAGAAATTATAATATTCTCCATGTGACTCCTGTTCTGGTACCTTTTTGCTTTCAAAAATCTTCCTATTTACGCCTTGTTCTATTTGCGGCTCGTTTTATTTGCGTTTTGTTCAATTTGCGTCACGTTTTGTTCACGCTTCATTCCTTTTACACCTCGTTTCAATTTGCGTCTCGTTTGTTTCCGAATAATTCAAGTACCAGTTGATCCTTACCTTACAGCATTGTCACGGTCAATTATAAAATATATGAATAAGGTCAGATACCTATTTATTGTATTCAAGTAACGAATAAAATTGTTTATATCTTGCATATTCATCTAGAGAACTTAAAAAACTAGCTAGTTTTTAACGATGTACTTGCCATATAAGGGGTTGAGCGACTTTTTTGTTCATTTTTAATGCGTATTGTATAGTTTCCGCGTGGTAACCGAGGTCCTTATAAGGTGTGGTCACTCCGAGGCCGACTGGTCCGTTCACTCGTGTTAGTCCACTTTGATTGCAAGTTGCAATATAGTGTACTTGTTTACGTTGTTTGGAAAAATACTATATAGGACAAAAACAGATATGAATAGTTGTCCGTACAATAATAACATGAATACGAATATAAGTTTGTTTATTTCTTATGATTTCACGTCTTAAATACCCAACCGCTTCGTTATGAAATTTTGCATACATTTTGTCAGATATATTAAGTTATATATATCTTGATAAATTTTGTCTTAAAATGTCATTGTTTGTATACGCAACGTATATTGAGTCTGTAAAATAATTACAAATGAAATACATTACATGTGAAGAAAGTCGAGTTATGTAAATACTATTTAGTATACGTGATATCTCACAGAGATCTTAGAATATTATCAAAGAGAAAAAGTGAAAGATAATGGTCCCAATTAAAATAACAATAACTATTTTGTATTTGATACGTAACATATTTTGATGAAACGCTTCGAAATATTAATTTAGACAAATATTAGGCATAATTTAAGACTTGAAACTTTTTCTATACGATTTAAAGTAATAAAATTTAAATGCAATAGTTTTCGATTACGATTCAACATCATTAAGCATTCATAACAAGCTTTTTCGTTAAACCTTGGCAAAGTGATTGGTCGTAGCATTTTATGGTAACTTGTATAGGAACAGTTCAAGGGTGCCGGTGTCCATCGAGGGATGACGAGTTTCACCACCATTGTATAGATTTGTTTTCTGACCAATGAAACTTGTTAATATCAAAACCTGGTCTATAATTGGTGATTTATGATTTCTTTATTATACTATGTATTTTTATACTTCAGTCATTAAGAAGGGCCGGCGATTTATCAGTCCCGTAATTATGTTCGTCGCAGAGACAAAGCACTGACAAATGAGCTAACCAGTATTGTGAAAAAAAAACATTATATAATAAAATATATGGGTAAATAATATCTTGAAAGTATTTTAATTATTTATTATAATTTTTGCGGATGTATAGAGAGACAAATATATACTTTGTCAGTATAGATTGCTATCATTCAAGCTACGATCCATCTTTGGGAATTGAAAGTCATCTTTTTGAATTTTTCATGGAATCTTCAGTATCTGTCCTGAAAATATATCCTTATTTGTAATTTACGATATTTACTTTGTTACCAATTTGAAAAACATATATAGTTAAACATTCAAATCGACCTTGTTTTTTTTTTTAATTGGCTGATATGTATCTCACATATTCAAATTTGTATATGTTATTTAACCCGGTTAAATTGAAGAGTCGTTGAATTTTATAGTGAGGTCTAACCTTCTCCATTTGGTCGGGTAAGCGATGACGTCACGAACTTTCACCTTCGTCGAAGGTAGCCCACTGACATTGAACTTCACGTTTGCATAACGTTATGACATCTCGCGTCGTGTTCCTAAACGAGAATTCTACGACACGTTTATTGATTTTGAAGTGATAGCGCATTTACAGTGTACTAGCTTTTGCTTGCGGCTTCGGTCATTTTAACATAGAGTTCATCTATCCCTTAAGAACAGTATATTTTCTTTGAATAGGTTTGGTTTTTTCCTATGCCTGTTTTGTATCTCTAAATACGTGTATGACAAAATTTATGATGATCAGATGAGTAATTAAGGCATGAAAGCGTAGAAAACAAATAAACAATTAGATCATTTTATTCGTTGCATTATTTTAATTGTAATCAAAATATTATATTAATCTAAAAAAAAATACTGTACACGTGTAAAGACAACACGATCAGAAATGCAATGTTCAGTTACTGGAACATCTCTCTCACTTTTATATTACTGGAGTAATTAAATAGTTCTTGCGCAGTTGATGACTTATGCACTTTTGGATAGGATATCCCAGAATAGAGGAATTCTTCAGAAGTAGTGACCTATTGTGACTGTCTTCAAAATACGGCCCTTTAAAGTTGATTTCTGCAATAGCTATAAGATACGATGACCAATGACATTACATGGACATACTCTTCTTTTTTGCATTATATTACAACATAAAAAAATTAAAATCAAAGTTACTAACCATTTTCTTTGGTAAAACCCTTGTGCACTTGATTTACATTTTAATAGCAATCTAATTAATTAAATATCACGATTCTGTCATATATTATGCGAGTATAATAGTATATCATGTAATACTTATATTCTTGTCATGTGATACGCGTCATTAAAATGAATTCAATATAATAATACGGAATAGGGATTATACGGTAGATTATGTAAAAGATACGCACAATTGTTTACATAATGAGAATATAAGAACGACAACAACTAATCAATTTGATTACAACAGAACGCTGATACTGGCAAATGCTTCTACGACGTGAAAAGAAGAAGCAACTGACACGAAAAATGATCTTAATTACAATGTTGGTATCGGTAAGGCAAACCCCGAGATATATCTTTTAAGTTCATTATTAAGCTATTGCATAGCTTCTATCGCGGGTCTTGAGCGTGGAGACCGAATCCAAAAATTCCGTAACGAAAAAACCTAACACCTCCCACTCTGCCTACCATGTAGCTTGGCCGAGCGTTCGCTTACCGTATATATGGTACGATTGTACAAAGCTCGCACTGATCGAGACGAGCTGCTAGACGGCTCCGTCGTCACCGTGTTCGAGGTCGTCCGCGAGCCCGCTGCTCCGACCTACGCGACGATGCGCAAGTCAAGCGCTCCCTCGTCCGCTCCGCCTCTTGCGTCGAGCCGACGATCCACAAGAGGCCCTTCTCAGGGCCAACCAGACCGCCATCCGACGACCCCTAGCCAGCCTACGGATCCCGCCGCCGCTTCTACATCGACCACCGCTACGCCTACTGGACTCCGCACCTCCGTGCCTGCCCTTCGCACGCCGACTCCGGATGCACGTTAGCCGCTGACCGGTGGGGCGTCCGCTGCGACGGAAGCGTACGAGAGTGATATCCTCACTCTCGCCCAGCTAATTTTAGCTGGGGCTCTGTCGCAGGGGATGCTTCGCTGGATGGCGCTGTTCTTGCGCGTCCAGGAAGCCGGAGCCGAAGGAAAGCCGCCTTCCCCGGCCGACTCAGCCGCGCTCGCAAGCGCAGCCCGCGGAAAGCTAGCGCCGCCCGCGTATTCCGACGCGCCGACCAGCCCGCTCGGTCGAGCGCTGCGCCGTAAGCGCAGCGAACCCGAAGCTGGGCCCGTGTCCGATCGCGCGCCAACATCGCCTGCCTCATCAGACGAAGAAAGCCTGCATCACGCCTCTCGCGCAGACCTCACAGCCCCGCGAGAAACCCGAAACCCCAGCGGCGCCGGTGCGCGCACCCGCACCCGCTCCCGCTCCGCCGCGAAAGGTTGCCCGCGAGCAGCCTACTTACGCGTCGATCGCAGCGCCTCTTGCGCGCGATCCGCGTACTAAGTCGGTCGAATGCCCGCGGAACCCTAATTCGCAGCCTCCGCGCGACAGTGCTGCCGCCGCGGATACACGCGAAACGCCTGCCTCACCCGAGGTTAGAGGCCCGCGCTACCCGCCGATTGTGGTCGAGAGCTCCCACGACTGGGCTAGGCTACTCCCACGATTGGCGGAACAGTTGGGGCGCGGCCCTAACGTCCGCGCTTATGGAAACGGGGTGCGCTTCATCCCCGAAGACATTGAAGAGAGCCACATCACCATGAAGTTCGTTGAAGAGCTCGAGGGGGCGAGCTGGTTTACTTACACCCCCCCCCCTCGCAGCAAGGCCTAAAGGTCGCGATTCGCGGCCTTCCACGTGGGATCAACCAGGAAGACATCATCGGAGCACTCCGAAAAGAAGGCTTCGTGGCCGAGTACGCCCGCGAGATAAACGGACGACGTGGCAGACCCGGGTGCATCTACCACGCTGTACTGAAGAGGACGCCCGGGTTAATCCCAGCTATCTATAACACCACGACCCTAATGTGCATGCCTGCCATTAGGATTGAAGCCTGGAGGGGAGAACAGCGGCTGGCACAGTGTTTTCGCTGTCAGCAGTTCCGGCACTCCTCTCTACAATGCCATCGTCAGATAGCCTGTGTCCGGTGCGGGGAACCTCACTCCGCCCGGCAATGCGACCGCCCGAGAGAAGTCTCGGCGACCTGTGCCAACTGCGGGGGCGCCCACACTGCGAATAACAGACGAAGCTGCCCCGTCTTCAAGCGGGAGCTAAGAAACCGCTGAGCAGGGACCGCCCCCAGAACATCTGGACCCGAAAAACCCAGGCCGGCGGCCGAGAGTACCTTAGAAGCCGCGGGGGCGTCCTTGATGGCCCCCGCCAATGATCCCCCTCCGAGAGGCGGCAATAACGCCAAGAGAAGGCCCAGGAGAGGAAGGAAACACCCACACAAAGAGCTACCTCAAGAAAAAGAAACCAGGTTCTGGGAACTGGTAGGGGAGCTAGTCGCCCAGCAAGAAGCCCGAGAGGAAGCCCTCAAGACTGCTGCTCCGCAAGAAGTCTAGCAAATCAAACGAGACTTTCGCCAAAAAATGGAAGCCCAAATAAAGGGAATCCACGAAGAGGCCGAACAACAGGGATTCCACAATGAACTACGAACGCTCCTGGAGAAACTGGCTAACGATCCCGACGCGCTAAGCAAGACGCTCGACACACAACAGCGAACGTGAGAGAGAGAGAGAGATAAAAGATCGGGACAAAACGAGACAAGATGTCCGAGAAAACCATAAGGGCGAGCCGTTTAAAGACGGCTCCACCCCCGCAGAGGAGACACTCCCGTCGCTACGGGAGGAGAGAGATGTCTCAGCCAGAGGGCACAGCCCTGATGCTGATTCCCCGCACGCCCCGAACATCAGAGGGTGCGCGAGAAGAGACCCGCATGGCGCACGAGCTGCTCCGAAATCGGACGTATACGTAATCAGCTGTTTGTGAGAAAGTATACTAGTGTATACGTATTTATCATCTATGTACAACAGTGAATATCTGTACCCGTATAATTTGTGTACAAAATATTTTGTTGAATAGCCTACATGTATTGTAAGATAATAAAAATATTTTGAACAATATTAACTTCTCATTTATTTAATAAAAGAAAAAAAATTGTTTTCTTATCGGTCACCACGCTCAAAAAATGTAACTTAAATTAATATCAAAGAAAAAAACAACAAAAGAAAAAATACTGCATAAATAAAATAAATAAATAGTTATAATTGCATAAGTTAATAAAAAATGCTATGCAATAGCTTTACCGCGGCAGTCCCCGAGTGCCACACGTATTTTTATCGATATTCAGTGTTGATTTTTAAAAGCGATACATTTCGAAACAATATTTACTATTAATTTATATTGAAATGAATCATACTCAATTTAATAATTATACAAATTAATTCTCACGGTCTGTAAATCTCTCACGGTTGTGTCGAAACGTTGCTGTCTTGTCATAGCCTATATTATTATATTAATAACACCACCATATCATTGTGCATTCTGTCACTTATTGTATACTAGTAATCGCCCGTGACACCGCACGTTTTAATTAAAAATTAATAACAATAAATGATTCCCCATGTTATTTAGCTGACATGATGATTATATTTCTGTGGGTCGGGTGGTACTTACTCCCGGAGAGCCGACCCATTCATTCTAAAAGCAGTAATAGCTTCAGCGTGACTACTACTAACCATACCATAACATATTTAACCATACATAGCCATATATGTATATGCTATTATGAAGAATTTGCTCACCAACTATATCGGGCTGATGTTACTCGCATCTGCAGGAAGTGTATATCGGCACGGGATCCTCGTGTTTCAGTGTAACCAATTTTTTGGCCGCTGCACTGTTCAACATAAATCGAACCTGGAAGCGACAAATACAGTCGTCAATCGATATTAAAAGATGGATAGTCTATGTAGCAATACGATGTAATAAATAAAAAGTTGAGGCAATCATAAATACTGCCTATAGAAGTGACGACTGAAAACAAGTTTGATAACTGCGTTTTATTTTGAATTTTTAATTCGATTTTAGTATGGATTATTTAAATTTCATAATTAAAAAATTTAAATTAATATTTTTGATCTCTTTTTCACCTCTATTGGCACTCTGAGTAATAATTATATATTTATTGTACATTTTAATAATTAATGAAATATACGATGGGCTACATTTTTTTTTTAAATATCACTATACTACGCGTACCTTTTTTTTTTACGTGGAGAGATACTACGCGTACCTAGCCTGACTCTAGTCGCGTAAGCGCGGTACTGTTGGTCACGCTTACTATCATGTTATGATCCGAAATTATAAGTTTATCTCCTGCCAAAAAATACCACTTAATGCGCCTCAAGAAGTTTTCACTTTACAAGAAAAAAAAAACAAATACACACATTCCTATAAGTGGTGTTACAGCTTGGGAAATAACGTATTAGTGTCTAACAATACATTGTACATGGGAATTCTCTTGTATATGTAGTCGTTTATAGAAAATAATAGATTGTAAACTAATCAGTTTAGTTATTCAAACTGAAATAGTTCAGATTTAAAATTCAATAATAGGAATATTACTGCTCAAAAGTGCAGTGGTTAAAGCGATCGCCTCGCTAATACCGTCACCCTGAGGGTTCTGAGTACGAATCTCAAATAGGATCATTCCTTGTATGCCACACAAATGATTGCTTTGAGCCTGAGTGTACTTCATGTCCGTTATTGGTGAAATTGCTCGAAGTGATTACGATAATTGAATATGTATATTGTATATGCCTGCTTCATCAATTTCTAAGTCAATAGGTGCTATATATATATTATGATTGGTAGGTTTACTTATTTAGTGGCATAAACTTTTAAAATAGTCCCTTCTATTACCTTATTTATCGTATCAACTTTTTTTCCTTCGACTGGCACGACGTCGGATTCCTGTGTATCAATGTAACCGCATTCTACTGCCGTTCAGTCAGTCTTAGTTTGGTTATATTTTTTATATAAACAAATGTATACAGTACTCAATGTATGGGAACTGATATTACGGTGAACGACAGTGAGTTTCTATTTATACATAATGATATAATACTGGATATATTGATTGTTTTTTTGAAACACGCTGACTTCTAAAACTAGCAGTCATCTTTTTTGGCTTTTACATCACATTTACTGACAAATATTGCAGTGGTTTATATAGTATATACTAAAGATTATATCCTATATCTAAACGAGTAATTCTTGTATATTTTTATATTGTTATATATTCAGGGTCTCGGAAACGGTGTCAGCGATTTCCGTGAAACTTAATGTGCAGATAATTTCGGGGACGATAAATCGATCTAGCTAGTTTTCATTCATAGAAAACTTTTTTATCTGAGTTTTCAGGCAATGAAAAATATAGCTACAATATAAAGGTAAATTTCGCTGTCGCTATCAAAACAAAAGTAGCTCAGATGGATATCGGTTGCTTCAAAAATTCGTCTAACCCTAGTTTGAATCCGAGAGACAACAAAAAAAATATATTTTTTTAATTATTCTTTTTTGGTAGGAAAAGTTAATTTTGTAAAGCAAACCGAACGGTTTATTTTAATTCAAAAATGTTTTTTAAGGTACCGAGTAAGGTTCGGTCATCCAGGTACTATCATTAGACTGAGGTCATCACGCTTGAAGCGATTACCATTCGAAATTTGGGTTAAAGAATGTAGGAGCAAAGGCTGATTTGGAGACCATCACGCTTATATTCGAAGTGCGTAAAAAATGTATTATATTAGACTAGGTATAATTGTCTAGGCTTTAATTGTCACAGAAATATTTCTTTTGGTTTAACTGACATATTCGATATAGAATAAATTAATACGTCTCCGCCATCCTGCAAAAAGATGACATTTCCAGGTCTCGGAACTACATGATTATACTAGGCGATAAGAAAATAAAATTGATGTATGTTATCGGTTGCGGAGGACGGGGACAATTAATATAATTGAAACTGTAGAGTGCAGCTAGTTATAGTTAGCTCTAGTGGTAGAGCCAAGCTATTATTGGTTTCAGCATGAATGGGTCGGCTCGTCCGGGGTACTACTACCCTCTCGCAGAAAACCGACGTGAAATAACAGTGCTTGCATTGTTGTCTTTCGTACGGTAAGTGAGAGCGCCGGAGGCCTACCTCTTCTCACCTTCCCCCTCTCCTTTACCCGTCGTCCCCCCACTTCCACGCTTCCCCAACATAGGCTGATAACGCACTTTAAACTCCCCTGGTGTTGCAAAAGTCTATGGACGGTGGTAATTACTTAACATCAAGTGACCCATCTGTTCGTTTGCCTCGTATGATATATAAAAAAAGTTATTTTATAATAAAACTATAAGTCAATATATCTACAATATATAAGTTTAGGCGATTACAGTTTATTTGCTAAATAATTGCTGATTTTATGGTGAAGTCTAAATAGCGACCAGTCTGACTTGAATAAAGATTTCTAGGTCATTTTTATAAACATTTGTTATTAAAAATGACCATTGACTAGTTGTCTATTATTTATTATTGGCGCGCAACTTACCAAGCCATTTACGGACTGCGTTATATTTGGAAAAAAATATATATACCCTACTTAGTTTTACGAGCTCGAGGCTACTGTAGGATTACCTATTTTTTTTTGTTAATTAAAATATTTACTATGTTAGAAAATTTATAATGTCTTAAGAAAAAGATACGGTTATTATTGTTGTTGTTGTGTTATTTTCGTTTGAATATTTTTACGTATTGTAAAATGTAATGTAATGTAATCTTATATTTACCCTAGGTTCATTCCCTCGGTATGGAGCCTTTGAGTGCGCTACTCACGCGATACAGTGGCACATAAATTTTACATCACTGCTACAATACTACGCATATCACCCCCACACACGTCCTCGCATACACGCTTACACATGAAAGTAGAAGTGTTTTATTTCTTTCCCTTATAGAACTGAAATAGTTTAGAATTTTTTCCGATACGAAATATATGAAAGAGTTTTTGAAATATGTAAGCTTGGTACACATATATGTTTCAACAACTCATATATGTATAAATAGCTTAGCCTAGGTTAGCTCGAACATGCCATTGTTGTTGTTATGTTTATTATCGGCTACTTTAACCGATCAGTCACACTAAAAGTAATAAATCAGAGAATTTATTAATAGCATTATTGGTTCAATAATCGTACTAACCGTGTGGCTACACTATGTGCATAGTCAAACGCTATACGAACGTATTTTGTGCTTTAACGTTTGTGCACGCGTTGCTATATAATTTATGTGGTTAAATAATATGTAGCAACCACATAAATAAACGTCGTGATACAATCGCGAACATATTAGCAATTTGATACAGTTATCATCTGCAACTGTTATCCTTGAGTGTTTGAAGTTGCCGAACATTAAATTGATGAGACACAGTTTAGGCAAAGATTGTTATAGATTATATCGGAATGAATATTAGTGGTTGTATTACAAATGACGCAGATTTGAACATAATAGTGTTTTATAATCTATATTGCAGTGACCTAAATTGGCTTTGTGTGTTGTTGCGAAAAGTTTCCGAAATAGATGTATCTTATGACTGGTTTCGGTTCACTGGGCTTCGTTTTAAGTTATCGATATACGTTTCAAATAGCCAGGTTAATAGTATATAATCTTACACAGCGTAATTAGCGTAATCTTACGTAGAAGATTTATTCAAGTTCTAATTACATTTAATTTACACAAATAATTCGTTATGTTAATTATATATAAACCTAAACAAAGCTGTGTTATAACGTTGTTAAAAATACACACACACTATAACTAGGAATAAAAATTAATATATTTATAAGAATCAATTATTGAATCTATGTAAGCGCATAACTTTAGAATGACTGCACCTTTTTGACAAATTATTTTTTGATGTATTTCTAATCATCATGACAACGTTCGTTTGAAAGAAAATGTACAAGAAATGAATGATTTTTAATTGAAAATCTTCATACAAAAAACGAGTGACTGAACTTAACGAAAAACACTATGTTAAAAATCTTTAAATCTTATAAAAAATCAAATTCAGAATTGAAACAGCCGTCTCCAAAGTTATTCTCCGCTCTAAATATATTTGAGCAGGATGCAAATTTAGGTATACACACGTATTATATAATATACATTAAATGGAGGCAACTAAGGATAAATCAATGTCAATTTTAGTTTTCTAAATAATAGTGTGACTTTGGTTTGGTATTAAGCGTTTATTTTACGCGTAAACCTATACTTGACTGATGAGAGAAAATTACCTGTGGCAGAGATGCGAATTTTAAGGTGGATGTGTTGTATAATTAGAATGGATAGCATTAACAATGACTATATCAAAGGAGGTTTGAAAATAGCACCAGTGACAGAGAAGTTGAGAAATAATATGTTTTTTTTTTTTTTTTTTGTAAATGCGCTTTCCCCCGACGAGTATTTGTCAGAGACAATGATGTTGCTGTATGTTTTGTTTTCCACTTGTGTTTACTTTTGTTGTTGTTGTTGTTGATTTGCGTTACTTGATTACGTTTCTTTGTGTGATCTCCAGTGTTATTTATTTCTTAAGTTTCGAAATAATATGTTAGCATGGTATGTGTATGTTATGAGGTGAGATGAAAACTATGTAACTAGAATAGTTTTGAGCATAATGGTGGAAAGAGTAGAGGAAGGCCGAAAAAGATATAAGTGGATAGTGTGATAAATGATGTGTGTAAAAGGTGGGAATACTTATTTGATCTCTGATAGGGGAGAGTGGAACAGGAAAACAATTTGTGCCGACTCTACTTAGGTGGAATGGCACGAAGATGATGGTGATTAAGAGCTTAATAAGTAGGAATAAAGTCGAAGTATTTAAGTAAAATAAATATACTACGGTTCTATTTATAAATGCCCTTAACAAACGTTGTCACGCTTCAACGCACTTTATAACAGGACTAAATACTTTTAAATACAATTCGACACGGTGTTTTATGTTCACCTTTCGAGGTATCGATCTAGATTTAGAAAGTAGTCGTGCAGAGGTCACGCAAATAATTACAGATGGAAAATATTATTAATATCGCCTTGACAAATATTGTGACGGTTACTGACAGTTTTTTGTGTTGATTGAGAAATTTGATTGATATGACCTTTTGGTTCGGGTAACGTGCATTCTATTGTTCATACGCAGTGGTTCTTGTCAGATAATGTTATGAATTGCAATATTGAAAGTTTTGTTTCAATTTAATTACATACAAAATTAGCTTTTTCATATTACGAAAGATAAAATATGATTTCGGTATTCTAAGAAATATATAATCTATGTAAAACATATCTATATAATTTCTACATATTTTTTAAAATCTATACATATGAGTATAATTGAAATGTATGTTTTATATATAATATATACCAATAATGAAGGGAATTTTAGTGACAGATAATAAATTTATGTATTCGTGAGTATAATCTAGTTTATATATAATAATGCTTTTTCGTATGGGTTTGGCTGTAATGATAGAATAATAACGAAAAAAAGGACAACAAAAAGTTGTGTAAAACTTTTTTTAAAAGATATGAAATCGTGGGCTCCGATATTTTTATAATAAAATACATCAACCTCGTTTCAATACATATGACAGGGCATATCTTTTTCTTATAAAACAGAGTGTAGGCGCATCAATAAGGAAGAATATTCATTTTTTGCTTCACTGTATATTGTTCAGTGAATGGAGGACTTAATCCTAATAAGGATTCTCTGTCAAGGTACAAGAGAAAGGTCAAATAATCTACTACAGTAAGCCGAAGTCACGTAACGAAAAGTTCCGAAATTCCTAATAAAATAATAGAAAACCCTATGTTATGCAAACTACATTTTTAAAATAAATAAGTATTAGTGAATCAATCTATCACTTCGAGTCGTTAAGCAATGTGATAATTAATGTTAACAAGCAGTTTAAACGTTCGAGTCAACACAGTTTACTTAACTATAGACAGTTCACAGTTATCTAATGCTCGATCGACGGCAGCGAATCGAATCGGAGTGAATTACATTTTTTTCCGTTTGCCAACAGTATTACGAATACCGGGAGGAGAAGTACGGATTTGCACCCGTACATTATATAACCTAACGACCTATTGTTTTGAAAACAGCGGAAATTACAGTTCCGCTTCTCCAGTTTCTGTTGTGTGTATACTTGATATTGCAAGTTAAATATGATAGATTTGTTGTTTTGTCTTCAACCTCGATTTTATAGTATGTATGCAACTGAAATATGATATATACCTACATACGTATACGTATACAATAAACTTAAAGAAGAATAAAGGCAATGGGTTGAGAAAAAGAGGAGGAGAATATTCTTAATCGTTTTCCCACTGCCTATTTATATATGGATAAAGCTAGCTCATATCGGAGACCCTTGGTCTTTGTCTTTTATTTTCTGAATAATAACTTTTATTAGAGTTTAAAAAATATAAGCATCATACCGTTTGCCTCATTTCTTCACGTCATGAACACAGACATGTCTGAACGCGAGCCTATAAAAGCTGTAGCTTTTTAAAATATGAATTAATTAATATAAAATTAAACTATTGTTATTTTTTTACATAAGAATCAAGTGTCTGAGAAATTCAACTAAAAAATAAGAATCGAAATCTGTCTAGTAGTTTCTGAATAACGCGAGAACAACGACAGGATCTCTATCATTTTATTTACCTATATAAGAGATTGAAGTGTATTTTTTTTGACAGAGGTATTCTGAGAAACGGCTTAACGGATTTTAGTGAAACTTTTACCTACAGTTATATATTTTCTTCAAAGTATTATGTAGGTCGTGTATCATTACGTTTTTCACATGTGCTAAGCGATATTAGGAAAATTATAATATATCTAGGTAAAATTCTTAGTTTTCATAAAACATCTAAACCGTTTTATTTAAAATTAGCAATAGTTTTATTAGAATTTACTTCAACTGCAGTATTCAAGGTTTTGTTTCAATTTTTTTAAACACAAAATTAGATTTTCTATATTACAAAATAAAAAAAATGAATTCGTAGAAACTTGCTAGTACACAATAAAAATAATTATGCCCCGTCGTAGGATGCCTGGCAGATTTGAAATGTCTAAATTGTATTGTACAGGTAATACGCATAAAAGGATAGTTTCTTATAAAAAATAAACATGGTATAATAAACAATAAAATATTGAAATTTTTTTCATGACGAAGATGATTATTATTAACATTTATATTAAATATGAAAATTCAAAAACATATAGACTGGTGACGCATGCCATGTTGACGCGTACGACAACAATCAGTCAGACGCGTTATAAACAATGATATTATAAATGTTTCACATCGGAAATAGATACTGTTGTATTTGGAAAGATATAAATCTAACTATTCTAGGACATCGTATTTTCTCACCCGTGTATTTAAATAAGAGTTCGTTCTCATCCGTGTATTTAAATAAGAGTTCGCAATATTTCTTGTCCGGTTCCCAATAAATAAGCACCGGCCGCATGATGCATGTTATGTCCGTTCTCGGTCTATTCACCCGTCCAAGGTTTAGATGTATTGCCGCTTCCTCGGACATTTTTCTAACGGACAGTACAATGTATGATCCATTGTTGCGGACGTTTCAAACAATCGCCGGCTTTATCTCAATGACATCTACTTCCATGCCGATCCGTCTGGCACGCGTTCAAACAAGAAGCGTAAAGCGACATTTGAGTGATCTTGTATAAGCTTGTTTGACTTGTTTAGCGAGATATATTAGGAGTGTTGATATTTTCTAAATAATTATTACTATTGATTGCTACTTCCGCACTATTTTCGCATGATTCATGATTGATTTTGCTATGATGACCACAACCTTTAGTACTGTCCAAATGTTAAATGTCTTTATGTGTATTCTGACTATTTATAATAAACAAACATAATATGAAATTACTTCCGTATGGGAAATTGTAAACGCTTTTAATTTTTAATGTTGACATGTTATCATGGTTTGGTAAATTTATTTTCGGAAGTATTTATGTCACTGACGCTATAATAAAGAATTTTTATGAAGGAAGGAAATATTTTAATTCTAATTAATGCTCACGGCTTCGCTCGTGGTAACCTAGATTTAGTGAGTTACTCGGGAACAGTATTTTTTTATTTCTGAATAGAATGTACCATATATTCTTCTCTGTATCCTACCCTTACAAACATAGCTAAGGTGAAAGTGTAACAAACTCGCATTCGATTTTACAATATTTGCATACTTGTGTTAAGGAATAATTATTTTTACTGGACTTTTAAAACGCAAAGGTCTTTCCGGTCTTTCCGGTGTAGGGACGTATGAAATATATATAATAGTCAAAGTTAGTTCTCATTAAATTGGTATTAAATGTATGAGTGAAATAAAATATAAACATTAAATGTTGACGTTAAATCTAAAAAAATAGAGGAGATAAAAGTTTTTGCTTATCAATACTCAATCCAGGTGACTGTTTAGACAACAGCAATATTTGTGGAGGACACTCTGCAGTCGATTCTCGTTCTAAACCAATTAAAAGTTAGGTGTTTAATATTGGACCTAATTATCTAGAAAATTGCAAAACTTATACACAATTTTTTACGCTTCTATGTTACAGTACAGTGTCAATGACCGTTGGGTGATTTCAATTTCATTTAAAAGGGAATGTGGGTATGTCAGGAACAAAACTAAAGGGTTTATTGCCCGTTTTATTGTCGAATGTTATATTATCTTCGGATTGTCCTTTGTAGATTTTGGCACCAGTCATTGCATTAGGTTTATTATTTTATTTATACGTTTGTATATCTACTTTTGAAAATCTTAGAACAAACTTTAAATTAGGTTTTCTTGGTTGTTTATTACTATTTGTTTTATTTTATATGTTAAATGTGGCCATAAAGGGTTATGTCTTAGAATACTGCGAGTGTCTAACCTTTCACCTGGTAGAACTAGTGTATTGACAAAACATGGTGCACATTCGAGCTGAGATATAAAAAGGAAGAATGAAAGAAGTTATCGCATATTTATGTGGTATATTATGTGGATATAATCGATGTATGTGTAATGAGGATAGTAGTTTGCTTAATCTCTGGTGTTAAATATACATGATGTCTGTATATTTATTTGTTTCTATAGCAGATGTTTAGTTATCATAACATTATTAGAATTACTTAGCACCTGTGTAACATTAATAATTAAACAAAAGAGCGTTGTTTAGAATTGCAATTAATTGATTTGAATATGTAACTAATTATCGTGGTATTATAATTACAAGTTTAATGTAGAATTACTGTGCATTAGTATTCTAACAGACAATCCGGTTGAATATTGTAAAATTGTTTTCATTTACATTTATTAATCATATTAGACCTTGCTATTTCAAATTATTATTATGATTTTTTTAAATCAAATTATATAAACTAACAACTTATATTCCTCGGTTTAATTCCAAGCAATTTATCAAATTAAAAATAAATTAACGTATGTTCAATTTTATTTATTATACTGTGAATGAAACGTTTATTGTATAAATATGACAGCTTTTGTGTATATAATGTAATTTTGCATATGATTTGGTTATGCTATTAGGAAAATTTACACAATTATATGATGTATTTTGTAATAAATTTAATCTGAAAATCATATTATTCTTTAATTGTTTTGTTTTGATTGAAAACTATTATACGCGAAATTTGTTTTTTGGTATTTACATAATCGTTTAGGATATTAAATTCAACCGTGAATTTAATTAAATCAGGTCCAATAAGTAAATTAAAAAATACTTTATTAAATTTAGACTCTGAGAAGGCGCATATGAACGTCAAAGCTACCACATTTCGGGGCACACACTGTTATCGAAAAGAAGAATATTATTGATAATACTATATCTAAATCTATGTTTCTTATTGGCTTTCCTTCCCCTTTGATTAGTTTACATATAATTAAAGACGATATGTCTGGTGTTTCGTTATTTGTCTGAATTAATCTCTGAACATGGATAGACTAGGGAACAGAAAGCTTTTAACAAAGAACAAAAACTCAGAGGCACAAATAGTACCTATTGGTCTATTTATTTAATAATTATCTACCTTAATTAAACCAACAGTTTCTTGATGCTATTTATTAACAAGTGTCGCAGATCGTTCTCTTGTTTTACAACAATAGTAAATTTAACTTCACGGAGAAATACGACTTATAAATTAATAATTTGTATGAAATTTCATAAGTTTTATTGTGATTAGAATCTGTCAGGTGTTGTGATCTTTCACTCGGACTCCTTGGTTTGGTTTCGTTTTTGTCGTCCAGCCTTGAGAGATGTTGATAATAAATAGTTTTTTAGTAGTTTTTAAATTTTGGTAGGTGGTAGAGCCACGCTGAAGCTATTACTGGTTTCAGCATGAATTGGTGGTCTGCCCGCCCGGGGTAGTACGATCCGAACCATAGAAACACCGACGTGAAGTAAAAGTGCTTGCATTTTTGCGTTTCGTTCGGTCAACGAGAGCACCGGAAGGCCACCTCCCTCCCCCTTCCCCCTGCCCACTTCCCCACCAACACAGGCTGACGACGCACTTGCGACTACTCTGGAGTTGCTGATGTCTATGGACGGTGGTAATCACTTAACATCAGGTGACCCATCTATTCGTTTGTCTCCCATGATATAAAAAAAATATTTTTCGGCAGTCTTCTTTTTACCGAGCGCCTCTTTTTCGTACCAGTAGATATTCCTTGAATCGTGTCAAACTCTATTTCTCTATTAAAAGTTATATTATCGGTCTCTTCTTCTTTTTTTTTTTTTTTTTTCTCGAACTGACTACGCTATTGACCTAACAAGATCTTAACAGCTTCACCGGACTACGATCGGTCTCTTCTTATAAACTATCTAACCTATACGATACACCTACGTGCAAATAACTTGTTGCCACTTCGCCTTGATGTTAGTCATTGTTCACGCTATCCGGAATCTCAATGATGATACGCGATTTATGCAGTAGTAATATATCCAAAAACAGTAATACGTCCCAAATGTTTATTGTTCAGGTATTGAATTATTCATTGTAGCACGTATTGTTCGTTTATTTTTCAGTACTGACCGTTACACACGTGTTTTGAACTCATTTTTAGGCATTTTGAACTCGATAGATTTAATGTTGTTGTCTACTAGAAACGACTTTTTTAAAGATATTATAAGTTTTAGCGTATGATCACAATCACTATGTTTAATGACTAAGATGGTTAGTATAGTAATTATTTCGATCCTAAAGGCCGTAGCAAAATGTTATGTTTGTATATTCTTCTATTTTTTTTTCAGTATGGCCTCTGCCAATGTTGGCAATTTCGCCAATGTCAAGTGTTACAAATACACTTTTTTAAAATAATACAAAATATTCAGTGTGACAACGTAGAATAATCTAAAATAGCAACATGACAACATAGTTATACTCACCATATAATCTTCTTCAATAAGTATATAGAAATACTTTTTAAGTCTGATTGGTATTTCCGGAGATTAGTGTGTTTAAATTGTTTTTTAACAGTCTTGTTCAAATAATCCTTGTCTAGGTTTAAATACTAGTACTGGTTTTTTTATTTTCAAAAATTGATGAACATGTATCATTTTCGCTGTAATGGCAATTATTAAAAAAAAAAAACAAATAAAGAATTAAGTATAAATTCTTAAGTAGCTGTGTTAGTCCAGCTTAATTTCTGTTGTGCAACACGCATATTTTTGTCAGAGCCCGTTAGTGTGTCAAAAAGTAACATTCGGATTTTAGTCACGATATTTAGCAAGACTGTGAAACAATGATCAAGTTAATACGTGATCGAGTCGAGAAAACTGCGGTTTCAGTTAGGATCTTTATATATCTGTATAAGTTTTAGATAAGATGCAGTTCGGAGTTTTTGACGGGTTCTTAGATTGTCAAGTAGCGAATTTTATATTTTAATCGCAACCTTGCGTTATTTGACTCTATATTTTGTAATGTTGGTCGTATGTTACGTAATGTAGTTCGGTTACTGTATACAAGTCAAACGGTTGAGAAATATTATCACGGAGCATGAATTTTGAGATGCCACAAAAACTCTTTAGAAAATTCTAATAAGGGGCCCATCGTCTTGTTAGAACATTGACACTATTACAAGACACTTGTAATATAATTACTTACTCCATAATGGCAGTAATCTATACTAATATTATAAAGAGGTAAAGTTTATGAATTTGTGACGTTGTAGGAGGTAATCTCAAAAACTACTGGTTCGATTTGTGAAATTATTTCAGTGTTATATAGTTAATTTATCAAAGAAGGTTATAGGTTAAAATCAATCTGAGCAGAGCCATTGTGCTCTGAATGTTTCTCAATGTAACTCTATTCCACGTGAACGAGACGCGGGCAGAGGCTAGTAATTTATAAGATTGGTTTAAAAAATAAAAGAAAACAAAAGATGCAGTTAAAATATAAAGATAAACATGATAAAAAGCTAACTGTTTTGAATTGTATAAAAGTAATAGGTGATTGCAAATTTATAATTCTAATTATTTATAAATGCGAAAATGAGTGTGCTTGTTTATTACGCTAACACGTCCTAATTCGTCAGTATCGTGAAATTTTGTATACACGTTGTTAGGGGTAGAGAGAAGGACATAGGGTATCAATTATTCAAAAAATAGTACAGTTCCCAGGAATAGGTCAATATGACATTATGACGAGCGAAGACGCGAGCAAAAATAAGTAACTTGTCAGATTGTGTAACTTTTTTTTGCGTTCCAATTCAATCGTGATTTTTGATATCAATTATTCAATGTCCGCGACTTCACACACACATTGTGTATCTCAGAATTTTTTACTATAAATTTACTAATTTGACGGGGATGAAATACAACGTAAGAAAACTTAATTCTGATCAATATTTTTGTAGTACCATCATGTGTGAAAAAAAAAAATAGAACTAAAGCCTATGACTGTAATAAATGTCATAGGCTGATGTGGTGATTATGCGTGTATTTTTTTTAGCCCAGAGTTAGCATGTTGGCATTCTATTATACAGAAAATAGGAATACAGTCCAGTCGACATTTATTTAATACCTACAGCCCGTAGCTGTATATAATCACTTTCAAAAAGCTGGAGTTCTGAGTACAGCCGTAATTTTTAATTAAGAGGACTCAGAAGGGCGCGTGTAGCAAAGTATGTTGCCAATCCATAATCTTCAGATTAATATGAAGCAGCAAGAGCACTGCAAATCTGCAACAAAGATAAGTATGGTGTATCTGTAGTCGAGCTTTGTTTTAGGTCATTAACCATAATCAAAAGATTTTATATGAAAATGATAATTTAATATGAAATTGAGATTTATACGAGAGTAATATGTAAATGTAAGAATTTTTTTTATTTCTGAGAACATCATAATTTGCAAACGAGTTCTTTCACCACAAAATATATGCGAGTGTGATGTCCTTACGACAATAAACTTAATCAGAGTGTTTCTTCTGAGTCACGAAGATCCGTAAGCCAATGTCGTATTGAGAAATGTCAGTATTAAATTATCCTTTATAGGCTTTACTGTGAAATATAACACATGTTAATTGGAATTTGGGGATAATAATTGAAATGTAATATGTCTTTTTAAAATTATATTAGGATAAGTCATCATCATAAGTCTGTAAGAGACTTATTGGCATCATCCTGACGCCAGTCCACGACGTATAGGCTATTTCAATCTCCGAGACTTCATATATCTGTATTTACCTACATACGGTAGTTACAAGAACACTTCTTAGGTTCAAGTTTCTTCACGATGTTTTCCTTCACCGTTAGCCGATATTCTTCTTCTTCTTCTTACCCTTATCCCACCTGAGTAGGGTCGGTAGAACATGTTTGTCATGTTGTAATATATGACTTGGCTTAATTTTACGATCGGTCGCCTGCCTGATATCAACTCCCCTTGGGATATTCTTATCAATTTAAATTAGTAAATGTACACGAATTTCGAAAACATCATTGGTATTTGTCTGGGTTGGAACCTTATGAGATCGGATTGACTTTGCTCCTGTTAAGCCACTCAACGACCTGGTTAAATTACATAGTTAAAAAAACATATGCCTACAGGCAGGCGTTTCTGACTTTAAATCTCTTCTACATTGAACATTTTGACATATGTCATTTACAACAGTAGAGCGTATTCTAAGGTACGCACAGTAGAATGCTCCAGTTATTGTCTTGAAATTGAAAGCCTGTCAACAAATTGTTTGTTTTGGTAATATATTATTACATTTACTTTCTAGATTAGTATATCATTTTCTAACGCATAGATAACAAATATCAAATATTTTGGATAAATATTTCCTATATACGTTACAATACCAATTTCACCTGTAATTTTTACCCTACAACATTTATTTACCAAAGAAATTGCAATTTATATGCAGCCATGTGCAATTACTGGTTTAATTATTATGCAATTATTAATGAGATCATAACGATATTCTTTTATTATCTTACAACATTTAAATTTTAAATTTATATTTTAAATCAAGCACTCTTTTATTTTAAACTAGCTGTTACCTGCGGCTTCGCACGCCCTTTTTTTAAATATTTTAGATGTTTAAAATTGTGATCACACATCTAGTGTAAATTACAATAATACTCTTTCAAAAATAACTGTAAGTATCACACGCACATCTACTGTAACAGGTAACGTGTACATTATATATGTGTATACTAATAGTGAATCGAATGGAATGGGATTTATCATCAACCACATAACAGGAACTTTAAACTGTTATATATCAGCCTCAGTGCTCACTTACACTATATGAGAAAGTAATGAAAATATTAAGCTAAACATTATCGAACAATATGTGTTAAACCTTTTATTATATAGATATAATATGTCCATAGTGTCGATATAATTAAGTTATTATTATACCTTGCTATAATTTTAATCAAATATAAACATACGAATTTCAATTACAACAGCGATGCCCTTAGTGTTGCAGTTGTTCATAGGCGATGGTAACCACTTACCATCAGGTGGGCCGTCAGCCTGTTTGCTGCCTTTTGGCATAAATACATATACATATGTATATATTTATTCTTGGAGTCCAGTACAGCGCACGTCACACGAACGACGAATGCACGGATAACAGTTTATCACTACATAGTGTAAAACAAAGTCCTATTCCACGTCTGTCTATATGTATGTTCGCGATAAGATCAAAAACTACAGAACGCATCTTCATGTCGTTTTTACCAATATATAAAATGATTCTTGGGCAAGGTATTAGGTAGCAAGGTAGTAGTTTGTCTTATTATCAGGGCGGGCAACGTCTGCTGAACCCGCTAGCTTAAAATAAAACAGCCAATTAGTTACTTATTTGCCCGTAAAATTCCCGTTCAAATAGGTCTAGCCGTTACGGAGATTACCCGGAACAAATAAAAAAAACACAACAGACATATCGATAGAATTAAAAAAAAATGTTGATATTTGTAGCATCTCATATATTTCTAATATAAAATACACTCACTTTACTTTTATTACACGTAATATATCACAAATCAAAAATTGGGAACAAAACTAAAGTAGAAATAAATTTTCTGAGGAGTTTTTGGCGGAATTTTAGTCTGTCATCTAGTGGATTTATATTCTATTAATAATCTTGTGTGATTTTTCTCTATATTGTGTTAAATTTGTGACGTTTTATGTGATATGGTTCGTTTATTTTGCATAAGTGAAATGAAAGAAAAATAATACCACAAAGCATGAACTTTGTGTCTTGAAAATTAAGAATATAAAAATTTACGAAATATTATATAGAGTATTTGGCTCTTATACCTTAACATTATCTTGGACATAGAAGAAAAATACCTATATTGACAACTTCAGAATTGGCAGTATGGATTAATTCCTTCGACTATCTTATTGGACGAATATTATTACTACTAAACATTTTGAATAGTAACACAAAATAAACTTTAGAAATGTTTCCGATATAAACGTACCACGTATAATTAAAAATTGGAAAGTAACGTAACGTAACGTAAAAAAGTAACGTAGAATAAACCTTTTGAATAGGAACACAAAATAAACCATGAAAATATTTTCGATAGAATGTTATCGCGTTACCATGGCAACGCATATAATACTGACATTAACACGTAGCGGAAGCTTCCAAAGTAGCCCGATTTTGAGACATTCTTCATTAGTGCTCAGCTCCTTTTGGTTTTAACGTGATGATATGTAGCCTATAGCCATCCTCGATAAATGAGCTATCTAACACTAAAAGAAACTTTTAAATCGAATCTGTAGTTCTTGAGATTATCGCGTTCAACCAAACAAACAAACAAACAAACAAACAAACTCTTCAGCTTTATATATTAGTATAGATCTATAAATTAAATCATACGATTTATTACTGCATTTATTTAGTTTAACACCAATACTAATTTTTTTTTCTTCTTTTACAGGTACATAAATTGCTGCCATCTCCATCAGTTTACACATAGTATGCGTGAGTGGTTACGAGTCTTAGATTGTGTTATCAATGTCAATCTAAATTTACGATCAATGAGATTGAAAATTGATTTAAAATAACTACAATCATAAGGTCGTATATGCATAACTTAGATGTTAATTCGGCAATGTGTTTGAAAAAAGTTACTTCAGCCGTTATTATTGTTGTATATTTAGTTTATTTATGTTTTTGAAACCTCTAACATATAAGGGTTTGTATCCATTGATACTCTTCCCTTGATATATTAAAAAAAAAGCAGTAACATTTAGTATCTACAAACCATTTTTACCCTGCAACGCTTTATGCACAAGCGGGAGTGTACTTAAGTGATAACACGTTAAGTGAAAACTATGCCATGAAACTGATCAACTTAAAGTGATTCTTCATTCTTAATTTAAGAAAATCAATATAATTAACTTTTTATATGTACTATTAAATATAACATAACATTAGATAAATACATAGTGTCAACAAAAATCATATTTTCATGGAACTTGAACTCCGTTGAACACGAGTTTTGAGCTTACTACTAATGAGTTAACAAACATCTAAGCATTCTGCTCGATGATATCACTATGGCAATTATCAGAATCACTTTGCAATATTTAAAAAGGTCATTTCAATAACAAAGTTTGATGTTAAATCAATGGAATGTGGCACTTACGCATATCACAAGTAAGGCCGATGCGGGAACGACACTACCGACGAACTGAATTCCAGGAGCATTTTGGGCACCATATCCCACTGTTCACGTAACATAGGTTTATGAGAGAATGGCTCCAATTATGCATTATTTATTTTTTCTCCAGGCATTGCGATTACCAGCCTTTTCACACTATCTATATTGTGAGACTGTTAGAATGCAAACAATAGGTTAATTAGCCAGTAAAAATAACCAAATACCAAATACACGTTTATGCGGAACATACTAAGGTAAACATCTGTGTCTCTCACAAAGTATACATGTATGTTTAGCTTGCTAACATGGTTAATTAGGTCGATACAAATCTACGGTATTTGTATGCAAGACAGCACCCCGGGCCGAGGCTCGGCTTCTTTGTCGCCCTTGAGCTAGTTGTCATCCTGCTGAATGCTTTGAGCGCGCCCCAAGGCTCGGTGAAGCTGTGAAGTTAGTTAGAACAACAGAATTAGAAAAAGAATACAATCGATATATTATATAAATACTGCAACAATCAGTTATTACATCAAGTCAACCTGATGAATCTTTCACTTTCACAAGTATCGATGCATCGACGCAATCAAAGGTCGTTTAACCGGGGCCTCTGTTTCTACTCCGCGTACCTTATGACTGACAGATATCGAGATAATCGATCTATGTGACGCACAATGAACTTGTTAATTTAGTGATACGTGAGTTCCGATCGAGTATAGATAAAAATTTGAATATGATTTATGATGAAATTCTTGGAACGCCTTCGGGGATATAACAACAAGGGTATGCTTCTTTGTTTATGTATTCTTCCTAAGACAGCTTCCGCATTAGCCATCAAGTCTTATTTTAGGACGGTCTTTAGAAACTCACAGTGAGAATAAATGCCTAGTTACACTCACAACAACCATCGAGACAGTACAAGTGAAATGTTAAAATATCGTGACATGTGCAATCTGTGCTTGGTGTGACCGCATTATGTTCGCATTTAAATTTTTAATGTATTGTGGTATAGTTTTTAGAATACTGAAATTATTGTAAACTAGTCTCTGCCCGCGACTTCGTTCGCGTGTAATAGATACATTGGGCTATCACTAACACGCAGTAAGCTGTCAAAAGGATAAAATATCCCGATTTTTAAACATTCTTCATTGGCGCTTCGCTCCAACTTGCTCTTATCAAGGTGATATATAGCCTATAACTATCCTTGATAAATGAGCTATGCAACATCAAAAGAATTTTTCAAATCGGACCAATAGTTCCTGATATTACCTCTTACAACGTCACTACGTCACAAACTCACGTCAAAAACTTTACCTCTTTATAATATTAGTATAGAAGTATAGATTATGTATTGTGATTTTAAATACAATGATGGCTGACTTTATAGAAAGAGGAGAATGTTATTACTATTCTTTTAAATAGGCCAAAATAAGACTAGAATGGTGAAATGTACGAGCGAAATATAGAAGTACTATAAGTAAGGATAATAATATAATAAAACATGAACATAAAAAAAAACTTCGAACGATTAAATTCTTTCCTATTTTATTGCAATCATAATCGGTAGTGAGTTCAGTTAAAATTTCGGAATATGGATTTCCGTTGAAGCTAATCCATAACACGATCGCGTGTTAAAAACATATGATAAAACGAGAGCAAATTTATCTACGGTTTTGGAAAAGCGAAAATCAACCCAGTTGTAAAGCAAATATCTATTTTATAATTGCCTACATCTGTTCAATTGTTGAGTTCAGTGTAACAACAAAAAACATTCTAAGAAGTTAGAAAGCTGACGAAATAGTGATGAGGTCGTAAAATGACCTCTGAAAGCGCGTCACTTGACCCCGACCTTATCCGTCATTCTATGTCGCAATACCACCGCTTATAACGGATTGTAAAACAGCACCAATTTATCTAATTCCCATTCTGTTATAAATGATTTACACAATACACATTCTCTTCAGTATCTTTATTACAAGCCATTACATGTATATCTCCTTACATGACATTGACATCTAGTGTTGCCAGTATGAAAACTCTTAATCACTACTTATTTATTACTCTAATATATTACTATAACTATTATTTCTATAACATCCCCCTTTTTCTCTAAAACACTCTGTAAGCAACAAATATAAACAACCTCAATCTGAACTTTAATGTATCTTATATATATATATAACTAAATTAAAATCAAATAATTTTAAGAACAGAAGTATTCGGGTTTCTTTACTAATCTCCCTGATCTTGTTACATAAGTTCCCTTTATATTCTTATTATTATTATTATTAGACAACAGACTTTCACTATGCTCCTTTCCCTCGACTACCCCTGACTCTGTGTCTCTTCCCTCATCATCATAATCAACATTATATCTATGATTATATTTCCCTCCTTCAATTAACATCCTTCTATTTCTGATTATACTTTCACCCTTGTCATTAACAATTCTGTAAGATCTCGGTCCTATCGCTTTACCCATTACAATACCACTCTGATGTGGTTTATATTTATTTTCATTTTGTATTTTAACAAACTGCCCTTTTTTTAATTCTTTTAGATTTCTGAAGCTTTTATTGTAATATTTTTTCTGTATTTCCTGTCTCTCTAGTAACTCTTTTCTATAATTACTATTATTGTATTTTGTAATATTTACATTAATGTTTGGAAAAATATTTCTGACATTTCTATTGAATAACAGTTCTGATGGAGTTTTACCATCCTTTGATATTGGTGTATTTCTATATATAAGTAATCCTAATTGAATATCCCTATTATCATTAATTAATTTCTTTAAAATTCTTTTCACAGTTTGTATATATCTCTCAGCTAAACCATTACCCTGGTGATGCTTAGGACTTATTATTTTATGTTCAAAATTCCAATTTTTTACAAATTCTTGAAAATAATTTCCTGTAAATTGAGTTCCAGAATCAGTATATAAAATTTTAGGAATACCATGTCTAGAAAATATTTCTTTTAAACTAGTAATTGTACATTTACTTGACAAATCTTTTAATTCTTGTATTTCAACAAACTTGCTATACGAATCTACAGTAAGAATATATGGTTTTCCATATAAAAAAAATATATCTGAAGCTACTATTTCCCATGGACATTCTGGTATTTCTTTACTAATCATTGACTCTTTCATGTTACTATTTTGAAACATTTTACAGGTATTACAGTTTTGTACCAAATCAGTTATTTCTTTAGACATATATGGCCAAAATACAGATTTTCTTGCTAATGCTTTACTTTTATCTATACCTAAATGTGCATAGTGTATCTTATTTAGTATTTCACATCTCAACTTTTTAGGAATAACAATCTGTGACCCCTTAAAAACTAAACCTTGACATTCACTTAACTCATCTCTATAACTATAATAAATTTTAGCTCTTGATTCAACTTTATTTATGTTATTCGGCCAACCAATTCTGATATATTTTCTAACTTCAGACAATTCATCATCACACTTTGTCATTTCTATTATTTCATTAAGTTTTTTATCTGTTACTTGAAAACTCTCTACAATCATTGCAACATGACATTCTATATCCGTACTGTATGAATTTGTTTTATCATTTAAATATGAACGACTCAAATGATCCGCTATTAATAATTCTCTACCTGGTTTATATTTAACTGTAAAATCAAATGTTTGTAGTGCCATTTTAATTTTTTGTAACCTAACAGGACATTTGTTTATAGGCTTTGAAAAAATTGAAACTAATGGCTTATGATCAGACTCTATTGTGAACTTTTGACCAAATAAATACTGATAGAATTTTCTACACCCATATAAAATAGCTAAACTCTCTTTTTCAATTTGACTGTATAATTTCTCAGTGTCTGTTAAAACTCTAGAGCTATAAGCAATTGGTTTATTATTTTGTAATATTACTGCACCTAAACCTTCACTTGATGCATCAACACTTAGTATTATTGGCTGATCAATCTCAAAATAAGCTAAAACTGGTGGTTCACAAAGTAATTTCTGTAATTTTATGTAAGCATTTTGTTGCTCTTGAGACCAGACATATGGTACCTCTTTTTTAATTAATTGTCTTAAAGGACTTGTTATATCAGATACATTAGGTATAAATCTTGAAACATAATTAATTAAACCTAAAAATCTCATTAATTCTCTTTTATCTTTTGGTTCTTTCATCTTAACAATTGCTTCTACCCTATCTTTGTCTACCTGTACGCCTTCCTTTGTCAGTATATGACCTAAATACCTCACTTCATTTTGTTTAAAATTACATTTGTTTTTATTAAATTTTATACCATATTCCCTTGCTCGCTGTAAAACTTTTCTTAATGTTTCATCATGCCCCTGTTCTGTTTCATTATATATTAATAAATCATCTATGTACATTGCAACTCCTTCAATATTTTGAAATATTTGACTAAAAACTCTATGAAAAATTTCTGGACTACTACATAACCCAAAAGGTAACCTATTATAATAATATCTACCATAAGGAGTATTAAATGTTGTGAGTTCTTTACTCTGATCTGATAACCGAATCATATAAAAACCTTTATTCGCATCTAATGTACTAAAAAACTTACTACCTTTTAATTTTGAAGTAATCTCCTCTAATGTTGGTATCATTATTTGTTCTCTTTTTATTTGTGTATTTAAATATTGAGGATCTAAACAAATACGTAATGAACCATCAGGCTTGGTTGTCATAACCAATGAACTAACAAAATCTGTGGGTTTGTCTATTTTTGAAATTATGCCTAATTTTTCTAAATTTTTTAATTCATTTTTCAATTTTTCCATTAATTTAAAAGGTACATGTCTACATGGCTCTATTTTACCTTGTGATCCTTCCTTCAATTTTATATCATATTCAAATCCCTTTATGTTTCCTATCCCTTCAAAAATATCTTTATATTCATATAATAAAGCGTTATTCTTATAATTTATGACATCTATTTCTTGTTGCATATAAGTATTCCGCTGAACTAAATTAAATTTTTCTATTGTAGGTAAACCCAGAATACAATCATAATCACCTTTTGAAATCTTAAAATTTACCAAATTGGTTTTATTACCAATTTCACACATCATGTTCAATTCACCAATTATTTCAAGTTGTGAATTATCATAATTTGACAATTTGGTATAAGACTTTTCAAACATATAAGTTTTTAACAAAGTTTTACAAACATTTTGTGACATTACATTACAATGTGCTCCTGTATCAAGTTTAAATTTAATTATTTTATCTAACTGAACAAACTTTACCATCTCAACCCAATTCCTCTTTTCATCAATGACATTAATTTGTACTGAACTCAAACTTAATTCTGTCAAACTATTTTTTCTACAAGACTCATTATTACATTTTACTAAATTGACATACCCATTGTTTTTATTAATTCTATAATAACACATACGCATAAAATGCCCAACCTTGCCACAATTGTTACATTTTTTTCCAAAAGCTGGACACACATTTTTGAAATGTTTATATCCACACCGTTGACACTTTTCATAACACAGTTCATAACATTTTGTCTGTCCATTATTTTTATTCCAACCTCCATTACTTTTTTCTTGTTTCATCGCTGCACTAGAATTATATTGTCTCACCGCTGAATTAAAGTTTCTTTGTATCCCTGACCTTTCATAGTTCTTATTACATGTTCCTTTGTAATAATTTTCTTTTCTTTGATTTCCAACGTACTCTTGTTTTATCTGATCTGTATGATGAAGTCTTTTGTCTCTACCTGTAGCCACAACATTAATATCATGTTTATTTTCTATCTTTTGTATTTGTTCCTTTGCTAATTCTGCAGCTTTACATATCTGTATTGTTTTTTGTAATGTTAAATTTGACTCCCGTAGTAATCGATCTTTTAACTTGATGTCATATATTCCTGATACAATTCTATCTCTAATCAATCGATCTTTAATATCGCCAAAATCACATTCTAAACTCAGTTTTCTTAAATCAGTGAGAAATATATCGAAGCTTTCATATTCACTTTGGTTACGTGTAAAAAATAAATGTGAACTAACACTTTCATTTGTTTGTGGCATAAAATGCGATTTGAAACATTTCACTACTTTTTCATAATCTTCAGCTTCTTCTTTTAAATCAAATGTATTATATATTTCAATGCCTTCATCTCCTAAACAATGAAGTAACAGCGCCACTTGTACATGTTCTTCCTGAAGGTGTGCTCCCGACGCCCTTCGATAAATTTCGAATTTCTGAATCCATCGTTTAAAATTTTCTGATGTTAAACTCACTAAGTGGTCCGGGGGTTTTAATCCAGCGATTCCACTATATATTTTATCCTTGTCTGTCCTCAGCGCCATGTTATAAATGATTTACACAATACACATTCTCTTCAGTATCTTTATTACAAGCCATTACATGTATATCTCCTTACATGACATTGACATCTAGTGTTGCCAGTATGAAAACTCTTAATCACTACTTATTTATTACTCTAATATATTACTATAACTATTATTTCTATAACACATTCTGATAGTATTATATATCTGTGGTTGCTTACCAAGAATCTGTAAGGTGGTGGTTTTTTTAATTGGTTTTGGTGAGTTATGTGAATACAATACAATCAAATGCTGTAAGAAGTTTACTTGGGATGACAATTCGGTCTTCGGGTTGGTTACCTTAGCGTTGCATTGTGGAACTGAATCCTTATTAGCTCCAAGGCTACAATTGTTATGAAGCTACACAGGATCGGGATATTAATTTCTTTCTGAAGACTAAGTTTATTTTTGCATCGCTGAGCCGAAATAGTTACTTGAAGTAATCTACTAAAAGATACAATAATATAATAATACAATATATTTTATTGCACAGATATATATACACATATCTATTAATTTACTCCACCATTCTTAGCTATTATTTTGACTTTATTTTTAACTTGCTGTATTCTGTTACTTTGTCTGCGATATTTACTAACAATATATTTTATGTACATGAAAAAAAATATAAGTAATATTGAAAGCAAAAATATAATTTGCTTACAATTTTTTCCACTTCAACAATGTATGTTGTTTCCCTCTTCTGCATATGCGCATCACACAGTTTACCCTGTTGTCCGACATCGCTGAATGCGTAGTACTTTAAAAGTTTTTTTTTTGTATCATAGGAGGCAAACGAACAGTTTGGTCACATTATGTTAAGTGATCACCACCGTCCATAGACACCAGCAACACAGGGGTAGGAGGAAGGGGGAAGGGAGAAGTGGAAGTGGGGCTTCGACGCTCTCACTGATCGAACGATACACAATAATGCAAGAACTATTGCTTCACGTTGGTTTTCTGTGGGTCAGGTGGTAGGTACAAGCCACGGGCGAGCCATTCACGCTGAAACCAATAATAGCTTCAGCATGGCTATACCACCTCGTGAACATCTAAAACTTTAATAACTTTATTAGTACTTAAAGTATATTAAATTTAGGTATCGCGGTATTTTTTTACATAAATATTAAATATAAATCTCAAAAACTTGATCGTAATCTAACCGAGTAATTTTTGCGTAATGCGCGTACAACGGCACACCTCTATAATTATATTTGTATAGAAAGATTATTAATCATATTGAATTAATCTTTACAGCAATTAGTTCCTTTTGACATTGTTCGCATTACGAATAACAATAAACATTAAATTCCATCACGGATCGTTAAACTCCATTGATTCAGACTATTGCAAAACGGCCTTGCTTGCACTGACCTCAAAAGTCTCTAGACGTTGGCTAGATTATAAATTATATTAACGCATCGTTAAAATGTAGACGAAATATAAAACGGATTTAATTTTATGTAATATTTTTATGCATATATATTGTTCATTTTCAATACTGTTCTATGCAGGTGTATGTTTCGATACGTTTTGTTCTTACGTAATAACTTGCTGTAATAAGGGCTTAAAACCAACAGCTTAAATTCATATGAAATTCCTGGAATATCTGATTAGCACTCTATCTTAGACTTCTGCATTCTTGCTTCCAGATTTCTAACATATCATATACACTGCTCTGTCTGTTGTTCTGTTTACCTGTCTGTTTGTTTATCAATGTCCTTGTAACTTGGAAATGACTAAACCGATTTCAATGATTTTTTTTTGCGTTTGAACCATTTATGTAACAAAAACGTATACAAACATACCCTCCAATAAATATGCATATATAAGATAATTAAAAAATAATTTCGGTAGTTTAGACGAGCGAAACTATGGGCATAGCTAGTAAGTTTTAATTAAGAAATTGGAATTTAGTCTATTAATATTTAGACCCATTTATTACACACAATAGAAGAATACGAAATCATTTATATTCATTTATTTATAAAGTTACCAATCTAAAATCGATCGGTCCTAGTAACAAATTAACACAAAGTTGTTTTGATAATATTGCTATACTGTGTTTTATATGTTTTTTTTATATTAACATAAATAGACATTTCTGTGCGACAGATATATAGAATCGTCCAAATGTGGACTGATTTATATTAAAAAACGGAATTGCAAAATATGAATTAAGAGTAAATTCTAAATTAAAATAACGATTTTTCAAATGTCAATCTGTTTTTATTTCAATAAATTGCAAATTTGATTCCTACGTTTTATTATTTACGAGATTATTGAAATATTTCATACACTGAAAAACAATCACATTCATAGGAACACATAGAACATATGTATAAATATATACACACGGTTACTTTGGATTGAAACTGGAATAACTAAATAACTCCACTTTATAGAGTGATACAGAAAAGTGACGTCACTGTGCCTGATGATGATTCTAATACAATTAAAAAACAACGACAACCATCTAAAATTGACAATTAATCGGCAGTAATCGCTGCGATGTTAGCCTAAAAGCCTCTCAGCAGTTGGATATTTTGGGAGATTCCAAGACAGGATAAGCTAAAAAAGAGCCATTGTAGTGAATAGATCGCCCTATGCAAAGCGGTAGCTATACAACTGAACACCAATCCTATCTCGTTAACTAGACATATACCGGCTGATTCTGGTTGTCACCTAAAAGTACCATCGTAGTGGCTTATTGCAACGGATTTAATACTTTGTACTATACAATGAAATACTTGGATTGAAAAGCAATTTTATAAAAATCACGTTGAGAATACTAAAATAATTGATCAAAACCGACGCAAAATAAAACTGTTATTTTCTTGTAAACTTGGCCCTTAGGGTTACGTCGATCTAGTAGTTACGATACACACAAAGGAGTCAGCTCAGTCAACATTAGAAAATGAAACATTAAGTGAACCCTGATTTTAAGAATTGAAGAAAATAAAGTATATGTTTTCAAATGTTACAGTATTCTTTATTCGTGTCATACCAATTTCGTCCTATCATCATTTTATATTTAAATTTTGATTATAGAAATTAATTCAAGCAAGTATAATTAAAATATGTGTGAAACTAACTGTAGCCACGTCTAGTCATGGAATGTTCGTCTCGCACACCCCTGGTAGGGCGCGCGGGGAGTCAGTGTCAGGGACACCCCTCTGACTGAAGCCTCACTCTTCAACTTTTTGAATAGGAGTGTCTAATATTTTGGGGGTACCCCATTAGAATGGCGACTTAAGCGGAGTAATCTAGCCGGAGTTTGTACCAAGACATTTGGCGTAGCTTCTTGCTTATCTTTTCACTGTACTCCGCAGAGATTATTCTGGCTTCTTCTGAGGAGGCATTCCTTGTAATCTCATCCCGTTCATCGGCGAGGTTTGTCATCTCCGCGAGTAGGGTGACGAGCTTTTCGTGTCGGCTTCTTCTACAGAAATCTTCCATCTGTTTCTTCTAGCTTTCTTTTTAGCACCCTTTGGGGGCGAATTATTCACCGGGGCCATAAGGCTCGCTTCCGTGGTCTCTTCGATTGTGTTCATAACCGGTCTGTTGGTCGTCTTGCGCCCGGGCCACGGTTCCGATGCGACGGTTTCGGGCTTCCTTTCGGAATACCGGGCATTTTGATTTGTTGTTGGAGGAGTGTTCGCTCCTGCAGTTTGCACAGGTCGCCGGCTTCTCTCTCGGACGGTCGTAATTGTGCGCATAGTGCGGTCCCCCGCATCGCACGTAGGCCCTCTGACGGTGACACTGCTGGGAAGGACGTCTAATCTCCGCACTCGTTTATTATTATATGTTTTTATTATCGTCCTGACTTATAGTAAAATAAATTGTATAAATATCTTCTTCGTGAAAAACACGTAGATGTGCAAACTGTCCTGATGATGAGTTTAAAGACATCGGAGTTTACGTTCATAAATCCATTTTTTATACGTAATAAATAGCTATCCGCTAAAACTGTTCGTATTATTATTGCGCAGTTTTCTTTGAGTCATTGTACAAGGGCAATAACTTAACGGGCTGTGTAAATTATAGTTACACGTTAAAAATATTTAAAGGCGGTATTATTAATCTCCATCTGACGCAAGAAGCGACGCGAAATGCAAAGAAGTTCAATTAATCGATCCTCGATCAATTTATCTTGAGGAGATTTATGTTTCGTTTTATGAGATGCGGTTCTTAATGTATTTATTTTTTTGGATACATCTTTATGATAAACGTGTCGAGGACTTTTGCATTAACTATTATTGAAAACCTATGATTAACTGTAACATCGAAACGGTCAGTTTATACTAAAGAATACCGCATCTATCCATGTAGCTTTGAACCGTTTTTAATAATATATGTATATATATATACATATATTGCTGTTGTTAAGCGATCACCGCCGTCCATAGACACTAGCAACCCCAGAGGAGTCGCAAGTGTGTTGCCAGCCTGTGTTTGGGGAAATGGAGAGAAAGGGAGACGGGAAGGGAGAGGAGAGGGGTGGGGAGGGAAGGGGAGATGGCTCTCCGGCGTTCCCACTGACCGAACAAAACGCAACAATGCAAGCACTGTCACTTCACGTAGATTTTCTGTGAGAGGGTGGTGCTACCCTGGACGAGCCGACCCATTCATACTGAAACCAATAATAGCTTCAGCGTGGCTCTACCACCTACTAAAGACACCTACTAAATAAACTACGTGTAATTAACCTCAATGTATAATATGGAAAATATAGTTGTGTCCATAGAAAAGTAGTAAGGGTTTTGCTAAAGACCTAAATGCTATCAGCCACAAGTTGAAAGTCTATCAAATGTATAGCTACATATGTTCCGTAAACTGCATTTGACAGGCAGTCTATCTCTCTGGGTTATATTGTCCTCTAACATAAAATCTATAAATTTTCATTTAGTACCTACGTTTAGACTTCTTTCTTATTTACGTGGGGAAATCCATTATAGATAGGCCACTTTCCCGGGGGAGAGAGTGGGTTATGTCCGACTCTCACGGAATAAAACCCAACGGTGTACCGGCAGACCGTATCTTTGGGGCGGTAATGGATCGTAGTGTGTTAATGACCTTGTATAGCCGCCCCAACGGTTCGCCTGGCGGAAGGTGGTCACCAGGCTTTTCCATTATGGGGGACAGACGTGGTACACTCAAGCTGCCTCCCCTCAAAATTATTCTTTAACGACCATTGTTTCACCCTATCTGACCGGCATCTGTATAGTGCAATTTAAATGCAGAGTCAACTCGAAATAAGGTAAGTGTTGGAAGCTGTAGTGAACTGTGATTGTTAACTACATATTTTAGATCAGATTGCGTATGGGGTATACGCAATCGACTCTTGCATAATTTGTCAAAACAACAAACATCTCACAACTTAGTGTTACCTTGAAAACAAATTATCGCGATTCCAGCTTTGAGTCAACGAAGTAATCTAATTTATGTATGTTTGAAACACATTATGTTTAGTATACATTTTTTATTATGATGAATAGATTTTTCGGGTTATTCTTAATGATTATTTGATAGAAAGAGGTCGTTTCTTTTGATCAGTCTTTTGTAATAATTCTATCTGATCGTAAATAATCAACGATTGTGTAATTGAATATGAAGAACTTATATTATTCACGCTTCAGTAAATATTTATGTTAGTGCATTTTAGTGCGCTCCAGATAAAAAAAAAAGATATTTATGAAAACCTTTTCTAAATACTTTTAATATTTTAGTAGTACTGAAAAGACTCGATATTATCATTATATAAATACTAGCTATGCCCTCGGCTTCATACACGTTTGTGATAATTTATTGCTATTATTACAGTTACATTATGCAAAATGGATGTTGTATAATGATTCCCCGAATTTATTCGAAATTTCTCATTCAAATACTTAATCATATTGATTTTCAGAAAGGTAGTTGCTTGAACGGAGTTGATGTGAGACAGCGCCACCTATTGACAAATTTCACTAAGTAGAATCGCTTGAGAACCTACTTCATGGATAAAAACTTTTTTTCGAACTGACTACGCTATTGTTCTGGCAAGGTCTTTACAACTTCACCGGACTACTAAGGCGAGCGCTTATGGCACTCAGCCGATTTTATTCGGCCAATTAGGTCAAGGGTGCACGGCACACCTGGATTTAGGCTGTTACCGATATGCCGGATCTGATCTAACTAAACTATTCTATGCTACTTATATATATAATATTCGTTTGTGAATCTTATTATTGAATTTGTATGCTTACATGTATATCGGACGTGAAGTAAAAAAATACTTTGAATGGTCAATCTTTATAATGCTCGATCAAGCAGGGTTGGAAGTTATGAATCTTAATTGTTTATATAAATACAGTGTTAAATGTGCGAAAGTTCTATATAGAATGAAAAAAAAAATTATGTTCTATGTATTCATGCTGCCGAAATAATTCAATTAACAAACAAACATAAACTATCTCATTGAGTAACTCTGACGACACGAATTTTATATCAGAGAGTATATTGCTGAAACGAATATTAGTGAAAATAAAGTTCAATTTTTCTTTAAACCTCGACTCGTAAGCATATAGCGATTCAATATTCTAATCCATTAACACGTTACTATTGGCAGGGGTTCTTTTAATTTGAATTAAATAACTTGTTTATCGAGTTATTCATCACAGAATTAACCAGATGAATTTGTACCAGTTCTGTGATGATTTTTATAATTTAATAATTAGGTATGGAATTTTAAATAGAAATATTGTTATTAGAAGGAAGTTCATTGATATTTAAATTATTTGACATTTTACATCACTTCGATATATTAATCTATATTAATATTATAAAGAGGTAAAGTTTGTGAGTTTGTGATGTTGTAGGGGGTAATCTCAGGAACTACTCGTTCGATTTGAAAAATTCTTTCATTGTCATATAGCTCATTCATCGATAATGGTTATAGGCTATATATCATCATGTTAAGACCAATAGGAGCGGAGCACTAATGAAAAATGTTTCAAAATCGGGATGTTTTTCCTTTTGAGAACTGCTGCGTGTTGGTGTATATATCCACGCGAACGAAGTCGCGGGCAGAGGCTAGTGTCTTTTAATTTTAGCAATAAAAATTTACTTGTCGGTAATGCTACTCGCATACTGCGAAACGAAGGTTCGATTAGTTGTCGCGCTAAAATTAACATCAGAAATCATTCCCATAAAGACACGGAATTATACGTTGCCACACCTGTGTCTTTCCAATAAATGAATCCGCTAAACTCCTTTCATTTATATAAAAACCGCTAGTCCAGCTGTCGTGCCCAGTCTCTCGTCACGCAGCCCTGTAGTTCGTTACGCATATCGATAATGTTTTCCCACATTTGCATTTAGTGTGACCATTCATAAAACTTCAGGCAATACACGTAGGTATTAAAGTAGCTAAATACGACATATTGACGGGACTGTAGTGAGTTGGCAATCACAGCGCAGTTCCAAAAACGATGGCGGGATCCTCGAGAGATCCGTAGTTGTCGATGCCATAATTGTCTTAGAGGTTTCGATAGTATGCCGATCCCTAAACGCGACTAAAAATTAAATAATGTGACAGGTTTACGACTATATTCAGCGCCTTCATTACATAGCATTCACAGCGCCTGGTTACTGACCACGGAGCCCCTGAAACACTTAAGCATGCAATACTACGGATGTTACGTTGCAAATCACCTGGATGCAATATATATGTCCTACAACTCAGCAAACGAATCGCAAAGGTGAATTTTGATAGGACTGAACTTCTCCCGTGATCACGTGACCGCAGTCACTAATTTAAACACATAGTCAAATGAAGGATGTGCGTAGAATAGTAAATATTTATGATCTAATATGTTAAATAGATGTACGAGAAAATTTTAGTAAGGTGATGTCATCATTAAACTATTCGGTTACGTTTTGGATATAGATTGGTAGTAAAGTTATTTTTATCTACTTGAATATACTAATTTTCAGCTCATATTCATTATTAATATTAAATTCCTCGATAATTACTGTGTTTTTTTTTACTATATAGAACTCGTATTAATACTATTGATTTCGAACTCAATAGCAATCAACAAAATCGTCGATTTGTTCGAGTTTTCATATTAGATTATAATTTCAAATTAAATAAGATTCATGATTATGGGATGATAGTACTATATTACCATATATTTGATTCTCGTAGCGTAATAACGGAATAGTGAAATAATAAATTCAATAACTATTATGTATTATTTATTGTTTGATATCTACAGTAATATTATAAAGAGATAAAGGTTGTAAGTTTCTGACATTGTAGGGGGTAATCTCAGGAACTACTGGTCCGATATGAAAAATTCTTTCAATGTTATATAGCTAATTCATCGAGGATAGTTATAGGTTATATATCATAACGCTAAGCGGTGCACCAATGAAGAATGTTTAAAAATTTGGGTTTTTTTTCTCTTGAGAGCTCCGCTGCTAGTTAGCGATAGCCCAAAGTACCTATTCCACGCGAACGAAGTCGCGGGCTGAGGCTAGTTTTATATAAGTACAGTTCGATTCTGTGTTATATTTTATATCTCATTCTACAAGAATAATATTATAAGTTATATTTTGGTTCATTTAAACAATACCTTTATAAATGATTGCTTATGTATTTCTTTTTTTTTATTTTATGTTTTAGTGTTTAATTGCTATCATTCGACGTTAAATGACGTTGTAATCTAATATGGTAAATACGCTAAATCTAGAAGGACTGGCTCAAGTGCAGTGTCGGAACGCACCAACAGGTGCTCGGTGACAGATTTTCAACTTGAACGTGGTAGAGATTGATAGACAGACTTACAGAACCATGCTGTGGCTTCAACACGATGCTTTCCATCAACCAGAATTCCGACTCAGTTGCAAGGATTCGAACCTACGTTGATCGACACAGTGGTGAACATGCTATCGATTGGACCATGATCACATCAAAAATTGAATATATTATCGCTTTTGGAGATACAAGATTTGATATTGTAATGTTTTATCAGGGTCCGTTCAAATTATTTTGCAGAGAAGAGTAACAAATATCCGCACATCCTTAAAACTCTCGTTTATAATTTTCACATAGTATTAACAAATTCCGCGACTTTTCCTTTAAATTACAATATAAAATTTAGAAACTATATTTTTGTCCCAGCGGTACCTAGTGGAGATTACTGGTGTTCCAGTTTATCGATGTCAGATAACATACCAACATCAATTTTATAAATATAGATAAAGTACGTTCAGTTGGACAGTCATGTACGTTTAAAACAACAATAACAAAATCAATTTTATATCTAATCAAATTCAAACAAAAAAGAGTTAAAGAACGCAGACGCATCCGCGTAATCTAACCATCGGTGCATCTCGGTGCGTTGCCCTCAATGCGCTTTGCGGTCAAGTTGCATCAAATGCGGCGAGAGTAATGATAGCACTGTATAGTGACCCTCGGACTATAGTATAAGACATAAGCGAACTACATAACAATATTATTATTATAGAAAAATGATTATATGCAGAAAATTATCTATACGAACGTGCAATTACGAGAAGTAATTGAAGTTAAATTTCAGAATTTTTTAAAGACTGTAATGGGTGTAAAAAATCGCTGTTCAACGCTACCTTGTACCATGACACATTAGGCAATCCTATACACGAGAAATAATGGCGCAAGTAAACCATAATACACACGTGTCTAATGTTTCCGTGGGAAGTGCTGTGTGAGAAAACCATGAAGTTAACTAAATGTGTTATTACAAGTATATCTGATACACGAATTGCTTGTACAATATATTATTTAATACTTTTAAACCAGCAATTCTTTTATATTTTTATATTCGTATATATTCAGGATCTCGGAAATGCGTCATCTTACGAAACTTAGTATGTAGGTAGTTTCGGGGACGATAAATCGATCTAGCTAGATTTTATTCATAGAAAACTTTTTAAACTGAGTTTTCAGAGAATGAAAAAATATAGCTAGAATATGAAGGTCAATTTCGCCGCCGCTGTCAAAACAAAAATAAATCAGATGAAGATTGGTTGCTTCGGAAATCCGGGTAACCCCAGTTCGAATCAGAGTGTATTTTTTTTTGTAATAATAATTTTGTAAGGCAAACCTAACAATTTATTTTAATTAAATAAATAATTTTATTATTATAATTATAAGAGAGATATCTCTTTTAATATTTTTTTTTGTGAAAAAATGCTAATTTTGTGTGGCACACCTAATAGTTTATTTTAATTTAAAAATGTTATTTAAAGAATCGAGCTAGCTCGGTCGCCCAGGTACTATTATTTCATACAAGCATGTTATATAGCATGCTACTTAGTTCGAGTGAAAATGATTGTTATTTCTTGGATAATATCCGTGTTATTACGAAAAAGTTAAATATGTAATAAATACTTGCTTTAAAAAGGTTTTATGCTAAAAGCACTGCGCTCGCCTGAGGCAAGTTCGTGTTATCCTTTTTTGCAAGTCTAAGCTAACCTAACCAAAGCGAGACAAAAGAGCAAGATAGCGAACATTCAGCAAGCGCGATGCATTTAAAACGTAACCTTTTTAAAACAAGTATTCAATACATATTTAACTTTTTTGTAATAACACCGTATATGCTTTATTTCTATTAGTGAATGATAATGATAAAAATAATGTCCATAATTTTTATATTTGAAGTAAAGTACTTAACCCTACAACCTTTTTATCGATTTTAAGTTATACTAATTAAATGTTATATTTATTGCTTAACTCCTTGTTATTAACTTCGCTTAGCTTAAAACTTATCTATATATAACTTAGATAATACTGTGAAAAGACCTTTATTTTTTTGTAATGTCTCGTTGAAATTAGTTCAGTGGTTTCGAAGACTAGTTCTGACAAACAACAAAGAATTTAACATCGATTATCGATTTAAATTGGTAACACCACCAGCTGGCGGTAAAGAAAATATCTCGAAGAAATCTAAACCTAAAAAATGTTCTTGGAGTATCACAATATGTGGAGATTATATAGAATTGTAGATTTCTCAGGATTCGAAATTGCCAATACGTCTTGGTCTATCTTGATGATTAAAATCGTACTTTGCCTGGGGAAAAGGCCTTTGACTAAGTATCGGGACTCTTACAACCTGGCATTATTATTATTATGAGAGTACAATTCGAGTGTTAATATTTATCAAATAATACTTTCATTGCTTTTAACAAAAATGGGACGCATTATAATATTTATTTGTTAAATAATATTTTTTAATATTTGCTATTATTATGTATATTATAAAAATAATAAAAAAAACATAATAGACCCCAAGTTTTGTCTCAACAATGGATATTATATTAGTTTAATGGTTTATTAAAAAAAGCCTTATAATTATTTATAATCACATATTAGTCAGATTATATTATAGTTTTATTCTTATATTTAATTTTCGAATACCATAAATAAACTGTGTATTAAAATACATTTAGACCAAAGACCAATTTATAATGAATTGTAGTATTCGCCACTAAGCCGTAATAAAAGATAACTCATCCAGTACGCTTGCTGGTTTTATGTGACTCAATGCGTAAATCCCCTATTACGACCGTAGGTATCCTAACTTATATTATAAATAAGAACGCGAGTTTCTCTGTTTGTTTGTTTATAATAATTTCACGTTTTAACCACTAACTTTAATTAAATCTGTTAATAGCGTTATCGCTTCGCTGACTTGTCATATTGCGTTCCTGAACACACAATCATACGATAAATATCAGCAAAACTCAACAGGCTATTTGATAGTTTATCTTATGGATAACTTTATTGAATCAATAACTATTTTGGTAGCTTAACCGAGTATCTCAGAAACCAGGTATTAACCGATTATATTTAAAATTTGCATACAACTTGTCGTGCATACTGAGAAAGACATAAGAATATGTCTCACCTAATTGTAATAGCAGAAGCTAGTACATTTTAAATTGGCTTTCTCTTGTAAAGTCTAACTTTCAATCAATTTTTCTTAAACTACTCGTTCAAGTAACCGGTTAATACTCGATCTTATAAGACGGTAAATAAATCAATTTCTTTTACAGTACACGTATCGTGCATCAGATCTATGTATTATGATAATAATTTTGCTTGTCATAGCGTTCATGGTACCTGCAACGTGATACAATTTAAGCAACTTCCGTCATAGCCTGAGGACAGTTAGGACAGCCGATATCGTATACTATATACCTCTAGTTACACATTCGACGTTGCGACATTGACTATGTAGAGAGCAATCAGGCGTAAATGTTTTGTAACTGTTCAACATTCGGTGTTTTTATGACGGTCATTTTTATATCGAAGTCGTGGTGGTTTAAGCAATGGCATATCATTCCGATACCCACAAGTTCGAATACTGGCATGCAACAACCATTTTTTTGGAATTCGTATACATTTAATAATTGAAATTGGTAGCACCAACGGCTGACGGTTAAAAAAAACAGCGCGCGGAAACCTGAACCTAAGACTTGTTCTTGTATTGTTACTGTATGTGGGAAGACATATAACTATGGATTTTTCAGAGTTAGAAATCGCCAATACGCCACGGTCTATCGTGGTAGATATACCTTCCTTCGAGAAGTGGCTTATGGCTCTACATTGGGGCTTTTACAGGCTGATGATGGTGATTTTCATATTTATGTATACGTTCTTTGTTAATTATTGACGTCATTTCAGATACTATGTTTAAAAAAGTATATTAATTACAGCTCTAGTATCCATGATTTTTGCAAACTACGGCAGAATCTTAAATTGTATTACAAATTTGGGGAACGATGTGTGTGATCACCTGGTTTGCAGGCTGCTTCTTCACGAATGAAACAGTCATTAATTAATTAACTTATTATGATATTCCTTTATTATTTATTTACTTAAGGTTCCACAATACTGAGTTCGATGATGAAAAATTAATACGAACACAGCATGTACAAAGTAAGAGAAGGTATTTCAATAGCATTAAAATAAAGAAAAAATTAAACACATAAACAATTTACATTTTAGATGTTGAAACATAAAAGAATATTTGAAATGTAAACTATTACAAAAAAAAAAAAAGAAATACAAAGGGCTAATGGTAAATTAAAAGTTTCAATTGAATTGCCATGCAATAGGAGGTACAACCTATTAGTTCGGCAAGCACGGATTATCTAGTATTTTATATGATGTCGCGATATTTTATGATAACCAGATTTTATATTTTTTTTTTATTTTCTCAAAGGCCAGTACATAAATAATGGCGGAAATCTGGGCGACAGTAATTTCCCAAACACAGACGTTATTCAAATGCACGCATTCATAAAACAACTTTGGATGCGGTCAAAATCAAATGAACAGTCGACAATACGATATTCTCATGATTTTAATCACTTTATTCAAAGAAGTGTTTTTTCTTAATCTTTGTCCTCCTTACAGGAATTGGTAAATTATTTGACACTTAGCATTTTCATTTAAATAGTAGATATTATATTATACCTACTTACTCATTTATAAGTATATCTGATACGTTATAAATATTATACATTAATTGGCAGCCTGTATTCACAACTGTTACTGATTGAGTTTATTAAATATTATTTGCTTTATAAATAAAATTGCATTCATTATTTAAGGGCTTAAAACACTAGTACCATTAAACATAATTATGCTAAAATACAAATACTTTTATGTCTCCCTAGATTCGTTTTAGCTTAACAAATTTTAGCAATTCCATTAATAGACTCTCCGAAAAACATATGAAGAAATAAACACATGTTATATTTTTTACAAATTGTATTTATCATAATATTTTTGTAATACAAAACGGCGTAGAAATTTCTTTGACTTTTAGTTTAATTTACGGTTGGTCCATACGATAAAAAAATCTGAAATATAATAAGTCATTTTTAATCCGATTGCAAAACGGTAATAGTAGCGCTTTTAATGTTGTTTGATACAAGAGAACACTACAAAATTAAGATTTTAATTGACTTTAGCACCTCAAACGCCATTTTTCTATGGTATGAATGAACAACTAGAATGCAGTCCTCTTGATACTTGTGAGTGGTCACTGTAGCATGATTATTTAGGAATAATCGATGTCAAAATAACTGCAGTTCTCATAGGTTATCGAAAGGCTCATGAGGAGTGGGTTAGAAAAATTCTTGCAGAAATAGGTGTGGCGAGACAAGTCCCACTGCGCAAAAACTATTTATTATTGTGATATAAAACCTGAAAGTAGCATTCGTATTAAATCTATTGTCATGAATTTATTGTTTCACAATACAATTTGTTCAGTTTATTATTGCCATTTAAAATTTCTATTTATTGCATTATGGTATCAATAGTAATTACTGAGTGTGAAAGCGACTGTGGCCTCGCATATATTTCCACTGGCTGGCTTCGAACGAAGGTGAAAATGTCCACTCGTTTGACCGGACTTACATTCTATACCTATATAGTATGTCTGATTGGTTGTTTATAATCATCAACTCAACCTTCAAATGGTCATAATCGTACATTTTCCAGGGTTTTAATGTAGTACATTTACTATGGGAATATTATAAAGATCTAGGTAGGTCTGCCAGTTCACATGTAGTCCGGTGAAGCTGTTAAGACCTTGATGGGTCAATAGAGTAGTCATCTTGAGAAAAAAAAAAAAACCAGTTCACATGCTTATGTTATTATATTTAAATTAACTCGATGCCACATGTAAGAACAGTAATAAAGCTATTAGTTTTTAGTACGAAATAGTGTCCATAGCTACATAAATAATTCGACAAAACTGTTCACCTTTATTCCATTATTATCCTTAGTACAAGCTGTTTCTGAAAAGCCAACATTAGAATAACAAAAAAAAAAGTTACAATAGTTGTTTTTTTGTACTGTAGAACGTGTATTTCGATTGCTCGCTGTACGATGGTGCTTGCGCGGTGCTTGCTTAAGGCCATACGCGTTAACCGTGGCGTGCGTTAACATGAAATTGATTTACGAAATTGTAAATTACGGAATAGGGGTGCGTTGGCCGAACAACGAATAATTTCACTTGCAAATATGTTATTTATGGAGTAACATTGACATATTCCTGATTGTTGTAGCAATAATTTAGTTTGCAAATTCTGTTTGCAATACATTACCGTGCATTTTTTTATACTGGCTACATATAATTTTTAAACATGACTTTTGTTAATAAATTTTATAAGATATTGATTGATTGAAATAAGGAATATTTCAATGTAAAATATCATTTTTGCATCAGTGTTTATGACTTGTAGATTAAGAGCGTTTGGGAAGTATTATTGTTGTTGTAAATTATGTACTTTTTAAAATTTATGGATACATTTATGGCCACAATCTCATCTGGTGGAAAGACGAGATGGTCCGTGATGGTAAACACGCTAAAGCTAGTGAGATTGGCTCCCAAATGCAATTACCGGAATACATCTATAAGAGTTTGTTAACAAATTTTCAAATCGGTGAATTTTGCTAGCCAGACCGTGTAGATATCATGAGAAAGTTAGATGTATTGGTACGGCAAATGTAATACGTAAGAATTTCCCATTATATAAATAAAAACGCATGGATATATAAACCACAACACTGTTTAATTGATCAGGATACAGTTAAGTACAATAAGAAGATTTCTTATAGTTATAACTCGACATTTCTAGTCCGGTGAAGTTGTAAAGGCCAAAGAATTAAGGCCAATAGCGTAGTCAGTTCGAGAAAAAAAAATGGCGTTGGGCTGTATTTTATTTTTATTAAGTTTACATTGTGATATAACATGGACGAAGACGTAGTTATCTGCAAATATATTAATACACCAAACATGTGCTCTATGAAGTCTTAGCTTCATATTTAAATTCTGTATATGTGATTTGTATTAAATTACGCAAATCTAAATACCCCGGTTCACATTTCCACGAATTCTAAATACAAAAAACCTTCAGATATATGAAACGTGATTTGCGTAACACGACCTAATTGTTTGATCGTAAAAAATCCTTTCGGCCTAACCGCAAATTATCCTAGGTCAGATCTCACCTTAATATTTTTTATCTAGACCTATTAACGTGAAATCGAGATCATTTACGGACGAATGGCCGAGTTTTGGTGAGCGTAGAAACGTGCGCCGGCGCATGCGGGGGCGAATCGTGACGTCCACATTGATTTTCGTGTCGAGCGAAGAGTTAAGAATCATATACTATTTTAATATCCCTTTGTCTAATAAAGTTATAGAAATTGATGTAGTTACTAAGGCTAAATGATTGTAAAATATTGTACACTAGTTATGCCCGCGACTTTGTAAGCGTGAAATCTGATATAAAAAATTATTGGCTTATAAAGACATCTGAATGTACTAATTTCGTTTACTTATATACTTTTCTTTCGTACTTAAGTCACGTCGTCATTAAAATTACAATAACTTTTAGTAGACCGAGCTGATTTAAATAAAACAAACACTAAATATTACTCGAAGATATGCTTTGTGATTGTCTTGAAAAGGTCCTATCATGAACGCAGTACTTTAGTAGAGGTTTGTACTCAAACAAACAGACCGACAGACATTTCTAAAAATTATTGAAATGTATTTTATGAATAATTCCTAAACAGCTGCAACATGTTTTTTTCAAAAATCTAAAAACTACATGCATCTTCTTCTTCTATTTTATTTTTGGCAACCAGTCTTATATTTAGTAGACCATTACTGCCATTGTCAAGTGAGTAACGATATTACAAGTTTATTGATATAACTTCAATGAACTAACAAGACGGTGGCCATCTTTTTAGAACTCTCCTGGGAGTTTTTGTGGCAAGTCAGAATCCATGCTCCGTGGTATTATTTCCGATCCACTTCACTTGTACACAATAACCAAACTATATTACGTAAAGCACCGCCAACATTACACAATATAGAGCCAAGTAACAAAAGATTATGGATCAAATATAAAGTCCACTACATGGCATTCCAAGATCCGACCAAAAACTCCTACATGCATCTTATTATGTATATAGAATATTGTAAACGTAAAATCTTATTCTATTACATAATGATAAAGTACGATGTTTGCGGACGTGTACTACGAGGACATGTAAATGTTTTTTAAGTAATAAACTTTAATGTTTAATAGATAAATGTTTGAATGTATTAAATAAATGAAATTTTAAATAAATAAAATGAAACAAATAAAGACTTCGATGCGTCAATGATAAAAAAGTAACTATTTCTATCCTTTTTTGATAACACTAAAACTACTGAACAGAAATATAAAAATCTGTTCAGAAACAGACAGGAAATGGGTACTGAACTGCTTTATTTTCAACTATTTATATATAGTTAATATTCGAATAAAATACATAAAATTTATATAATCAGGTATTATAATATTAAGGTTTAGGAATGCAGAGTTAAATTTAAAAATCTACTTCTAAAGTTTGTCAAGTCTGCGGTTCCCTTTATTATTTTTCATTCAACTTTGATTTTTTCTGAATCAATACCGAATTTAAACTTTATAAATGTTCCTATGTCTTATTTTAACAGCATATTCCTAGATTTAACATGCCTCTATAACTATTGCTATAAAAGTTTATGTACGTCCTGAGGAATTCAAAACACGTTCTCAGACATAAAAATATAACTGACCGTTTCGTCGATGTTTCATACTGAGTCATATCTATACATTTCGTAATACTACGCATGTTCATTGTAATACCCGTAACAGGTGGTTACGTCGGAAGCGTCGTATGTAGGCGCCCGCGCATCGCACGCGTCACGCCCGCGGCCTTATTGCGTTCTACACGGGTTGCCAGGTTTATGGCTTTTCTGCTAAATGTTATTTTATATCCCCGAAAGGTTATTTTTGTTTTCACAATCATTTTTAGAAGTTTGGAATAATATGTATTCAAACACTTGTCGTGTTTTTAGTCAACGTGTTCCTATGTAAATATCATAACGCCAAAAAAACGTAATCTTATTGAAGTAAAAATAAACTCGAGAAACAAATCCTTACTAAATCGAGGTTATAGTAATTTACTTTACAGTTTAAGTTAATATAATTCAAAGAAATATTGAAGTACAGTATATATAAATATTGATATAATATTTTGAATATTTACTTTATCGTGTGGTATTAAAGTGTATCTCTTTAGAATTATTTAATAAGGTACATTGTGAATAGTATTTTTTTATCAAATACAATTAATAATAGCAAGTTATTAATATCTAAATAATAGTAATCAAAATTAACAATTTTTTTTCTATATATATTTAGTTATATGATTAAACTGTAAAAAAAAAACAACAAAACTTAATGAAACTTTTTAATACTAGCAACACCATTCATCGTATACGCATTATGCAATAACAAATTAGGTCTTATTATATTATAAAACGACCAATATATTTAGTCTGTGTTATGGGGTAACAATTTAGGTTAACAGCTGCTTTGGTTTCACCATATGACATGTATATCGAATCATTTTATATTGAATTGTATATACATCCTAACATGAATATGTTGGAATGTATTATCTTAAAAATTAATAATTATTTCAGTAAAATGTATATTATTAGGGTTTAAAATTATAAGTTATCTTACAAGTCCTTATTTATTCGATCTGAAACTGTCCAATACTGTATAAAAATTAATTTAGTCTTATTTTTGGAGCAACGGAGTTCTTGAAATATTTAAATGAATACATTACCTTTTAGCTTGATATAAAACCTAATCTATATATGTAAATGGTGATCATTTAAACTTCTATTTGAATTTCTTGCTCATTTATTTATTGAAATATTTATTTTCTTTTTTAAACTCTGTATTATCTATGGTAGAGACTTTCGGGATTTACTATGTAACAATGAGGCTGTAGGGAGTTTTTGGCGGGATTTTAGTCTGTCATGTAGTGGATTTTATATTTTATTCATAATCTTGTGTTATTGGACTCTATATTTTGTAAATTTGGTGGAGTTTTACGTAATCTAGTTAATTTATTGTGCATAAGTGAAGTGAATAGAAAATAATACCACGGAGCATGAAATTCTGAGATGCCACAAAAACTCCCTAGCAGGTTCTAACAAAGGGATCCACCATCTTGTTAGAATATTGACTCACACGACGCAATATTGAAGTGATTGCACGACGTTTGTAATATTATCGACTACGTGACGATGGCAGTAATAATCTGAAAGATTAATTGCCAAAAATAAAGTTAAAAAAAAATGAGGTTGTAAGAATATTAAACACCGTTACATTGAAAACTTAATAATCCATACTAGTAATGAATAAAGTGAAGTAATAACTTTGAATATTGTCTCTCTTTATTACAAAGCAACTGTTCAGCCTACTGTTTCAATAAAAACGAAATATCTAACCACACAACACATTACATATTATATATAAGAGAACTGAAACGGATTAACTATTTTATCTGTAATGTTACTAACATGAAATTTTCTGAGGTAAACAATAAATAAAAGACAAATGATACTTAAATCGAGATATTTCTATTGATATTTTATTTGTGAAAAAGGGATGTAGATATCTTCTAGTATGAAAAAAATTAATAAATTTTTGTCAAGTGGTGTGCAAGTAATATATTTTGTATCAATTATTAACTTTTTCTTATTGTGTCTACGATTTTGAAAAACTCCTTTTTTTAAATATGTGTAAACTATAATTCGAAAGATTTATTCAATAAATTATTTGCTCATTACATATTCTTCTTTACATGTTCTTTCTTTACAGTAAACTCTATCTAGTGTAGATACATTTTAAAAGGAAAGTATTGACCGACAAGCGAAATCTCGATATGACTAGTTTTCCTAAGGAGTGAACGAGAGACGGGATTTACGTTTTCCTTGGGGCGGATTCGACTTTTTTACGGGTGTTGTGTTGCATGTTTTATTAGATACTCCAACTATGTAATAATGGGATTGAAATATATGGAAAATTCGTAAATTTAATATGATTTTTTGAGTACCTATATACACATAAAAATGGATATTCGTATATTTGACATCGATTAAGTCGAACATCTGTTGACCGATTTCCATAAAACGTATCTAAGTGAGAAGATTACACGTTGCACAGACATAACCTTAGAATAAATGTGTGGTATTACCGGAGTGTGTAAAATTAAGAGTGAGTATATTAGAGGAAGTTTGAAAATAGCACCATTGACAGAGAAGTTGAGAAGTTAGCATGGTACAGGCATATTATTAGAAGAAGTGAAAGTAATGTAACTAGAAAAGTTTTGAACATGAAGGTGGACGGATATAGGTGTAGAAGATCGAAAAAGATGAGTGGATTATGTGAAAAAAGATGTGTATAAAAGATGTGAATACTGAAATGACATCTGACAGGTAAGAATGAAACAGGAAAACATGTTGTGCCGACTATACTTAGGTGGGATAAAGATTAAACGTATCTAAGTGATTTCTCATTGAGAAAAATTATCCGCTATTATTAATTTTACTATTACAAGCTATATTTGTTTATAAGGTTTTAAATTATAATACAACGCGGACGAAATTACGGGCTGTTGTTAGTGTAGGCATAAAGCTGGGCTTATACTGAGGATTGTTTTTTATTTCTTAATTACTTTTGGTTAATGTTATAAAACTTACACTACTATCTTACTTACTTATCTTAATAGTAAGACAATCTCTAGACATATATATATAAGTGAAATTATTCTTGTCTGGATTAGTCCAACATGACGACATTTCGTAATGTTATTCAAGCCATATATTATTATGGTGTTTGAACAGCCCAAGCCAATAATGATAAAATTGTATAGGGGTAGTTAAAAATCGGTAACGTAGATGAAGTCGCGGAGATCAGCAAGCTTACAATAAATAACGTTAGCAACTACGATTACTAAGTCATGAAAAGAAAAAGTCAATTAACAACAAGTCATTGCAGATGTTTTAAAAGAAAATCTTATTGAAAGCGCTCTGATGTTATCTGGTGTAATCGTGTTAGGCAATATAAATAAAAAGTAGAGTGACCACATCGACCGCGTTATATAACGTTTAGTGAGTATAGTGTACTAGTCTACGCAAACAGGATAGTGGACAATATCAGTATTCAATGTGCTATACGACTTTCACTGAGACGATTAATTCCCATCGTGTACCGAAGTCGGCCAATAGAATAGGGTTACAAAGAATCCTGTTTTCCCATGAAATGTCGTAATTGTTGGGATGCACTGATGTGTCCCAGATATTATTTAAGTAACGTCCTATTAATGTTAACCTCACGCTTTGTAAATCGATCCACTAGTTTAAAAAAGATTCTAATACAATTTGTAAAGTATATGATTTGAATTTTAATTGCATATTACTATTAACTATTGATTTTATTGTATACGGTTTTTTTTTCAAACACTGTTTTTCTAAGTGTAATTATGGCAACCCTAAATGGGGACGTCGCGAATCTACTCCAAATAGTAACCGTAAAACTTTTTCTGCTATATCTACGCATATTGCTTTTTTTCTAGGTTGTATATTATTGAATGATATTAATAGTTTTTCATCGAATCAATGAGAAGAGTTTAAATAAAAATTATAATATATAGTGAGCATTATTACCAGGTATATCTCACATTGTAGTGGTCCTTTTTTAGTTTGAATGAATATTCATTTACCAAAGGCATGTTAGCTAGTAAGATAGTGGCGATTATCGATAGATTGCGATCTGATGATCTGATGAGGAGTTGATGATTGCCGTTGCTTTTAAAAACACTGCATTTGCTATTAGTTACAATGGTATGAAATAACATAATTTTTATAATAAATAGAAAATCAACTTAACTACTTACAAATACAAGTAATTATTTCCTCATAATAATGAATCCACGTACAATGCATAAGTGAACGGCGATTTTATCAATAACTTGGCTTTTAATAACTGATTACGAGCTTTATTACTTTCATATATTAAATGGATTTATTATTGTCCAATAAAATGGACTGCTATTTCCGCGTACCTTGTTTTTTTTGCCTTATGATTACAGAAAAATGTAATTCGAATAATACGACTGTATCGTAAAAAATGTAAAAGTTTTATATTTAATGTATGATAAAAAAGATTTCTATGATCTAATTTATTTCTCATGGTCTAATTTTGGTAGATGAATCGGAGTTGCTGCTCTGAGTTGTAATTCAAGAGTTTACTTAGATATATTTGTCTTTTGATTACATTTAATGTTACAAAATATCATGATTAAATATCATAAACACGAATATGAGTTTGTTTATTTATTTGCTTGTTATGCTTTCAAGCCTCAAACACGTTCTGTACCCATGGCCTGAAGATTAAGTTTAACGTGTACCACTGGTGGTACATGTGACTTAAAGATCAAGTCTAGTTCGGTGAAGCTGTAAAGACCTAGTAAGGCCAATAGCGTAGTCAGTTCGAAAAAAAAAAAATAAAGATCAAGTTTAACGTGTACCACAAATGATACACGTGGCAAGAAACGTGTTAAAATGTTAACTAGGTACTCATCAAATCATAATGAAATTATACATACACGCTGTCAGATGAATGAAGAAGAGAACATAGGGTGTAGATATTTCATGCCGAAAGATTAAAACAAGCAAAGGCGGGGGTAAAAACCACATATACATATGGGAATGTTAGGAGTATAAACATTAATTACAAAAAAGAATAATATTGATTTGAGAATAGCAAATATTATAATTATGTGCTTATTCTGCATGTTATAGCAATAAAACGTGAAAATTTTCGTATTACGCATTTTAAATACAGCTTTCATATTAAAATATGGTTACACTTTAAGGAAGACATGGTCATATAGCACTATGCTTTTTCATAGTAGCCGAGTTGTATGAATAAGTATTAAAAAAAACAGAATCTGCTTCTAAACTAGATCAGCCATGTAGTTTCCGCGGAGCTTTAAACCAAGCCACAGGCGTCAACTAGCATAAAATTAAAATTGTCTAATTCAACAGAATTAAAGTAATTTTAGTATAGTTTACCTATCGTTAATATTTTATGAGTAATTATTAAATTACTTCTTACTATCTGTGAAATACGAAAAGCATTTTAAAATGAATATAAGCCACCATTAAATGCACTATTAAATCTAATGTATAAAGGAATGTAGAATGTAGTAATATAATCTATACTAATCGTTGAACGAGACGGTATTTAGATGCAAATAATTACAGATCACGTAGAAAATCCACAGATTAGTTGGTTCGTCCTTCCGCTCTGTCGCAATTGCTTTCTCTATAACATACGTGAGTGCAATATTTATTTCGGATTAGCGGTCAATTTGTGATATATATTAACGGCTACTTTAACTATTATTATCCTTAGGAAATTAAATAAAATACCGTTTTATTTGGATAATCCCGCCTTTTTATTGTTTTTCTTTAACAGCTCTAAAACATATATGCGATATGAAAAGTAGAGGGAAGAATTGTACTAATTATTAGCTGTTACCGCGGCGTTGTACGTATTTATTATCATTTATATGTTTATTTGTTGTTTCTTATCTTTATTCATTAGATAGATGCGAAAACAAGAAAGGACATATATCCTATACAATATTAAAAATATCCGCGGGATTCGCATGTGTTTATTATTTGTTGTACCCATCTGGTACCTTTCATGTCTGGTAATAAGTATTTGAGTTATAGCAAAACGGGAAAAGCATTAATATTTTCAATTATTAAATGCATATTATTAATTATTAAGCCTCCTGTAGTCCTGCTAAAATGGATAACATAAAACATTTTCTTTGAAAAATTTACTATGTGTATCATATTTTATAGTTTTTTTATACCATATAGGAGGCAAACGAATAGGGTAACATGATGTTAAACGATCGCCGCCATCCATAAACACTAGCAACACCAGGGGAGTCGCAAGTTCGTTGCCAGCCTGTTTTGGGGAAAAGGGGGATGGGGAGAGGAGAGGGAAGGGAGGAGAGACGAGGGGACGGGACAGGTTGGGAGATGGGCCTCCGGCACTCTCACTGACCAAACGAAACGCAACAGTAGAAGCACTGTTACTTCACGTCGGTTTTCTGTGAGAGAGTGGTACTACCCCGGACGAGCTAAACCATTCATGCTGAAACCCATAATACCAATAGTATACCACTACCAAATTGATCAAAGACTCTTAGAATTTATCAATTTCAAATATGTATCTACGTTTAAATATATAGATAGTAAAACAAAATGTAATCAAATCGATTATCTTTTATTCATAGCAGCCATTTTAACGCTTTAGTGTTTAGTATACTCTGCATTCATAGTTGTCGAATGGATTAGAAAATCATGCCAAATGTATAAAAAAGATCTTAGTATTATTTGAACCCGTTTGAATTTAAAGTTGATATTCGTTTTGGTATAACATCTTATAGTAATAAAAAAAATGTAGAAGTGGTTTGCCCGATGGAACTCGATACCCACAGTTTCAATCTCCTATGTTGTATTAAAGAATATTTCGGTATTCTCGTAAACTTACTAATTCAAATTGGTGATGCTATCGGCAGACCGTGAAAGAAAACATCGCAAGGAAACCTAAATATGAGAAATGTTCTTGTAGTAGTATCGCATGTGGTAAATTGTAAAATCGCCAGTGTGCCAGAGTGGTGTTTATGTCAGTACCCTTCCTCGGGAAGAGGACTTTGGTTCAGGAATAGAAACCTTACAGGCCATTATTATCTTTAGACTTGCACCATATAACTATAAATTGCGTGCAGAGTTATTTCGTAAGATAATTAGAGCATTAGTATCGTTAAGCTGTTCATATTTACATGCAAATAGTTCGGCGTCGATCGCCTGTAAGCGGATAGACGGTGACAGGCCAATTTTGTATCTAGGAAACAATTTCTCCTTTACATTGCATTATTATGTAATGATTTAAGTAATTTCATCATCTGTTACCGTTCGCGGTTGGCGCTTTGCAATAGTTATAAACAGCACGTTGAAGTGATTATAGCTGAATTGTAGCGCGTTCTGCGACTATAAGCTTGATTTCTTGATAAAGGAAGATATCAGGATAAATCCCTATTTATGTGGTAGTTATTTTTACCACTGATAGTTTGGTATAAATACACACATCAAAAAAGTCTAAGCAACATGCGTGATATTAGAAATTTTACCACTTATATTAATTAATTTCTAAGTATTTACTCAAACATAGGTAATTAAACTCTTTTGTTATTGATGACATATTGGCTGGTTGTAAAAAAAAAATTTGATTATGTTTTGTTTTTTCATAAAATTCAAATGACTGCGAATTTGTTTGAATTTAAGTGCGTTTTAATTGCTACGTTTAGTCTTGATTTTATAATTTTACCAACCATTTAAATAAAGTTAGCGACAAAATTGAATTGTTAGATATTCATTACGTCACGAAGCGACGTCATTTGATGGTAGATGAAATGCAAAGAGCTGTAGGGATGTTGCAAGCGGGAAGTAATCAATCTCAGGTATCTCGACATTTTGGCATTCATAGAAGTGTTATTTGTCGTCTTTGGCAACGCTACAATAATACAGGAGAACCCGCTGAACAGCATCCAGGCCGTAAAAGGAGTACAACCACTCGGCAAGACCGGTACATACAAGACTGCAAGACGCCAGCCGATGTCAACCGCTGGAGAGATAAGTTTGAGGCTACAAATTTCAAGTGGTGTTGATGTAAGTCCTCAAACTGTGCGAAATCGACTGCATGAGTACCTACGGCCTACGAGGTCGACGACCAATCAGGTGCCCACCGCTACGTCACGGGAATCGCGCTCGTCGATATGAATGGTGTAGAGAACGAATAACATGGACCCAGGAACAATGGGATAAAATTATGTTTTCCGATGAGTCGCGATTCGGGTTTAAGCCTGATACAAGACGGGTGCGAGTGTATCGTCGGCTCGGAAATACTGAAAGGCTCAGGTGTGTTCAGGAAGTCCATCCATACAGTGGCTCAACAGTTATGTTATGGGCGGGTATTATGAAGAACAGGCGAACTGAGCTCGTTTTTGTAAATGGAAACATGAATGCTGAAAATTACATTGAAGATATTCTCAGACCTTATGTCTACCCATTTGCATAAACCATTGGCTCCGATTTTAGGTTAATGCATGACAATGCGCGTTCACATACAGCTCGGCGAACCAGTGAATACTTTGCAACGGCAAACATCCGGGTATTGCCTTGGCCTGCACAATCGCCAGATCTCAACCCCATCGAGCACGCATGGGACATGCTCCAGAGACGTGTTTTGAAGGACTTGGACGGAGCGACAACAACCCAACCGCTCAAGGATTTGCTACAATTCCATTGGGAGCGAATACCGCAAGATGACATAAACAGTCTCATTAATTCAATGAATAATCGTTGCCGACAAGTTCTGAATAGCAGAGGAGACCATAATTTGTATTAAATTGTTCTATTCTTTCACAATAAATACATTTTCTTTAGAAATTTCATTTTGTAAAAAAAAGTTTAGTTTCTTATGTATCTTAGTTTCTACAGTATATTCTAATATTGTTAATTTCTGTTATTAAAAGAACTTATAAAGACAACAGCTGTTATTTTTACATCATAAAACCCTAAAGATATTATTTTAAAAATAAAATACAACGTTATAATGTGAAGAACCATCCTAAAATTTAAATTAGTTCATGTTGCTTAGACTTTTTTGATGAGTGTATATAACACTCTAGTGAATGTCAATTAACAAGCACCTACCATTTTTCTTACGGTAGCCAAATTTGAAAGCCCCGGGTTTTGTAGATGGTAGAGTCACGCTGATGCTATTATTGGTTTCAGAATGAATTAGTCTGCTCGCCCTGGGTTGTACCACCTCCTCACAGAAAACCGCATTTGCATTGTTGCGTTTCGTACGGTCAGTGAAACCGCCGGAGGCTCTCACCATTCCCCCGCTCATTCTCCCCAAATGCAGGTTGGCAACGCACTTGCGACTCCTCTGGTGTTGCTAGTGTCTATGGACGGGCGGTGATCACTTAACATCAGGTGACCCGCCTGTACTTTTGCCTACTATTGTATGAAAAAAAAATTCAAATATACCTACTTGCAAGGGTAGTACCACTGCCATGTTTATTCTTGCCTTAGGGGTCGCATTCCTGTAATGCGATCAAAGTGTTTGGTTGACAACGTATAAATGAAAGAGTCTAACTTAGACTTCAGGAATACCTATCAGCGAACGCTGAATATAACGTCAACTATATAGCTTTTTGCTTAAAAATATATACCTTTAAAACTATACATTTAAAAAAATCGTCACTCAGCATTAACTAAGTTTTGATTACTCGCTAATATTAATGAAAAAGTAAATATAATAACAATAGACAACGATCTTTTATTATTATTATTCTCATAAAGGTTTCTATTCTCTCCTCATGATAAAAGTTTGTCTGATTTCGAATGATTAAATGTATGCTATCAATTTGATACAAAAACTGTTACTATAACTTTTTAAATTATAAACTGTTCCGGTGTTTATTTTGGTCTTTGTAAGATCATAATCAAAGATTTAATGGAAAGGAAGTTTAACTTCAATATATGGCATAATTCAGTACGGTCGGAATTCCGCGTAATTATCTAACGCAAGACATAATTTGTCATTTGAACCATATCTGTTCCTATAATTTACGTTGCATATACTTCTCGTATATTTATGGCGTTGTAATTGACTTCATATTATTATTGTGGTTGCGCCACTGATTATAACCTACATATTTAAGTACGATAGGTAGAGTACCATACCTCTAACATTGTCAAAAAGGGAATCAAATTTTTGTGTTGAAAATATTATTTTATACAAAATGAAACAAGACATAAAATAACAAATTACAATAAAAAGAGTTCACAATTCTTATAATTCCTATGATTAAAACTGCGGGCGGACAGTTAGTAATTTGAAAAATAATGAAAGTTAAAAGTCATACTAATATGTGCATTCAAACTTTATTGCCCAAGAGATCATAAGATGTTTGATGACTTAGAAACTGAATTAAGTTTTGATAATCGTAGTAAGTCTAAAATATTTCGATGTTATGATTATGCATTTTTATATTTGAAAACATTGGAACCGTTGTAAACAATTTCTGCTGGATGATCCACGAAGCTATCCACAGTGTCAACACAGATACCTACTAACATTTGTCACGCGGTTTTTCAAATGATTGACATGACATTCATACGACGATTATGTTATGCATATGATAATTGTGTTTGCAAAAAATAAAGACATTTAATACCTATAATAGAGCTGTGTCAAAGATATAGATATATATTATAGATTTCGTTATTACGTTGATGTGTTCCTTTCGGTATCAAATTAACTGTTGTCAAAATGCCGAACAGTATCTAGAACCAAAAGCACTGTCGCAATTTTCACAGACGCATTTGAAAGGTTTCCTAATAAGGTTTACATCATTGATTTTAGAACTTTGGTAGTCTCTTTTATTTTATGTATTGTCTTGGTATTAGTTAAATATCTTGTAGTGCATCGGGAGAAAACAGATTCATATCAGTTTTACAGTTCCCATCTATTTCCATAAACATTATAATATACGGCTTTTGATTTCGCCTTTCGGGGTGAAGACCGAAATAGTCTGGTAAGTTCGATTTCGTATAGCGTTATCCTGGTCTATCGAATCGTTGTGCTGTGCGAAAGAGACAGTGCGAGAGAGGCATGGCATTAACAAAACTTTTTTTAAATTGTAGTACAGCAAAGTGACTGCACTGTGCCTGATGGTGCGCACAGTACAATCCAAAAACAGTGGCGACCACTGAGAGTCACGCTATCCCTCGGCGGTCGCCGCTGTCATGCCGGCCTGCGTAAATGTCTCTTCACGTTACGCTTGAAGGACCCCATGTTGTAGGAAGGAGGTAACGCACTGACCGGGCGATTGTTCCACAGCTTCACGATACGGCAAAGATAAGAAGTTACGAACTTTCTAGTTCATGCCCAGATAGAATTTACCGTAAAACTATGGCTCCAAATCCCAGCGCGCGGTTCGGTTATGGAAAGAAGGGGAAGGAATTAAATTAAATAGCTCTGTAGCTCAAGTAATATACGGATAAATGATACAATATATTCGGATGACACAAAGCTGAAAACATTATTGAGCAGTAATGCAAGTCGATAGTTGTTGGTTTTTAGTTATTTGTATTAGATTCTGTACTGTATGAATTCAACTCCAACACTATGATAGTTAGAACCCTAAGTATTATCTAAGAGAAATAATGTATTTGTTTCCGGTAATCATATAACAACGTTCCATGTGGAATCTGCAATTACAGCATTAAACCAAACTATCTATTACAATATTACGTGCTCGACGCATAACCCTGCAAACTATTTGCTCGTTACCTTTAAATACTCGTGCATAACTATCAAGTCAATTATGTTAAAATTAATTAGATAGTAGATATGTACATAAGGAAATGACAAATTATACTCGTGGTTGCTGATGATTATTGCAAGAATTATAGCATAAATTATGTTTTTTTTGTCGCATAGTTTATGTCACAATGTTAAAAGTTTCAGTGTAGCTTGATAAGTGTGAGAACTAATTAACATTTCCTCCTTCAATAAAACAAGCGTTTGAAGTGATATTTTTTCTATATCCAGTAACTTATATAATACATAGGGTTAGGAAACAATTTCTATTGAATTTAATACGGGTCATAGAAATGATAATACCAGATTGAGTTTTTTTTTTTATGTTAAAAACTACCTACATTATTTTATTCAGATTGTATTTCACTATGAGCCTTATTATAAACAAAGATTTTTGATAATTATATCTTCTTTATATATAAATTTCTTCTGTACGTGTGTATGTCACTGAACTCCTCCTAAACGACTAGACCGATTTTGATGAAATTTTGTGTGCGTGTTCCAGTGGATCCGAGAACGGATTAAATTTATTAAAAAATGGAGTCGATAGGTGGCGCTGCGGTCGGATAATTGGTTTTTTTATTATCAGGGTGGAACAACGTCAGCCGGGCTCGCTAATACAAACATTTTTTTTTTAATTGTAGCATGGCAAAATGACTGCAATATGCCTGATGGTATGCACAGTGCAATCCAAAAATAATAGCGACCATCGATTGACACACTATCCATCGGCGGTCGCCACTATCATGCCGGCCTGCAAAAAGCTGGATATGTACAGGCTGATCCCGAAACGCGACCCGCAGAAGCGAATCACTATTACGGGCTTTTTCGTCATATATAGGTGGTTGCGACCCAGTCAGGCTGTAAAACCCTACCACCCCGCAATATTATAAAACATTAAATAAGCTATGACAGCGTCATTGAAACAAGTCTAACAATATTCAAATAGTAATTTTAAAGCCACTAGCTGGAATCTTATCTGGAACTTTGTAATATTACTTGCTTAAGTCTGTTTATTATTTCTAAGTGGTAAAATGTGGAAGCTTACTGAATTAATTTCTCCAAATGATTATAAATATATATCTTATTCGTGTCAACTGTGGAACAATAGGAAATAAAAACAAAAAATGTCACTAATGTATTATTGTATCAATATACATATTAATTACTATCCGTCATGTGGAAAACACGTATATTTATACCCTCTACTTTCTGTATAAAGTCTTTTGCTACGAAATATAATACCTATCTTTTATTTATCATTGATAAATGAGTGTACGACGAGGATTTAACTATTTTCACGGTGCAATCTTATGAAACTTAATAAAATGAATGATTAACAACGCTTAGTGGAAGCGTCCACGCGTCTTGCATTATAAGTTTAGGGTTCCCAATACGTCTAAGTTTTTATTGACATATAAACATAAGATACTGATGAAAAAATAAGAGCCGTAAACTTTCTTGTACTATTTACTATATGTACCACGACTCGTGATATATATACAACGTTATTAACTTGGTACATTATATTATTATAATCAGCGGATAAGTGAACGCACTTTAATTGATTGCAAATGAGTTTTTATCCCAGAATATCTAAATTCATTATTAATTGTGGTAAATTAACAGATAAAAAATAATTTTCGTCTAAAGAAATTTATTTCTAAAAAAGAACATAGTTCAGATAATACTTCAAACATTTATGATTTTTATCTAATCATCCAGTGCTACAAAAAAAAAACAAAAAAAAAATCGTTCTTTAAATATTTATATTGCTAGAACGAAAGAGAAAATCAATGATGTCACGCTATTAACAAAGCAAAATAAAGTAAAAAAATTGTTTATTGTTGGAATAACCATACAATGAATGACCTTAAATAAGTACTATAGGAAAATGTAATAAATATTCTAAGACTACTTTGATTTATTTTTTTCCATGATAAATTTTTCGTTATAATGAGCATAATAAAGTGTAGTTATATTTCAAAGTATTATATGCTATTTATAGTGGATTTAGGGGTAAATATTTAAGGCCATACCAGATTAGGCCTCCCTCTGCAGCGACTCAAGCCTAGGTCCGTTCCCTCGGTTTAGAGCCCTTGAGTACGCTGCACGCGCAATACAGTGACACAAAATCTTATATCACTGCGACAACATTACACATATCACATTCACACACGTGCACGCATACATGCTAACACATGAAAGTGGAAGGGTTTTGTTTGTTTCCCTTATCGAATACGATATATATATAAGAGTTGTTGAGGTATGTATGCTTGGTACACATATATGTGTGAACAACTCATATATATATGAAAAGTTAGCTTAGCTTAAGTTAGCTCAGATAGGTCGTGAATTGCATACAACAGGCAACAGGCCAAGCCGAGGTGTGCCGTGCATCCTTGAGCCAGTTGTCAAATTAAATCGGCTGAGTGCCTTAAGCGCTCGCCTGAGTAGTCCGGTGAAGCTGTTAAGACCTTGCTAGGTCAATAGTGAGCCAGAACGAAAAAAAAAAGGCCATAAATCAAAGCGGATAATACTCTTAAGAACAATAAAAGACAACGAATGAGTAAAAATAAAAACAAAAGACCTATGAAAACGTACAATTAGTGATTGACAACCCTAATCAAACGGCACTTGTGTAGATCGTGATACTGTAATTTGAGGATGCGTAATACTCATGTGCTTGAAGACATCAATTATATTGCTTTTTAATCTTGGAACATTTCGTCCTCTAATATATTTCACTAACGAGTATCTTCATGCTTTGGTACGTCTTTAAATTACAGACAAAGTTAAAAATAGTTAAGTTATTTTTATAAAAGTCCCATAAAGCATACACGTTGCACACAAGCAATCCCCTGCGATTTCTTTGGTATTAATTACAATTTAAAACTTGTCAATATTCTTCCGTTCTTTAGTTAAAATGTAGCTTCACTTCAGTAAATTAATCTTTACAATCGAAACAGTAGTTCGAGATTATCTTATCAAATTAAAATCCCGGCGCAATATGCGTGCCTAAGCTATGAATATGTCAGGAACGAAAAACTTAGCAATGTACAACAGGTCAATCGTCAGGAATACGGTATTGGCACGGTCATGACACGCGGCGGTGTTGATCAGTTTATGAACCGTCTAGTAGTTCATGTTGTTTTATTTTGTTTTATTTAGTTGTTTCATGTTACTTATCCTTTTTTGCATCTCACATACATGTAAATTGGACAAATGTCCAGAAAATAATCTGACATTAATCAGGAAATGATTAGTACAATTTCTTTCACATAACAATATATTTTGTATTTACCGTTTTTTATTATTATTTGGTGCTGAAAAAAAGATTTCCAAATAGTTTTTAAGAAAATGTTATACAAAAATTTAGCAACACTTGAAATATCAAATGATTTATTTTTATAACTGTCTTAATTAAGTTTAATGTATCTTTATTTTGTCGGTAACAATATTGCGATATTGGTAATCGTTTGTTGCGCAAGTTTCCATACGGGTAACTAGGCTATATCATATACCACGTCGCATTGCGTCGGCGCCTGTATTCAAAATATTTAATGGTTCGATTACTGTCAATGCTGTATTAATGGTTTTTTATAAATGGAAATATTATGCAATGTCATATAATTTACGTGTAGCATATCATTATTATAATCATGCTTAAGACATTTATGTTTATAGAACTTAAGTTCTTCAATTATGTATTCCGCAAGCAAGTTGATAACAGAAATGTTTAAATATCGACTTTCAAAGACAAAAGTCGAAAAGGTTATCGAACACATGTTTGTTACTATTTCAGGTAGAAACTACTGTACAATTATATAGTTAAATGTAGATAAAATTACAATAATACATAGATACTAGCAACACCAGGGGGTTTGCAAGTGCGTTGCCAATCTTTATTTTGGGGAAGGGGGGAGGGGAGGTGGGTATCCGGCGCTCTCACTGACCGAACGAAACGCAACAATGCAGACACTGTTACTTCAAATCGGTGTTTCTATGGTTCGGGTGGTAGTACCCCGGGCGAGTCGACACATTCCCGCTGAAACTAGTAATAGCTTCAGTGTGGCTCTACCACCTACATAAACCCTGCAAGCTACATGACGATAATTTATGATAAGTTAATCATTTATGACCTATAGTTCTTTATAAAAGCGATAGAGAGTTAGTTTGTTTGTTTGTTATGCATTCACAATTAAACTACTCAATTGAGAATATTAAATGTACAATTTATGAGAGATAGGTCAAATCTACATTGATGGAAAAGAACCTTCGGACAAAAGATAGTAATTGATAAAAATACTAAGGCAGACGAAGTTGTGGACGGCCGTTAGTCTCTTATAATTGTAATACCCAAATAAATAAGAAAATAAAATTAATATATCTAAGGTTACGTCGCATGGCGCTATATTCACATAATGGATAATAAAACATGCACTTATTTCAATCTATTAAACCAGATAGAAATGACCTTTGGGAACCAGAATCATCAAATAAATGTTATGTATATTATACAACTATTACGATAGGAATGTAAACAACATGAATAGAAATACATTCTTATTCTTACTAAGGAAATTTATGTGACAAAATAATTGTCTTATGAGGGGAATAAAGTGTAAATTTCTGTATTAGAATACTATTTTGCATTTAAACGATTATATAATGTGGAAAAAAAAATGATTTGGCAACGGATATTATTGTACTTTCTCTATTTATTTACGACAAAAAAACTATTGACATTATAGCGTATAGTTTAAAAGATTTTAAATAGAAAAGTATTAAGAATCTATTAAAAGAAATATGTCATTAATCTATTTTTACACAAAGATCACTGTTTAGTGTTGTACCTTTCTAATTTTAAATGAAATATACAAACAATAACCGATTTCCAATCTCAATTCTATATTTTCATAAAACAGACAGTAGCTATGAGATATCAAATATTGATGCAAAATTAAGTAAAAAAAATAACACTTATAAATTGTTATCACTTAATCAAACAATTATTTACAGTCGCGCTAATAAATATAGCAACAATATTAGTTTAGTACCTTCTTCCCTTTAAAATAAAGTTGAAATTCCTCTACAATTATACTGATAATAATTAAAAGGTGTGAACTTTCGACACGCGACGAACGAAGATGAGTCAGTGCAATCGACGCTTATGTCGGAGGTCAAGACGCTTTAAGAATAAATATGTCATAACTATTCTGTTATTTTTTGTTTTTATGCTAATTTATGTAGCATGTACTCTTGTTTTGTTTATTATAATTATTTACCATTTAATAAATATTTTCCGTGATCAATAGTGTGGAACATGCAAATTTCTATCTTTTCGGATGGATACGCGTTACCAATGACCTCGACATGCTCTCGACGTATTGCGCATGTACCAGACTAACAACATGTGGTATAACGACATGCAATATTAAACTTGTGCAGTCCATCATATGATTGATTGATTAATGAACCCTATAAAAATATATTCGGGTTGGGTTATAACTAATGTTAATAATTGCAATGTAGAAATCACGAAATTTAAAATAATAACATCATCCATTGTTTTGAGTGATTATTTCAGTCAGCAGCCCTTAAGACTGCCTCGGCTTATTTTAGAAGCTTTTGACAAGCTTTGGTGTTTTTAATCTATGCTAATATTATAAAGAGGTAAAGTTTGTGAGTTTGTGACGTTGTGAATTGTGACGTTTTAGGGGGTAATCTGAGGAGCTACTGGTCTGATTTGAAAAATTATTTCAGTGTAATATAGCTCATTTACCGACGATGGTTATAGGCTATATATCATCACGCTAAGACTAATAGGAGCGGAGCAACAATGAAGAACGTTTAAAAATCGGGGTGTTTTTTCCTCTTGAAAGCTTTTGCTGCATATTAGTTAGCCCAAATTAACTATGTTCACGCGAACGAAGTCGCGGGCAGAGGCTAGTTAATAATATATTTGAATAAATTTACAATTAATGGATATTGACATGTTTGTAAACACTTGACACCCTCACGAAATAGAACCAAGTTAAAAATATAATGAATACAGTGCAATAGTGTCACACTTTTTGGAAAAAAAAAAATAATAATGTTGAAACTTGGAGTTGGGGTGTAAGGGGTGTCAGGGGGTGTAAGGGGTGTCGAGTAAGATCTTAAGACTTGTGACACCCAAGCCAACCTCACCTGCACGTGGTGCACCCTGCTGATCAACGAACGAGGCAATGGCGATAGCGGGGTGGTAGAGTTTTACAGCCCGACTGGGTCGCAACCACCATGTACATGGCGAAAAAGCCCGTCATAGTGGCTCGCTTTTGCGCGACGCGTTTCGGGATCAGCCTGTGCATATCCAGTACCAGGTGACTTTCGTCATTATGGCCGGCATGACAGCGGTGACCGACGATGGATGATCTGTCTCTCGGTGGTCGCCACTGTATTTGGATTGTACTATGCTTACCATCAGGTATAGTGCAGTCACTTTGTCGTGCTACAATAATAAAAAAAAAAAAAATACGGTGGAATTTTCACCGTTGGACGAACACTGGAACTTATATAACATACCTCGTCCAGCCTATATAGATAAAGAGGCTTAGATAATATGTTTTGTCTTATATAAGTGCAAAATATGATTTTATATCCGATAATTATCGGCGGTAACGTTAATCGGTTCCGGTTGGAAGGTAATCCTTTAATCTTTTAGAGTTCCGTGGGTAATAATCTAATATTTTTATGATTTTTTTTATTAAACTCTTAGGGTAATCCAAGGTGTCTGGTCTTTATCGCTTGATTACAAATGATTGTATCAGAGATTATATGTTGCAAAGAAAGATTTAGAAGAGACATGTACATCTATTACGGACGATGACCTGATGCTCGCGATTCCATTGTAAAGAAAATGCTACTGTTATTTTATGAAAATTTAGTGTTTAACTGGATTTACTGTGGATTGTATTTTTTATTGTAATGTTGGCATAACTACAAAACTTATATAATTATTCTTTGTGTATTTCATATAATGTCATTTTATTATACACAAAAAGGACACAACATGGGTAATATAATAATATTTCACCTGTTGCAGCTGTCCATAGGCGATGGTAAGTTGTAGTCCGGTGAAGCTGTTAAGACCTTGCTAGTTCAATAATGTAGACAGTCCGAGAAAAAAAGGCAATGCTAACCATTTACAAGTTGGTAAGATGTTTGCATCTGTGGTCGTATTTGTGATAACAGCGACAGCAGTTGAAGAGTAGTTAGAACCATTAACCAATATTATTAAAGAATCCGTGATTTATCTAGCAACTAGCGAACCTGGTAAGTTGATTTCTTGCCACAGACCTTAAAAGGTAAAGAACATAAAAAAATAAATCAAGTAAAATAAATTCAAAGATGTTCACAAGCTGTTTATTGGAGGTGATAAGTGTACAGAATAAATGAATAAATGACTTGGTATATCAAAAAAATAAATAATAACTATTCAAATAATCTTTGAAGCCAAAAATCGAACAAACCGTTTGGGAAGAGACGGATTACGAACACAACACATACACCGTTGTATGTATTGAAAGTAAAATACATTTGTAACATGATATTAATAATAAATATATAAAATACGGAACCTTATAATTACTTTTGTACTCGTCGCAACAATTTGCATAAATTGAAAGTGATACATTTAGTCTCCTTTACATTCGAGACGGGTCACGATTTTGATGTAATTTGTTCACGGTGGCTGTTGTTAACGATCTAATTAGAGAGAAGCACGAATAAAGCCTGTTATTATAGCTAATAGATACTGTATGCATCATCCATCAACCGAATTTGATTAGAAAGCCGCCTAGATTTATAATAAAAATTTCATTCGATTTAAAAAAGAAGTTTGAATAATCAGCTATAAATGTACGTAACTACATACGTCTATAATATTAAATATAATATATAAATAACTTAAGCGCTCCTAAGACCCTCGTCCATAGTTTAACACATCTTTCGTTTTATTCTATGCTTTTTTTTCTGGTACTGACTACGCTATTGACCAAGCATACATACCTCAACAACTCTTATATGTAGGTTAATTAATTTTTATTCTATGCAATTACTACCTTAGGACTTGTTACTCAGGTAGTCCGGTGAAGCTGTTAAGACCTTGCCGGGTCAATAGCGTAGACATTTCGAAAAAAAAAAAACTTGTTACTCATGACTTCAATCTCATTATTACGGATCTTTGGAAATTCTTTGTCCTTTTTTATACTACTGACAATGTCAATGCAAAATTTATGATTTATTTATTATATCATTAGTCATCAATTTTCTAGTAGATCATTACTGCTATTCGAGTTGGTAATAATATTATAAGTTTATTGCGATCATTTCAAGGAGCAATATGACGGTCGTCTTCTTAGAAATTTCCAGAGTGTTTTTGTGGCAAGTCAGAATTCATGCTCCAAGGTATTGTTTCCCATCCACTTATGCACAAAAACCAAACTGTATGACGTAAAACACTACCACTACTACAAAATATAGAGCCAAATAATACAAGACTAGGAATAAAATATAAAATCCGCTACATGACATTCTAAGATCCGGCCAAAAAGTTTTATTATGATCACTGGAGTCATTGATGCGTGAAAGCATGGCAAACAAACAAACTCACATTCACATTAATAATACATATTAGAAAGGAAGTAAGGACTAGTAAGGAACTCAATATCTAAGGGTTATCAAATGTCATTGTTATTGTCAAAACTTGAAAATACCTCTACATAAATTAGTTAAAAAAATTGTAAAAGAGTTTTGGCGGGATCTCAGTCTGTCATGTAGTGGATTTTATATTTTATTCATAATCTTGTGTTATTAGACTCTATATTTTGAAAATTTAGTGGTGTTTTGCGTAATATAGTTAGTTTATTGTGCATAAGTGAAGTGAATTGAAAATAATACCACGGAGTATGAAATTCTGAGATGCCACAAAAACTCCCTGGAAGGTTCTAACAAGGGATCCACCATCTTGTTAGAATATTGACTGACACGACGCTTATTATTGAACTGATTACACGATGCTTGTAATATTATTGACTACGTGACAATGGCAATAATAATCTGAATGATTGACAGCCAAAAATAAAGATAAAAAAAAATTGTAAAGACACAAATTAATAATCACTATAATTATTAGAAATTGACAAAATAATCGATGCCTACAAACATTCTAATGTTTTATGGAAACGATTTCGAAAGATTGTAACGCAAGCGGAACTGATTCCGCTGGCTAGTTTTATAACAGTGAAGTTACAAAACCTCAAACAATTTGATATTTAACTAAAAACAAATCCAATTAACGTGAACTATGTCGAAAACTTTATAACTTCCGCCAAAAATCGGTAAAATGTGCAAACAGCGTGGCGACATAAAATAATACAAGATATGGGTTACAAAATCTTTATAGCAATTCCAAAAAATATGTTGCTTACTGAAAATCTCATACCCGGGGTCAAAAGTATAACCCGAGTCATGTTGACATTTAGGTATTTTATTAATCTGCTTACGTGAAATTAAGCGGCTGACCTTTCAATATTAGCATATATTTTTCAGCAACTTAGTTGATTATTGAGTGTTATTCAAATTAAGACTCTCAATCTTAAACATAGATTTTATTTTATAATGATAAATATAATTTGAATAACGAAGGGTAACTGACTGTTTTAATTTAATACTTATTTATTTTGTCTCAGTAGTGATAAAGCCTAATTGATTAGTGCCGGGAGTTTAATCTGGTTTAATACTTTTAATCTGGTTTGAGCTTGAACATTTTGTCAATGAATATTTTGCAATGTCCATGTTCAAAGTAATGATACAACATTGTAAGCCTTTTTACCATAATATCCAGTGCTAGTATCTTCATAATCTTTTGGATGGGCCTGCGTTTGATTCAATAATAACAACACATCGTATTTATTTTAGTACTAAATGTGAAACTAAGAAACTTAAAATAAATGTGAATAATTTTAGAATAGTAGTTGCAAATATTTTCATTTGTGTCATTAGATTTATCATTCTTATGTTTTTAATTTGATCTTTATTCTTTTGTTTCAGGTAAAGTACTAATTTAAAATGGGAAAAGTTGCCTGATACCGTTGGAATCTTCTAGAATAAAACTACAAAAATTACATAATAAGATTTCTTCTTGTATCCTCTTTATATATCGACGCAATACTTTAGTTATGCCTGAAGTTGGATTCGAGTAAGTTGTTATTTATAATTTCAATTAATTTTTTTTTTCTGAATAATTTATTTTTGTGTACTTTTTATTATCTTTATTTTGCTTATCAGTTATTTAAATCTGCATTTCTGTGAGTCTACTGTATCATTTTTAAAATTTGAAATAGGTTTCATATGTGAAAATACGATCTTTAAATTACTGTTACTAACGGTAGTCAATTATAATAAGTAAACACTTTATCTTCTCTGAATCCAAAATAAAAGGTTGTCAAATGTGAGTTATCTTAATAAGAATCATTAGACTGTTTTTAATTATATTCGTAGCGAATAATGACTGACATTTCAGACATAGGTGCGACTTTGAAGGATCGCTATGATTACTTTGATTGATTGTTCTAAAACTTATATATAATGGATACATGAATGTCTTACGACCCCAATGCAAACTAGCAAAATGGCCGTATTATAGTTGATAATGATACCCGCGAATATGCACCATTAATCAATTGCTGAAACCAGATTTCAGAGCACATAATTAATTAATGTGATATCAAATTCGATAAAATAAATTTAACATTGAATTGTGAAAATCAAGTCCGTATAAACTCGACTCCAACTACAGATAAGTGTCCTTCGTCGTTAAAGTTAAACGAACTCGTCGTGAACTCGATAAAAGGGTAGAATTCGCGTAAAGCTATAATCCCGTATCACGCCTTTATTAAGGTAGATACAATTATTATTGTTTCCAAGCGTTGCAATAGTCACGATCACGAGTTGCCGGTCGTCGTCCATTCTCGGGTGTCATTCGCTGTCGCCGGGATTCGAGTCGGACACACCTAGCCGGCTCTTACTATGGAATTACGATTATTTGTGATATTTATTTCTCGATCTGAAATAAGACTTAATGTCTTCCATTTTTAAATATTCAATTTACGTTCTGCGATAATAACGCATTTACGTGAGTTAATTGTGGGACATTTTTAATTGTATATTTGTTATTACTACTTGAGGCCTACAACCGTTTTATTGACTATAAGTTATCTCTGTACAATTTTATCGTTCCTATTTAGCACTTATTTAAAACCATAGTGGTATCTTAGGAAAATACTTTGATAACTCAGTCTGTCAGTAAAAGTCTCATTGTCGTTCAGTTATTTAGGAGATTAGTCTAGACAATAAAACACTTAGTTTTATTTATACGTATGTATTATCAAGTCTAGCGGCGCAATTGTATTTGTAACTGAATTGTGTGCTTTACATTCCCGGAAAGATGCATTTTGTGTGATAAATATGGTGCACAATTCTATTCCGTGGCACTTTAATATCTGTGGGACAACTGTGAAACCGTCTGACCAGACTCTAATTACGCTATATTAATTGGGAATTTGCTATGGAATTGACGGATATCATAATTACAATTTTCGTAAATTTATCCGTTTACCAGTCACCTGCCCGATAAATCAATGACCTATTTTATGTAACATCGTGTAAACATTGAATTATGTAAATAATTTTATAAAAACATTTTTTTATCAAACATAATGAGCAAAAATAAACTATAAATCCTATATAAGTAAGTATAGAAAATCAAATACATATTTTATTTTCTATACTACATGTTATTATAAACAGATAAAGTTGGTTTGTTGTAAGCTCCAAAATACTATTGTGAAAATTATTTCATTAATTTTAAAAGTTAAGTTTTTCCTCGGTGACACTAATTATTATTGACTCTCATACTATAATACACACGTTCAAATTTGTAGGTGGTAGCTAAGATGAGATAAAATAAATAATATTCAATGGTAGTGGTCAAAGAACGCAGGTTGCTATCTCGCCCACTTGTCCAGCCCAGGAAATGTCGGAAAGGTTATGCAATTAAATTACGATACCTTGTGATTTTACCGAAACGGTATTTGATAGGGTTACAATGCAAAGTAGCGAATATTTAACTACGGTTTGTGGGTAAACGTGCTCTTTACGGTTTTGCGCAAGAGTAAATCAACGATCGTAATGTAGGCATCGGTCGTCCTTGTATTCGCATCGACGGAGCTAAATATCAATGCGAAAATACAACTATCAACACAACTTCGGTTAAATTTTATGTAAAATATATGAACATAAAAGATGCAAAGCGGTAACCATCTAGGAAAGAACAGAAGAGTTTGAATTTTTGACTCTCGCGGTGTGTGTCCTACTTCTTTCATGTGCTTCTAATGAGGTTAGAAGAGGCATATCTGCAAGCCGACATGACGGAGACATGATTCTGAAGTACACTGCTTTCTATTAAGTATTGTTCGATTGTATGGTCGATTTCACACAAAAATAATTTTTAGTAAAAAATTAAGTTAAAAAAGAAATATTTGTCTATATTTTTAGTGTAAGCTTTAGTTATTCTTATATTATACAAAAATCTTCTTGTCTTCATTCTTTTTAAACAGTATTTACATTCTAATATTTTCGTCTAAGAATTTATTTATTTAAATTTGTCAATAAAGTTGTTTTGAAAATGAAAAATGTATCTAATTTATTTTTTTTATCATAGAACATTAAACTCGAAGTGATGATGGCTTAGTAGATAACGTGTTTGGGTACCGCGTCCATCGATATAGGTTTGAATTCTTGTAATTGAGTCGAAGCTTTTGAAGCTAAACATCGTGCTGAAACCATACCATAGTGGTAGGGGTATTTCTTAAGGTTGCCAGGCTAGCTAACATTCTTAAGTTAAAACCTTGTCGCCATGCATCTGTTGTTGCGTTTCGATAGATGCACTTGAGAGCAAACCCCTCTGTAGATTTAGCGTGTCTTTCCACCTTAAAGCATATCGTCATTCAACATCAGACGACATTGTGATCAAACACTAACATCACCATCATCTTCTTACCCTTATCCCATATAAATTAGGGTCGGCATAACATGATTTCCTCTTCCACTCTCTCCTGTCAGATGTTATCTCAGTATTCACACCTTTTACATGCATATCATTTTTCACACAATTCATCCATACCTTTTTCAGTATTCCTCTACTCGTATATCCGTAACCATCATACTCAAAAATCGCTGGTGCTTTTTTCAAACTTCCTCCGGTATACTCATTGTTAATGTTATCCATTCTAGTTACAACACACATCAACCTTATCATTCCCATCTCTGCCACATGTAATCTTCTCTTATATATCTCTTCACTCAGATGCGCAGAGCATGACCGGCCTTATAATAGTTTTATAGACTTTCTCATTGAGTTTCAAAAGCTAACGTGGGTCACAAGCTAGCCCGGAAACCTTTCGTTATTTCATCCATCCTGCATTTATTCTATTCCTCATGTCTTTATCTATGCCGCCGTCGTCAAACACTACACATATAAAGAATAAAAAAAAGCTTTCAAAGCGTTACAGTGAAAAGACGGTTCCATTACAAAAATCCAAATTTTATAATCAATATAAAATTTTAAAGTATTCAATTTATTTAATATACTTATTTTGAAATAAGAAGACCATAGACAATGCCAAGATCCAGAGATATCAAGAAAACACAATACAATCCTTTTTATTCCCACCATAAACGATATTTCCACAGCAGTTGAGGTGACTCGCGAAGGCTGGTGACCTTCGTTTTGTTACGACAGTCTTTGTTCCCATAGAGTGTGCACGTTACCAAACACTGACCGGACAACATTAATTGCTCGGCCGGTAATAGACGTGGTCACGTAAGAAAAATTCTACAGTGAAGTCATCACATGACTACATACGTAAAGTGCCATGTTAATCGCAATTATTATAGCACCATGCTATTTGACACCCAACCATGGTTTATTATTCATTGTGCTGTGCTTATTGCAACTGCTACCATCATTATTTATAAATCATATATCTTCAAGGTGCGGGTGTCAATTCGATGACCGCAGCTTTGAATCCCAGCATCCAAAAGACTGCGAAATTCGCGTACATTTACTAATATATAACACTATCGGTTGACGGTTAAGGAAAACATCATGAGTAAAGCTGAACCTGAGAAATATTTTTGTAGTACTAGTGTATGTGGGAAAATATAGAACAGTGGATTGCTCGGAGTTGGATATTGGAACTGCTATGGTGGTTATGCCCATACCATTGTTCGGGAAGAGGGCTATGACTAGCAATATGTCTCTTAGAGGATGATGTGATAGTGATATATTATTGTAATATCTGTAGGCTACTGAATCTCAAGCATGATTAAAAAATTTCACATTTTTAGTAAATCAGCTGTTACACATTACTTTTCAATATGACGTCAGATTTATATTAGACTTATGAGTGACGTCTGTTAACATATCCGTATGTTATTTGTGTTTATTTACATGATTATTATTAATATACTAGCTAACCCGTGCAACTTCATCTGCACCAAATTGGTTATCACTGGTTTCAATTGTATTTTTAAACGCGAAAAAATTTAATAAAACTGATACCCGATTGCAGCCACAACTACCGTTTCCAATTGTGAATCCAAACTATCCACGTATTCACTGAAACTAATACCCAGATTACATGTGATTTTTTTTTTAAATAAGCCTAGTACCCGTTTGTAGCATCATCTACCACTCCGTTGTTTGTAGTTCGGTGAAGCTCTTAAGACCTTGCTCGGTCAATAACGTAGTCATTTCGAGAAAAAAAAAACATCTACCAGGATCAATTAAGATAAAAACGAACCTACAAAAAACTAAATAAACATCTCTACCACTTACTTTATCATAACTATCTTCAACTTGTATTAAAACCTTTTTATACTCCATTGTATTTAAGAAAAATATATGAACACCGTGTCGAAGCGTCAACCATCGCGCCGAAGCGTCAACTGTCACTTGCTTGAAACTATTGTCTAAGAGTTATAAACTGTTTCGAAAACGTATTTTAAATATATTTCCAATATATTTTTATAAATAATCTCTGTACCACTCACAACATAGTAAATATATCACCTTTTGGTAATTTATCCAAGTTGATATGTTTCTATTGTAGATTATTCTACGTTGTTACACTAAATACTTGGCATTAAATTTATATCGTGTATTTATCACACTTGATATTGGCGAAATTACCTACATAGGCAGAGGCCATACTGGAAAGAATCAATTAAGTCAGTTTTATATATTATATTCATCCGAACAGCGGACTACCTGACAAAAATATTGATTTTTAAATAATTTTAGGGTGTTTTTTTTCACTAACTTTGAAACGTTATTAAAATGGAATTATTATTGAAAGACATTTTTTGTATTGACAAATAATGTGCTTGATGCTATTTTTCGGAAATAAAGGTAATCTTTAGCCCATGTTAGAATAGCAGTAATTTTATTATTATTATATTTAGATATAAATAAGTACAAATTTCGTCTTTCACACTAATTCAGTTATTAACTCAATATTTAGACCGATTTATTGCTATAAAAATAATATGTGTATAGAATATAGCTATAGGTATACTTTAGTGCAGTACTGGCTGAACGATAAAGATAGCGATAATTGTGGCAGCGTATGTTATCGACTCATTTTTTTTTTCGAAATGTATACGCTGTTGACCTGGAAAGGTCTTTACAGCTTCACCGAACTATTTAGGCTATTTGAGCGACCAACTCAAGGTTGCACGGTACACCTCGGCTTGGGCTGTCGCCTGTTTTGTGCAAAAATCGCAACCTATCTGAGCTAACCTAAGCTAAGCTATCTAGATATACGTATATAAGTTATTGAAACATGCATGTGTACCAAGCATGCGTGCCTCAACAACTCCTATATGTATTTTGTGTAAATTTCTCTAAACTATATAGGATAGGATAGGGAAAAATAAGGGTAGGTCTTTGTCGTTTATTTCTCTGAAGAAGAAAAACAGCTTGTAAGCGTGTAGGCATGCACGTGTGTATAGGTGATGTGTGTGATGTTGTAGCAGTGATGTAAAGTTTTATGTCACTGTATCGCGTGAGTAGCGTACTCAAGGGCTCCCCGCCGAGGGAACGGACCTAGGCTTGAGCCGTTGCCGTGGGGGGCCTAATCTGGTGTGCGGAAGCAAAATTTACCCCCAAACCACGGCGGCGTGATCTGTGGTGACGCGGGCGTGGGCGTGAACACGCTCTGTTTAAAGAGACAGACTGATACTGATCATTCTCTGACGTGATTGAATCAGGAAGGTCGGTAAAAATGTGTCGCGGTCGTCTTCTATACTGCGCAGTGTTGGGTACGGGTTCATAGTTCGCGGCGGATACCACTAAAAGGCTTGGATGATTCGCGGCTTTTTCGAAATAATTACGTGTGAGTGATTTTATATACGCCCAGACAGAAGGCATCTTTAGGTCCCTGTGGAGATCCTTATTCCGAACGTACCATACGATTTTGCGCATGTGCAAAGACCGAACAACTGTACGCCATAATCAGACGGATGCAAGTCTTATATAAAGTGAGTTTATGTCTGGGGAACATTTTACTCTTATGACAAAGCAAATAATAGAGACGACCCAAGACCATAGCGGTTTTGTTTCGCACTCTATCTGTATGTGAATCGAAATTTAAGTGTTTCTCTAAAGTGACGCCGATATATTTCACCTCGCCGGCCCAAGGTATTTCGCTTTCGTATAGCCTGATGGTCGACGACGCATATATTTAAGATGGCGTCAATCCCAAGTCATACGTTTATCCTTGTTTATTGTATATGGTGAAATCTTAATATCAATAATGTTTAATAAAATGAAATTTGTTCTTTGCTATGGAAAAAAATAATTGATTTGAAATTTATTTATTTTTTTATAAAATATATCAGCGGGGATATATATGATTGTTTATAAAGAAATGTGTCTGACTGTGATAAATTCATGCTTTTAATTGCGTTTAAAAGTTACTGAAAAAAATTGTTCCTAAATCTATTCATAAATCAAAATTATTTAATTCAAAATGCACATTAAAAATACAACGTCAACCGGCTACCAAGTGTCCTTTCAGGTTAATACCATCCTCTCACAAAAAACCGACGTGAAATAACAGTGCTTGCATTGAAGTGTTTCTTTTGGTCAGTGAGAGCACCGGAGGCCCACCTCTCTTCTCCTTTCCTCCTTTGCCTTCATTTACCTTCCCCCTCCCCCATATACAGGTTGGCAACGCACTTGCGACACCCCTGGTGTTGCTAGTGTCTATAGAGGGTGGTGGTCACTTAACGTCATGTGACCCACCTGTTCGCTTACCTCCTATGATACAAAAAATATATATATTGATATATTAAAAAACCAGGTATTCTAAAATTCTTGTTCTTTCAATGTTGTCGGCTCTTGTACTAAGGTGTCGCAAAAAAGTCTAGTTAAGTTAACTACAATTTTTTGTTTTTCGTTATCCTGGAGAACCCCTTGCGTTTTATGGGACCAAAAGTATCCTGGATGTAGCCTTGTAATATCAGTTATTACTGTGTTAAATTTCGTTAAAATTAGTTAAGTACTTTCAGAGCAATACGGGCTTAGATTCTAGGCTTTAATCCTTTATCCTGGAGAACCCTTTGTGTTTTGTGGGATAAAAATGTATTTGATGTAATCTCGTAATATTAGTTATCACTATGTCAAGTATCATCAAGATTGGTTTAGTAGTTTCAGAGTGATGCGTGTTCATAGGAACAGGCAGACACACAGACAAAAATTGTAAAAAAAATATTTTTGACTTCTGTATTGATAACATAGTCTACCCTGATTTAAATTTTCAAAAAATATGTAATGTACAGATTTCGACTTGTTACAGTTTTATTATAGTATAGATATGTTTTGAATGGAAAACTAAATAAACTAATATTATATACGAATTAGCTTTATGTATATTAAGACCTGTAGTCGAGACTCTGACAGCGTTTTAATGAAAGGATTATTATTTCTGAGGAGCTTACTCTTAATTTGATTGTATCTCTAAATAATAGTTAAATATCAGCAATCATAGTATGAAATAAATGATTTCTTACGTATTTCAAATGATTTCCTAAAACACAATAATAACATTTTGAGAATAACGTTAAGGACAAAGTTTGGTTGAATTAGGGACTTTATGACAAAGAATTTATTAATAAGAATTATGAAACAGGTAGATAAATGGAACCGCAGGGTACGTTATTTTTAGATATTTCTACAACATTATTTCGCATATTATATTTAGCACTCTTGGCAGTGTATTGCAGAAGAGAGTGTTGGCGGAATTTCTTTGTTCGAACTTGATTTACCGTTATTGGTCAGTTCCTAGTATATATACACAACATATACTAAAATCTATTCCGAGAACATATCTATAAATAATAAGATCACATATATTGAGTGTGTTCGTCGAATCCAAAGCGCACTAATAGAGTGACAACGCGACGTACCTTTGCATCTAAAATAGGTGTGGAAAACTTGCTATTCATATATTTTATATAAAAAAGGACAAGTTCCGTATATGTACAAGGGACAGGTAGTAATGCTGTAAACATTATACTAAATAACGAGTTAATTTGTTTTTTCAAGACAATTTAGTATCTATTTGCATAGTAACGATTTAGTTATTGTTAGCGGCAAATTCGAGCACCAGATATAGCTTACGTGGGTCGTAGAACTAAAAGGTTTTATGACCGGTAACTAGTCTTTTTATCTACCGATTTAAGAGCGTGGACCTCCAAGCGAACATGACCTTGTTGCTGAACAAGGTTTTTGTTTCAGTTATATACTTGTCATCCGAGTATCATGTTCCTACACAGTGTTCAGCCTTTTTTATCGTACTTTATGCTAATTATTGGTCACAATCTTGCTTAATCTTAGAACGTATTGTGTATAGCAAAGCGTAAAACAGATAGTGACATTGCGATATAATTTTCGGAATAAGAATAAATGTGAGGTTAGCCTATGTCTTTCTTAACTAAAAAATGATATTTAATAAAGGATTCGAATTCATGCCTTTAATTACAATACGAGACAGATATAAATACCTTTTTATCTAGAACCTTATACATAGCCTTAACTACGACCCTAAACGAGGCAGTGCCTGTCTCATGGATGCCTAATGCCTGATTGAAATTGCCTTTAATTGATGCCGCGTATCGTGTTTATAATTTAGAGGAATTACATTTTAAGACTTAAGGTTAAAGGAAAGAAGAAACAAAATTCATATAATGACTTAATAAGTGTGAGTGTATGTTAATAAAAGTGTGAGAGAAGTATGTGTAGCTGTGATGAGTGTAAGTGTAAAATTGAGTGTGTGTACGTGTCTGTGCTCGTATGCTAGATGTATATAATTTTTGGAATGCTTATAGAGTATTTTGAGTAAATTTTCTATCTAATACCACGTCCGAGTGCCTAAAGATGTTTACACATTATAATTATACCGGTCCTATTAGTGAGTATGCTCCAAACATAACAGCGAACATGAATCATGAATGTCATACGGCTTAAAATCTTCTTGGTTGTCAAATATACAGGCTGATACCAAAAAGTTTTGCTCCGATCGATTCCTCTCCGCTTACGTGGTTTTGGGTACAGATTACTACTATCACAAATGCAGTAAAAGACGAAAATCATTTTTTACACCCTTTACGATCTTCAACCATATTAATATTGACAACTCTCTTCTCAGAGCTGTGATTAATGTGGCAATAATTATAATTCTGCAGGCTTCGATTAATTTAGTTAAACTCGTTTTTAGCTGTGTAAAAAAATGATCTAGCTTTTTAAATACCAGGACATTACGTTTCTACCTTGACATTTTAATGTGAGATGGAAACAAAAGCATGTTTTATAGCGTGTATGAATGTAATAAAATAAAATGTATTGTTGTTTAACGAACGTGTGACAATATTGTACATATAAAATGTAAAAATACTGTTTCTTTTGATTCTTATTTAATTAACACAGGAAAAAATGTAAACTTTGGATTTTTTTGCCTCGAATTACTTTTCTGAAAAAAAAAAGAACTTAAATTCCTATAAAAAATTGAATGTCCTATAAAAGGGAACTGAGTGTGTCGAGTGCAAGAGATCAAATAAGAATGTTAAAAAATGTTAAAAAACCTATACAGTTATAACAAATAATATTATTAATATAATATGTCTATAAAGAATTATCGCAGGAATTCGTATTCATTGTACTAATTCATTGAATGCGATCAAAAACGAAACTTGTAAAAGCAAAGTCTCGCAACTTCTACCGTAAAAATTTTTGAGATCCTTGTAATAATACCAATCGGTTGCTTTATTCAGTCCCTACTTAAGAGACCTTCTGTCTTAAGTTATTACGTAATTAGCTAACCTAATGACATCTTAGAGTGACCATATCAATATTACAAATCTTTTATATTTTAAATAAAATACTTGAATAATCCTGTTTAGTATAATATATATTACTTGTGAGAGTAATTCTAAATATCATCTGATTATATGTATATGAATTGGACCACTTACTTTTATCAGATATTTTTATTACTGCCATAAATTTAGTTCACAAAAATCGAGAAGTAATTAGATCGAATATAAGTACTTAATTTTTCCTTCCAAGAAGAACTGTGACAATTTATTTCTTAAATGTGCAAAATTTCAATTATTTTGTAATTCTTAATCGGAATATTTTTGAAGTGTTGTTATATATACGATTAATGATATAAATATATCGTGAAATGTCAAGGTGAACTCGTTTCTGGTGACAAGTGCCCTATATATTAGGTGGAGAAAAAACCGACCAAATTTACCGAATTTTTTTTTTATTTACCGAATTTATCGCTTATAATTTGACATTGATAAATTAAGTTATTTATGTATTTCCATTGCAAATCGTAGCGTACTTTTATCAACCAATATTATTAACTTTTATATATATTTCGTATCGCATAATTTTCTTAACTTCAGTTCGATAAGGGAAAAAATAAAACTCTTCCACGTTCATATCTAAGCGTGTATGCGTGCATGTATGTGGAGGTGATATGTGTAATGTTGTTGCAGTAGTGTAAGATTTTGTGTCGCTGTCTCGCGCAAGGGCTCCACGCCGAGGGAACGGACCTAGGTTTGAGCCGCTGCCGAGGGGGGCCTAATCTGTCGCTTTAGTAAACATTATAAATTAATTGCATCGTAGTACCGCAATATATAGTACTGTCATTGGGACACTAGGACGAAAATTACGCAAGCAAATATTTCCTCAAAGTGAAAGTATTGCAGCTTGTTCACTAATAAAAAAAATGTGTGTCCAATGGAATATTTTCTTGGGAATATCTCTAGAATCATCTATTTTTAACCCTGTATGAAAACTAATTATCAAACAATCGTGGCAACGTAGGAATTCCTGTTAAATAATAAATATAAAACGTCAATTGAAATTAATGTAGTGTGTAATATGCTAAATGATATATCACCACTCTAATTGCCTTGAATTCATTCCTTTATTTAAAAAAAACCGAAACCTTGAGACATTTTAATGCTGTCGTAACCGTACGGGCATATTTTAGTGCACTTGCACATAAAAAAAAGTGAAAAGGCATATGACTTGCGATACGGTGCTTGATAACCGTGACAAGAATGGTTTTAATTCGAATAAGTTATTGAGAAACATAGGACTATAATGTAACCGTGCGTTGGCCTCTTTTTAACTAGCTATTCCCGCGATATTGTTTGCTTATTTTTTATGTGTTTATAATAAAAAAGCTTAAGTTTTCCTCTAGTTTTCGGACCATCACTATACAAAATTTCCATGCAATTGGCTTTGCTGCTTATTCGTGAAAAGTTAACAAAATATAGATAGATTATAATGTCAGTGTGGATAAAATTATGCTAATGTGGATAAATTTCTATTTGACAATGACTGTATTCAATCTATCTTAAGTGAACGTCTGTAGTTTGTCTGTGCGTTAGATGATTCATAGAGCTTAATAACTATAGTGCTCGTCACAGTAAACTTTGACATTCATTTCGTGTACATTAACTCAAGAAATACACGACCAACTTAAAAAATAATGTGATATAATAAAAAAAAATGCATAGTATTAGTGGTGTACTTACTAGGAGTGTCCACTGTCCAATCTGAAGATTAATCGAAGTTATATTCGATGTGCTTTCTTTCGATTACATTAGAGTATATTATATGAGTTTTATTAATATTGAAGTAGTTGTGCAGTATTTACCCTTAGTATTATGTCCGTTTATTGAGTTTATGTTCTGTGGTTTATCGTATTCAAAATTATATATTTATATAGTTTTAAGGATGTACAATCTTATTATATAAATGAAATTAAAAAATAATTGAACAGTAGCTATTTATTTGTTTACTCGATCGATTTGATGAAAATACAATCGATAATTCGAATAGTCCATTTTTATTATTCGATGTGTGAAATTTAATATCCAATATAAATCGAATATCCTTGGAAAGAACTTATTGAACTTCGTAATAATTTTTGTCGAATCCTTTGTGTGAGGATGATGTCTCTAGCAAATCATATTATTTGAACGGTCACCACCACTCTTGGACTATTTTAAATCCCTGTCAGATAAGCCGCAATCATTCTGCCAAGAATTGAACGATTTTAAGCGATGATAACAGACTAAACAAAGTAATCTGATATGAAGTCTATCAACCTAGGTTTAAATCCTTGCCGGGGAGTTGATGCATTGCCAGCCGGCAGCTCCTATTCTCCGGGCTATAGGTGATTGAAGGCATCATGGGGTTTTAGACCATGCAAATCGGACATAACTTACGCTGAGGTGCCTGACTTGGGTGGGTATCCATCCGTAGGAATTTCCCCATGTAAAAAAAGGTTCAAATCCTTGCGACTGAGTCAGAGCTTTCGGTGAAGGAAAACATCGTGATGAATCTATAACATGGCGTAAGGGCTATTTATAAGTCCGCTTGGCTACCTACCTCCTCAAGTTGAAAATCTATCGCGAAGCACCTGTTGATGTGTTCCGGAAACTGGACTTGAGAGCGAATTCTTCTAGATTTATAAATTACAAGAAATCAATGAATGATATTCCAAAAGAAATAAATGATAATATGCATAGTGTTCTAAGCAAAATACTTACAAACTCATTTGATTGCTGGCCACATATAACTCATCTATATTCATTAAGAACAAACAAAAACTATGGCGATATCGCTCCACTTATATTTCATTATAGTCTATATTGGTAAATGAATAGTTTTATAGATTAAATCAAGTGTGTATAAAACTTAACACGTGTGTGGTAACAAATGCCTAAGGCGCTATTTCTTAAGTTTCGAACACGCCCTGATATAAATTGTAATGAATGTTTTAATGGACTTCGTGTATACATTTGGTATAACATGAAACTGTTTTGTTTGTAGTATTTCAAGGTTTTTTTTGTATTGTATTTCGTCATACTTGATGATAGTAAGTGTCGGTCTAATTCTTATACTTTTAATTAATTAAAATCGTGTATAATATATCCATAAATGTTATAAAATCTTCCTCGTAATTTATAATTTTACAAAAAGGACATTATGTCATTAAAATTTGCAATTCCATTATTTTATGCAATTATTTAAGTGTAAATCATCTAATTTTCTGACTACAAAGCGAACCTGAAATCTACAATAACAATAGTATATATTTTCAAACTAAGTCACTTTCATGTCGATCTGTTTATTACCTTAGTTCTTTTAAACTACGAAATGGATTTCAGTACAGTTTTCATTAGCATGTAGACATTATCATCCGAAAGGTTTATGTGTATGTTATATGTATATAAAGTAGAAAAAAACGACCTATTCTAATAAAGGTGTAGGAAAGAGGTTTTATGACGCTTACAAACAATGTACTACAAATTTATACCTTCAAAATATGCTAACGAAAATGTATGATAGTATATGTCTCTCTACTAAGAATAGTTCACTGTAATATTTGTTAAAACCATATTTAAAAAAAATGTTTACTTATGACGCTATTTTAACAATATAGTATTAAAGCTTAAGCGATAAAATATCTTAGCTACGTTGAACATTAAATTTACATTGTAGATTCAATTTGTGTTTTACAGCATATCATTTCAAGGAGTCTCTTAAAAGATAGTGTGGGTGAAGTTCGTTACGTGGCTTCTAATACTAATAAAATGTAAATATCAAAGCGGTCAGTAATAAATCTAAATCTTTTAGATACTTATGAAGTAGCAGTCCATTGCACCCATGTGAAGCCGGGACTGGTCGCTCGTTTCAGATAATAATAAGTCTAAATTCAGCACGATTCAATCCTTGCATATATAAATAATGGAAAACACTCATTTTTTATAAGCTTCTCGTGGAAAGATCTAGTTTTGAATAGGTCGTGCTGAATTTAATTCGTTAATACATGTATTGTTATAAATATTCTATAAGTGAGAGGTCCAAGGCTGTTGATATATCATTACACCTACTTGTATTATGCAGGGTAACCACGAACGGGCAGTTTGGTGAAGTGATTCAGTCAATTGATAGCGAATAATGAAAGGTCAATGTATTGAAAAGGGCGCTCCTGCACGTTCTCGATTTACAAATACAATTTATAGAATCTTATTATTAATATGTATAGTCACTGGTAATTGAATACGACTAATATGTGCACAAATTATAGCTCAACGCAAATAAGCAATGAGCTCATTAAATTTCAATTAATTAGATTTAAGCAATTTAACTATTAAAATGAAATGTAATTTAAATAATAGCTTGTAGTATAAATCAACACAAGTATGGAGCAAGATGACGAATTAAGTTGTAACAATCACGTTTCATGACACGAGTTAGTAATATATATTTCTAGGTCTGAGCTAATTACATAACATATAAATAATGTACCTCATTAGTTTAAACTATGCATTAAATCTCAAAATTTACCGTTACGAAACAGAAGCAAATTGCACCATAAAGTTAAATGACTTAGCAGATATGTTATTTTATAGTTAATATAATTTTAAGAAACTATGATATTTGTAGCACTACGTGTTCAGCTCGTATATTTTCGTGGAGCAAACGGTGTAATACGCATGCACTGGAGAAAATGAAAGCGTGGATATCAGTTAGTGGTTCATAATATCGTTGTTATAAATCTTTATCCAGAACCTTAACCTCATATAATTATTGAGAAATTTAATAGCGTTGCAAAATTAGATAGTTATCGGGTCGGATATAACCTTGTTTAAAACATTGGTCTTGTTTATTACTAACATTTTACGATAACACTTGGTTATAAATCAACGAATTTAGTAAAGCCTGTTCGGATTCGCCTACTCAAATCCTAGTAAGTTCACCTATGTATCAACCGTGGTCTATTTTCTGTTTGCATAGATAAATTACCTCAGATGCGTATATTTGGATTAAAATTTTTAAACGGTTATCATAGTGTACAGTGACTCAGTACATGGCTCAGTGGCATAGTCCACTATTCAGAAATGTCTAAAATGGAAAATCGTTTGTACTTTGTTTTTCCATTACGTTCTGGTACAAATAGGATAAATAAGAACTGTGCTCTTTTCTAAGTTCTCTCCGTCATCATGTATTCTTCGTCGTTTGTTTGACTAATTAGGCTTACATAACATGAATTTCAAAATATTTCTCGTGGTATTAGCTATATGGTCAGCATGTTTCCTACTTTTTTGCAACAGAAATAAAAAATACTGTTATAAATAAATGAGTGTATTGGATTTTAATTTTTTTTTTAATTCGATAGAAATAGCTTAGGATATTTTAATGTTTACATACTAACTACATAAAATAGAAGAAAACTGTATAAACAAGTTCCTAGTTTGATATAATTGTCGCTATTGTGTGTAAATGCTTTGAGAATTTATTCGTTTCACCCATGTATGGGGAAACGGTATTTCATATATAAGTTTGATGATTTAATCATATCTTAGGAAATAAGTATGTCGTAAGAAATGTGATATTTTTAAAGCGATGATAGCAGAGTTGTTAACGACGTAGGTTCGATTCCTTGTAAATAAAGCCAAAGCATGATAGTAGAGTTATTTCTGAGTCCTCCTGGTTAGCTACTAACCTCAAATTGAAAATCTTTCCTCAAGTATTTGTTGCTGTATTCTGACAGTTGAACTTGTTAACCAGTCCCTGCTATGTTTATTTGGTTTATCGTCTTAGATCACATCGCCATCTAATAAAAAAAATATCAGATGAATTTGTTTTTTTTTTTTTATATATGATGGCAGGCAAACGAACAGATAGGTCACCTGACGTATAGTGATCACCACCGTCCATAGACATTTGCAACATCAGGGGAATTTCAAGTGCGTTGCCAGCTTGTGGTTGGAGGGAGGGGGAGAGGAAGTGGGCCTCCAGCGCTCTCACTGACCGAATGAAATGCAACAATGCAAGCACTGTTACTTCACGTCGGTGTTCTGTGGGTCGGGTGGTACTACCCGGGTAAACAGAAACCAGGAATAGCTTCAGCGTAGCTCTACCACCTAATTGTGGTGTAAAATGTTACAAATTATATGGTATAAAAAACATTAACTATTTTTTGTTAAATTTGTTAAAATATATTATTCAAGAATAGTATTTTCAATACTAGTACACAAAGTGTGTATAAGTGGGTTTCTTTTGTTAATAATCGCGGATAAAAAATTATTACAAAAATAGCTTGAATTAACTCTAAATAAATGTGAAACGTGGACGTGGAAAATGAGATAGTGGGCAGTAAATAAATGCATACAAGTTTGAAGTAAATGCAAATAAAAGGGCAATGCGTACCTGGAACTCTCGTCTGCCGCCTACGATTACCCAACCGATATATTCTAATAGACGTTGTGTTTTTTTTTGCAACGTTGGAAACATGGAAACGCAATCGGACTGGATTATCACAGGAAAAAAACAAATGAAAGTCGCTTATTTTAAACGTGTAATTGTAAAACGATAGGAATATGCTACAAAATGATTCAGTCATCAAGAATTGATAATATAGCTATCGGTATTAGTTAGTAGTCATCGAAATGACATTACCTTCAGGATACATTCTATTCAAAATGTCCGCTTTTATGACGCGTAAAGGAACATTACCATTCTGGCAGAGTTGAAGTCTGCGATGTGCACCACATCTTAGCAGAATATATTTTAAGCGAAAGTAATCAATTTGTTCTGGTTCGTTCCATATTGGTTTGTACAACTCCTTGTTATTTAACCCTATTTCGAAATTTGCTAGAAAAATATACAAAAATAATCTAAACCATTATTAATTTTATATCTGTATGCTACTCGGCGGTATAGTTGCGAAGATGACTAAGTCTTCAATAAAAAATGTCGTGACAGTCGTAAGCACTTCCGACTAAACTGAAAACTCAAAACAATTGAGTGTGTATTTTTTTTGATTTTGAAATCTATTATATTCTAAATTACTTAAATTTCACCATTAATTTGGTTTTAACATTTACTGGTACCCGGAGCAATAACTTGTATACGTCTTAATATTTTTGATTTATTTAATAAATTTGATTTATTAATAAACCAACAATATAATGGACTGTACAAGCTCAATACAGAATATCAATATGATATGTACACAAGTCGCTATATATTTAGTATGTGGTATAACTGGTTTCAGCATGAATTGGTCTGTTCGCCCGGCTTAGTACCACCTTCTCATAGAAAACCGACGTAAAGTAAGAGGCGTGTATTATTACGTTTCGTTTGGTCAGTGTGAGCGCCGGAGGCCCATCTTTCCTCCCTTCCCCCTCCCATTCCTCCCTTTCCACCCTTCCCTCAGCCCCCACCCACACACAGGCTGTCAACACACTTACAACTCGTCCGGTGTTGCTAGTGTCTATGGACGGCGGTGATCACTTAGCACCAGGTGACCCGCATGTTCTTTTGCCTTCTATGACATAAAAAATATTTACGTGTCGATAATCTGACACAAGTGCTATACGTCACGAGCATGTCAAGGTAATCGGTGACGCGAAGCAATAAGTTTTTCCTCTGCCCTATTTCTTTAATCGTTTAACGCGGCAAAAGATTGTTTCACTTCTTAAAACCATGTCAAATAGACTTTATAAACAATACAAGATAAAATACTATTTCAACACTATATTACGTTATACAGATAAATCGCCAGCTCCTTGAGCATTTCCCACACGATTGTCCATTATTATGGAACTCGTGGTGGTACGATCGATTCAAGAGGAATAATTGCGTGCTTATTACCTACAGTTAACAACACCCGAAGCCACGATCATGGAATTGGTTGATTGATTAATGAACATGCGAATAGTATTTGGGCAGACCATTGTTGAAACTGGGTCGATTTCGTTGATCTAGTAATGTTAGGTTTTATTAAAATTCGTTGCGATTTTATAGCGGCTGTGGTTAACTGTTTTCGATTGGTTTGTAATTTTGATTCGTTTGCTTACACTTGAGTAAACTAATGCTTGTGACATTTATTCTTATTTTGAATAAGTGCTACGTAGTTTTAGTCTTTTATGTATTTATAAATTCCTCGTGGATTGTTAATAATTTGTCCTTGTAACTCCCTTGAGTTTTTAAAGTTCGATGTATTGTCTAGTCGAAATAGATACATTGAACGTACACAACATGAATCTGTGTGTGCTGGAAATTTAATGGTTTACGATGTACCAACAAATAACTAAGTTAAATTAGCGGAGAAGGGTTAAGAAAAGTGCATCATGGCGCCCCTTTTACTTTGTACTCTGTTTAGGAACAGCGGTTCTAACCGATTTAAAAAAGAGGTTGTGTATTTTGCGATGTGATTTATTCGCAAATTGTATGTTTTCTTTATTTGGGTAATATGCATGCTTATCGGTTTTAGCATACGTAATATTAATATACTATTCTTATTTGTAAACTTCTTGCTAAGAAATTTATTGCTAGCGAGGTTTTACTACAGCACTACCTGTCGACGCAATAAAGAGATCAGTCACGATAAACCTTTGACACTCGTTTTTTTTTCTCGAACTGACTACACTATTGACCTTGCTAGGTCTTAACAGCTTCACCGGACTACTAAGGCGAGCGTTTAAGGCACTCAGCCTTAGACACTCGTGTTTACTATTTTAATAAATTTAACTACTAATAATTTATGTGTGGACAAGCTCTCTATTACAGTATTTGAAAAGATTTTTCTTAATCTATTGAACGTGGTTAAAAGAGCGAGAGTGATTTGTCGGAACAAACGTGAATTTAGTATTGCATTTCAGAAGGGTTTTCGATTTTATCTACAATAACATTGATAAAATTTTAGGTTGCGATCCATTTAGATAGTCATGTCATGTCGTGTTGGTCAAATAGATTAAACCCGCAGGTTACTGATTTGAATTTTGAAATTGATCCAAATAAAGTACTATAAAGTCACGACGAGTTGGGTAACCTCAGTACACATTACTAATAAGCAAATGTGCCTTCGTTTTTACTGAAAGTATTACTGAATTATGAATCGCAAAAATAAGTTTCCCACGAACATATCTAACGCAGGACACATCTTGTCTACAAGGACGTTCTGATTTTGAGGAACGGTTGGCTACTCTTCTATAGAAAGTTTAGAAAAGAGATCTGGTTACGATTGCCACTATTACCCATTTCTGCAAATGATAATTTGTTTTTAATCCGATTAATAAGTTATTTTTTATTTCTTAATAGGTTCAATACGTGAAGAATACATGTTCCTAAAAAGGTTAGTTATAAAATACCTGTTAGGGAAGATAATATCTGCAATGTTTAATACTAATACTGAAAGAAGTATTTATACTTAAATAATAAATATTGTATAACGAACACTTAGTTTTCGATTTTTGAAAATATACCGAAAAGTATGTGTTACGTTAATAAAATTTCTCCAGTGTAATAAAAGTCGTGTAAAAACGAAAGTTTTTCACGACCATGTCCGTTATCACTTTCTATAATGTTACTTACGTTGATATAAGGAAACGTAGTTCATTAAAAATAAACAATAAAATAAGCTTACATAAGTGAATTTTTTTCATTGGAGTTTTTATTTTACTGACATCTATTTTCAATACGGATAATAATTACAAAATTCTGAAATTACTTATGAATGGGTCGGCTCACCCGGGGTAGTATCACCCTCTCACAGAAAACCGACGTGAAGTAAAAGTGCTTGCATTGTTGCGTTTCGTTCGGTCAGTGAGAGCACCGGAGGCCCACTTCCTCTCCCTATACCCTCCCGCTTCACCTCGTTCCGTACCCACTAACACAGGCTGCAACGCAATTGCGACTCCTCTGGTGTTGGTAGTGTCTATGGACGGCGGTGATAACTTAACATTAGGTGACCCAGCTTTTCGTTTACCTCGTATGATATGAAAAAAGTAATTTAGAAATGAAATTCAGAATTAGAATCGTTTTGGAAAACATCTCTGTAACTGACCATATGTTGTGGTATTCATCTGACAGTATCCTAAAACGAATATGTTTGAAAAAATACATGACGATTATTACCACTTATCTATCAAAGGTCTAAAATTTGAAACAATTTCATCTGATGCTAAATTAAGACTAGAGAGGGAGTGATACTTATATACATCTAAGAGAATATGCCTAGTTTACGATAAATATACAACTAGCGGATTGTAATTATTCAGCTGGATATTAAAATAAACCTATTTAGCTTCATCATCTTCTACCTTAACCTAAAACTTAAGGTCTTTCTAAGATACTTTGATCAATGTATATGTTGGCGCTCATTACTCTTTATTGGGTTTCCGAACGCACAAGCGTTTCTTCCGCCCACTTTCCTCCCTTCCGTTCCTACATTTCACTAACGCTGGAATTATCCCCGCGGATGGTACGTAAAAATCTCGCGTACAACGCAAAATTGCTGGAGTCTCCGTTGCACTGTGTTCTATGAACTTTAGTCTAAAAATGGTGTCTATACTGGAAAAAAACTTGATATATATTAATTACAACGCCGCGAGTGAAGTGATGAATTCAAACCCGCCACATTAAGATCGGTGAGTTTGCAATTTTTTCCACGCAACACACCCATCAGTATATAAGTACTTCCAAGAGAAGCTAGCAATGATTTATCATTGCTTTAGAATACTATCTGAAGTAACGGATGTCGCCAATAGACTAATAAATATAAACTACAGAAGAGTTTCAGAAAGGTCCTTATATTGCCTCCCCTTGAGTACACATAACAATAATAAATATACTGCCGATTATAGATAGCCCAAAGTTGTTTCGTTACCCAATATTTCAGTAATACTACTTAATTTTGCACATTAATCTTCTGTATATGGAGGCATGCACAAGTGAAGTGTGCTGGCCCAAATCCCACACAAACTCGTGATCACAATACAGACGTGACAAAATTGTTCCCAACATCTAAGATAAAACCTTAACGCTCTGTTCTCATAGTTGATGATAATCTTAAAACCAGCCTTGTATCTTTTGTGAATTTTAATCGTTGATGTGACGAAACTTGTGCTGCTGATATTACGTAGTCATATCTGTGTTTATTATCTGGCAAATGCAAGGCATCTGTTGATTCTTCAATTATTAATTTAGTACCTGGGCGACCGAACCTAGCTTGGTTCTTTAAAAAACATTTTTAAATTAAATTAAACTGTTAGGTTTGCTTCACAAAATTAGCATTTTTGTACAAAAGAAAAAATTAAAAAAATATATCTCTTCTGCTGTCACTCGGATTCGTCGGATTGTCGGACGGATTTTCGAAGCCACCGATTTCCATCTGAGCTATTTTTGTTTTGACAGCGCCGGCGAAATTTACCGTTATATTCTAGCTATATATTTTCATTGCCTGAAAACTCAGTTAGAAAGTTTTCTAGGAATAAAATCTAGCTAGATCGATTTATCGTCCCCGAAACTACCTACATACTAAGTTTCACGGAAATAGATGAGGCCGTTTCCGAGATCCTGAAAATATACAAAAATAAAAATATACAAGAATTGCTCGTTTAAGGGTATTAGAAGATTACAATAGGGTCAGTCAGTGTTTATAATTTTAAACAAAAATCGTGCAATCAAGGGTTACACCATATTTCTTTATGGTTTCTTCTCAATATAACAGAAGGTGTGGATAATGATATAATCATAGTTTTCATGGAATGCAGCATTATAAACACGTATACTTTAGCAAGGACGATGCCTTTTGCAATCATTGTTTTCCGTACCTTTGCTTTATGCATAGCTGTTACAATCATTCCAGATACCTGCTATTATTTCTATTATTCTTAAATATACGACTGTCTAGAAGTGTACTAATGATTATTTCTGTTGCATCGTGTGCATTGCATAAATAATCTGTAATTGTACAGACCTTAATTCCACCTTAATGATTACAATTCGTAAGTAATTGTTAGTAGCAAAATAAAAATTTAAATGCTTTGTGCAGTTTTAATTGGTGTTCTATTATTTTTTTGAGAGATACTTTATTTCATTTTGTGATTTAATGCAAAATTAAGGTCTTACATATATGGAAATTTTGGATAACACAATTCTAGTTAATTTATTTGATACATTTTAATGTTTAAGTAATCCATTGCGACATTTGTGAAATATATGTATTGATTAGTGTTACAAGATGTTAATTATGGTATAAATAGATGACTTTGTTTTTTTTTAATAAAAACTTCATTTATGAAAAAAACAAAGTTCGTGAAATGCAATTTTAGTCTGTTTCTTTAATCCATTTTATTTATCGACTAATCTATGGTGATCTTTCTGAAATATATACTCTAATTAGTTTTAGAGAATGTTAATAATGATATAAATGAAATAATATATATATATATATATAAACAATAGCAAGAAACATAAGATTTATTTCTTTATTACAGTATGCCTCGGTGCTCAATCGGACCGTTCCCGGCAGCGCTCGAGTCCAATCAAGAGTGTTCCGGTAGCTGCAAACGTAAAGAGAGACGCTGACTTCGATTGTCCTGAAGAGTTTGGCTACTACCCTCACCCTACCGACTGCACACTATATTACGTCTGCGTGTTTGGCGGCGCTTTACTCGAGTCCTGTACTGGTGGCCTTATGTACAGGTGTGTTATTTATACTAATATATTTGACTTTTTTCAGAAGTAGTAGAGCCACGCTAAAGCTGTAACTGGTTTCAGCATGAATGGGTCGGTTTGTCTGGGGTAGCACCATCCTCTCACAGAAAATCGACTTGAAGTAACAGTGCTTGCATTATTGTGTTTCGTTCGGTCAGTGAAAGTGCCGGAAACCCACGTACCTCCCTCTCCCTTCCCTCCCTTCTTCTAACTCCTACCCCCGTCACCATCAACACAGGCTGGCAACGCACTTGCGACTCCTCTGGTGTTGCTAGTGTCTATGGACGTTGGTGATTACTAAATATGGGGTGAACCACCTGTTCGTTTGCCTTCTTTGGATTAAATAATCCATTGGTGGTAGACAAATATACGGGTCACCTAATGGTAAGTGATCACCGTCACACCTGCGACAAAGTAAATTTTGTATATGTATAAAGAGGTCATGCTCGAATAGTTTATAAACTTGTAAAGTTGTTATATTTATATATTTATTTATTTAACATATAAAATCAACAACAGTAACATAAAATAAAAAGCTAACAAACATACACGCGAATACATAAAAATTATTTAAGTCGCTATTTACAGTTGACTACAGCATTTATAAATATAAGATACGATGCGGAAGACAATAAAAGTAAAAGAAACATTATGAAAAAAGAATTAAGAAGAAAATAAAATAAAACAATTCGATAATGTATAATAACTTAAAATTAAAGAAAAAAAATTAATTTAATTTTGTTACAATTACAGCCACGAGCTTCAAACATGTGATTGGCCCCGTAATGTAGGCTGCGATGGTGCTACTATCATCGGTGGTGAGGAACTGGAAAGGCTCACCGAAAGAGAGCCACCCCGTAGAAAATCCACATCTGCACGACGTACACCACCGCCTCCGCCGCCCCGGGCGCAACCTAACCCAGTTATTACATCTAGAGGACAACCTAAATTTAATCGAGATCAATATGAAAAAGTACGTGCAGGTGTTATTTTCTAAATATATATTCTTACACCCTTTTACTGAAATATATAGTGTATTTAATTGTTAGCCATTTTATCTTCAACAAACAGATAAAAAAGTAAACAATAATTGAAAGGATTAGTATTAAAAAGCTTAAAGTACCAATATCCGAATACTTGTTTTAGATATCGTAGACCGTACATATGTATATTATTTTATTCATAATTTTATTATAAAAAAATGATATACGTTTTATATATACTTAGCAAAAACGTGTTATTTAGATAAAAAAAATGATGTCATAAAAAAGTGATTGTATTTAATAAAGTTTTCTAACATTTTAGCAACAGCAATTGTACGTAGAAGTAGATGATTTACCACCAGTGGAAGAAATAGAAAGTGATAGACAGCAACGAGTTTATAGAGGACAACCATCGACTATTGGGCAAGTGCAAAAAGATAGGGATGGCTACGTTTCACAACCTGCAAACTCCGGAAGAAATTTAAATTCCAATATTATTCCTGCATCGCTCTCTCAAAGTAGCAAATTTGGATCATTCTCTTTTGGCTCTCAAGTCGACGACAGAAGAACAGCAAGTGTTACACCGGTACCTCAAAGTTACAGGTAAGAAGTTTTTCGATTAAGTATTTAGATTAAACCGAGTCCGAGATTAAACAGAGATATGTAATAAAGATTTCTATCATTATTTCAGTGACAACAGTGTTTACGTGACTGACTTACACCATGACAGACAACTAGACGTTGAAATGAATATTATCGACAATATAGATAACGACATGACTAATAAACCATTGTTAAGAAAAAAACGTGAAGTGGCAGAAAAAGAAGTAGGTACGAATGAGACTGTGACTATAAAAACTTCTAGAAGAAGTGATACTGACACTGAAGTAGAATATACTGAACCTGACTCACAAAATGATGAAAATATCAGTTACGAAATGATACATGACGAAACAGAAAGAGGAAAGAGACAAGTTAGATATTTTTTGAAAAATGGATTCAATGGCTCTTTAAAGAACTCGCCCATTACAACACATAACGCTGCTAATAATTTTCGCCAAATTAGATATAATCCAACTGTCCAAAACGTAAGATATCAACCGTTATATACAAATTTATATAATACGAACTACTTTGAAGCTGAACACAGACCAACGTCATTTGACAACAATGTAAATACTTTTGTATCGTATCGACCAGAAAGTCAACAATCAGAAGAACCGTTTAAACCAAGTCAGTCAGATCCAGCTTATTCAAAACATCTTACTGCCTCCAGAAATATTGCCGCTCAAGCTATTACTAAGAGTCCTCCAATTTCGTCTTTGAATAACAACGATAATCTCTTTTATTCCTTAGCTGGCGGATTTTATAATAATTCACCAAAACTATCTGCTAATTACAACGATCAGTTGTCCTCTAAAATAACATCTTCAATATATAGACCAAACAAACAGGTTGCATTTCCGGACTCGTCACTACTTCCTAGTACAATAGTAACAGGCAAACCTTTAATAATGCCTACGTCTGCACCTACTAACAATTCATATCGGTCAAATACTAATCAAATAAATAATGGTGCTAATCCATCTAGTATTCCCATTAGAAATGACAAGTTAACTCAGAATCCTACAAATAAACCAAATGATGAAAATTATGATAATGATGATTCTTTAGAATACGATGAATCATCTGCTGAAGACGAAGAAGATGGTACTCAGTATAAAAATTATTTCCCTAGACCTCCATATGAGTTTAGACATCCTAATAACAAATATGCAAGCATAGAAAATCCTTTTGCTAACCCCAACTTTGATTTCGATGTATTTTTATCAAAATTAAGTAACGGTGAATATACACCAAAACCAAAAACATCAACAGAAATTTCAACTTCCTCAAACTTTGATATAACACTGCAAGGATCAAAATTAAATTATGAAGGAATTAGTACTCCTAAACCATTTGCTGAGTCCCCCGGCTTTGTAAGTACATTGAGACCTAATGACAGTAATGTAAAAGCACATGCTATTATAAAACAATCACAATTATATAGTCAGTTTCAGCAAACTCAGCCAAAGCAATTAAATCATTATCAACAACAACAATCCTTAAATCAAAACGATGAAACAAAATTTTCTCAGCAAACAGCTGCTATTCCATTAGATGCTATAAGACCAAAGCTAAAACCTCCAAATTTTAGAGACGATAGAGAATTACCTTTAACTTACAGTTTTACTACTGTCAAACCGAAGAATATAGAATCAAAATACAGAGGTGAGAATCAACAAAATTACGCCGTTACCCAAAAACCATATATAATAATTACTGGTACTGGAGCGCCAATAATTCTGTCTAGTCCAAAATATGAACACATCATAAAACCAGAGAAAATACTGACATTACAGCCATATTTAGTTGCAACCAATAAACCTTATATATCTTCATCTATTAAACCACTTGTTCCTCAATCATTCAAGGGGTCTACTCAAAAGCCCTTAACTACGGTAGCTAACGAGCAACTATCAGCTCTTCAAAATTATTGGCAAAATCCGTCGACAGTAAATACAGTCACTGAACCATCTATTGCTCGACCAACTTCTACCGTAGATTATAGAAAATTAGGTAACTTATTTGCGCAAGCTGTTAAATCATCAACACAGGTTCCCATTAAGAATCACAATGTTTTTAATAATGAACTTAAAAGTTTACTGACAACAACCAACCCCCCATCTAAACGAAGACCGATTCCAAAGCCTTCTCCTGAAATGAATGATTATTATTATGATGAAAATGACGAATATTATTATGAACCTGCGGTAAAACCAAAATACATGCCTAGTACTGAAGTTAGGCCACAGAGACCGCCTATGGCTCAGAATTATAAGGAATATGAAGATTATGAAGACCAAAAATACGTAAATTTGAAACCGTCACAGTTAACTTCAAACACAGAAATAAAATACTACAAACCTATTATTGGCAATAAACAATATAGTAATGTATCTTCTGTTACGAAAAATTCACTAAATGATTTCAATAACAATAATAACGGAAAAATTCTTGTGCCTGTGTTAGTTGAATACGCTAGCGCTAGGCCAACGGTATTAATTCGTCCAGAGGTATCTAATTATGAAATAGTACATCATAATCTTCAGAATCGAACTGTACAATATAAAAAACCGTCAAATATTGAATCTGGTCCTTATACCATTAAACCTCCGAAATATTTAAACCAAACAACTTTACGGCCATATACAATTAGGCATAGACTAGCTAAGCCAACTACTGGATCTGTAAAAAATTCAGCGTCACAGACTAATGATACACAAAACAAAGGAAGAACAAGGCATCAGAATATTGTTGCACAGTTGAAACTTATGACTCCCAAAGACAATTATAATCAAGAAACTCGATACAGTAAGATAAGACATGATGATAAATCAAACAGGTAAATGAACTGTACGAAACATCTTTCGTGATAAAGCTTTAAGAATCTTTAAATCTTAAGCACTTCACTAACAATTTTCCTATAGCACAATATTTAAAAAAATGACAAAACTAATTTTGACTTCTACGGACATAAGACTTTGTAGAGAGACCCTGACTATTTTTAACTGCTTAATGAATATTATTCACCGTTTTCATAGTAATTCGGTTACCCAGATCTTACTTATATTTTTAGCTTGGAACCAACTGAAAGCGTGGCTCCAGTTTCCTATTCGCCGAGTCCTCGACCGAAGATGTTATACAATGGATCTCAGAATTATAACCCGGATCAGTATGACCCCTTCTATGCTGTTTATGATGAAGATGGCGAATTGTACAAGGACGCAGGTGGAATTAAATATATTTTATCTACTTTTATCAGACTTTAATTTGTAATTTAGAAAAGGAGGCTAGCATATATTTATCCTTTATCCAATAAGAATTTATCTCTTATCAGCACTTTGTAGCTTTAAGCTTCGAAGGACATATGCAACTTTTAGTGTATCGAATGCCTTTAGAGCGTAAATTAACTCTACTAAAAAAACTAAACTAAAAAAAACTCCATAGCAGGATGCTTTGGATGTCTAGACACAATTTATATAGCTTGTTCGCTCGTACCTTGTTTCGATATTCTTATAATTAAGATATAAGTTTAAAGCTTCAAGTAATCGTATATTACTAAGTGGATAATTGCATTGGTGTTGGCAGACTATGTGCAGCAATATAACGTCGCCTCACTTCGCCCGGCAGTCCAGCAAACCTACCGCGGTACTCCGCCGCCATCAAGACGTCCTACAGAAAGCTATACACAAAGGCCTGTGACACACGACGACTATGACGATGCCCTAATTCAAGGACAAGTACGTTTGTTTTTAAACTATACATAGATCAAAATGCGAGAATTTAGCGTTTACTATTACAACGCTTTCGTCTAACAGATATTATTTTTCAATAGAATTACTGTTTGATAAATAAATATTTGCATATTGTATGTGATCATTATGTTTGTATGTAGTGTATTATTTGACTTTAATTACTTGACTTTAATTACATGGCAAATGAACCGGATAACCAACATAAATGAAATTAAGAAGAGACGTCAGGTATAATATGTCATGCCTGTCGTGTTATGGTATCAAATACATACGTAATGGTTTGTTTTTCGATTAATATAAGTACCAAGACTAGTTGCATAGTATTATTATCTAGTTTCACCAGTGTCGATTAAAAGTTATCTGAGATAAGCTAATAAAACCTATAGTCTTAGAGGCATATGTTGAATTTCTTTTCGGCACTCACTAAACACAGGAAACTGCAACATTTAATCTAAAAATTAGAAAAGATATGGTTGTTTACATATATTTGGATTATTTTTCAGATAAGTAATCAAAACCAGTACCAATCACCCGTTCGCCATCCTGCAAGGTAAATTTTCCATAATACTTTTACACTTTGATTAATGCCTTTTAATCCATAACGAAATAATAATTAATTTGTAATTAAAATTAACAAACGCAAAATTGCCGGCCCAGGGGCGAAGGTAATGAATTGGGATATGACCATAACCCGAGCAGTCCGAGGACAACCTTGTATGAAGCTACCTCTATAAGCACAATTCCTACTACGAGCAGCACTAGCACAACCACAACTACGACAACAACCACACAACGCTCTACCACTGCACAATTCACTGAAGCTATGACCCCGTCTCGTTATACTTCAAGGTACTACAAAAGAATAAATAAATTTGTCATAAACTCATTATCGCTTGAATCATTTAAATAAAGTAATACTTTTTTTTATTTCACATCATTGTTACTTTTAGAAAGGTACCTTTGCGATAATAATTTACCTGTTAAATACTAATTTAAGTTATGTTGTTCTTGGGGTAAAAGCTTGTGTAATAATGTGATTAACATGGATTCCTAAAACAATGTCAGCTTTATGTGTTTCTAAATAAATATGTAATAAATACATACTTGCTCTTAGCGTAGTGTTAGAGATCCCTTGGGAGCTTTTGTAGTATCTTTTGAATTATTTGTAACAGAAAATAATTAAAGTCGTTATATATCACTATTATTATCCTTTTCCACTAACGAGAATATACCTATAGTAATATCATAATCATCAAACCTATACTATACAGCTTAAATTAGAGATATTTTGCTTTGTATTCTACAGATTATCCACAGACGAAAATCCTTCTCCAAAACCTGAAACTACTACAAAACCTTCTATTTTAGACCCTATTTCTTCAGTCCCTTCTACAACACCGTCTATAATTAACTTCTCCTCTCTTGCTAAGCCCTTTGAAAAGACTGACAATTTATATAGATTACAATCGACATTACCGACAACGGAAAAGATAATGACTTCTAGACATTCCTCTATTGTGACTAACGATAATAATAAAATATTCCTAGAACAAACGCAACCAGTACCAAATCAGGGTAAGAAAAAAGTTTTATCATTAACAAGTGGTTTTTCAATAAGACGAAATATGAATAATACGGATAATCCTTATACATTGACAGTCCTAACACGACCGGTGGAAGAATATAATAATTTAGCTAAAGCATACAATCACGAAGCAAGCAATGGTAAACGAAACTCAGGAAAATATTATGATGAAAGTGGTAAAAGAAAAGTAGATTCTTCACTCAACAGAGCTTCAAACTCTGATAATTACCTTGGACTCGAAAGGACTTCTGAAAGGGGAGTTAGACGGAAGGACACCGTTACAAGTATGAGTGATGATTATGATATTCCTATCTACACTAAACCAACAAGTAGATCTAGGAGACCTAGTAAGACTACTATTAAAATGATATCTCCTTTTCCGGAATCCACATATGTTGTGAGTACAACTCCTATACCAAGAACTACACCAGTGTTAGATATCACCAATACACTGGCACCAACGACAAAGTATTATTTAAAGACTATTTCCAAACGACCTGTTTCATCTACTACCTATAAAAATGTAAATAGAGATTCTACAGAAAATGTAATTAATAATGAACCACTAATAGAAATAGCATACGAAAACGAACATGACGATCTTGTAAATTCAAATCAAACTGGTACTGAAGAGTCATTCAATTGGGAACAGCGTGATAGGAGTCGCAATATTTTAAATAATCCAACTGTCTCACCTTATAGAACTTTAGATAACTTAAGAAAAACGTATAAGAACGATTTTGTACAAGATTATACTACTAGTACTATTTCCACTACACCATTTTTAACAACAACACGAAGAAAAAAATCTAAACACAATACAAAACAACCTACGACTTCTCGAACAGATCTCTCATATTACAGTTATCATGTAGAAGATGACGTGATACCCGATCAAACGACAGAAATGTTCAGTGGTAAAGTAAAACACGTGATTCAAGCTTTCTTTAATAATGTAATCACTACTCCTGCACAATTTTCAGTTCACGAATATTCAAGTACAACTCCTATATCTACGTCAAATCAAGAAAATGAAAAAGCTGTAAAAATAGGTTTTCAGAAAAAATATTTTAGGGATAATGTTAATAGACCTGCAGAAGACGAGGAGAAACAATTAAAAGAAATAGAAGAACCCAGTATTAACCGTTTCTTAAACTATAATTTTGATACATCTGGTTCGTCCACAACAGACAGTAATATCAACAAAAACTTTCCATCATCTACTTTGGCAATGTTTGTGACTAATATTCCTACTTCTACGTTAACTGCAACTCCAAGAAATACACCTAAAAACACTGATAGCTCTATAGGTGGAACACAAAATGTACCTACAACACATTTATCTACATCTAAATTTAGCGATCTCGTAAAGGACTTATCAGATGATATAGTCGAAAATAAAAACGTTGAAAAGATTGACGAAAGTAAGTTTCAACATTTGTTTGATGGAGAATCATCTAGTGAACTCAACATTAATGAAGATATAAATAGCGATGGTATACTTACTTCAACTAAGAAAAATGTTGAAGCCGTCACTCCTTTATCATTAGATACACAGAACACGAGTATAAGTGAATCCACTGATATTGCTTCAACAACAAGCACCACTAAATCGACATCAACTGAAAAGTTTGAACCGACGACTAAGACATCGACTACTACTTCTAAAAGCATATCCTTTCCAACGCGACCCTCACGCGTTAATCCTGCCATAAAGTTAGCTGCGGCAAACCTTGGAGGTGGGCGCAGGAGTTATCAATCGTCGTACAATTGTTCAACAGACAACAGTCTGCAAGCGAACCCTAAATGCAACGAAATCAAATACCAGAGGTACAATAATCGCCGGCCAGTAGTTTAAGCATCTCGTTCACATTACTTATCGAAGGTGGAGGCTCCGTCTATTCTCAGGTCCTTATTTTCTGCCTCACGAAGTAACTAGCATGGAAGCCAACATCTTACCAAATCGTTTAATAGCACCATAAGCTAAACTCCTTCGCTTAACATACGACTCTCATTGGGGATTTCATGACGGTTAAATTGAATTTCTGAATTGTTAACTCCTGACCCGACCTTTTCCATTTCCGGCACACTATTGGTAGATTTTAGAAATTGTAAAATATTTCAATGGTTACTAATAATAGTTGTAAGTTTCTTAAAGGTAGCTATGTAATTTTAATTCTACGCACCACATTGCAATCATATAGAATTTAAGTGCACATAAATACAATTTCACCATAATATATACTGTATAAAAGTGTATTTACTTTTCTGTGTTATTATGCTTTGTGCATGTGTTGCTACTATATTTATACTTTTTATATTGAATTGATTGGAATATATTAATTCATTGTATGAAATTATTTATGATAAGCTAATAATATCCATTAATATATTGATAACTGTTAACGATGTCATTTTCGATTTTCATAAATTGTTATGCTTAAAATGTAAAATCACACTCACTAACTAGGCTACTGCATTAGATCGCATGTTAATTATAATGTATTCTACTGTACTTTTCAGGCCTACCACAACACGAGGTCGTGGTTCAGCACACTACTCAAAATCGGGCGGGTCCGATGCACAGCAGCCAGCACCGAATCGAGGGACACCACCAACGTTAGAAACTTTACCTTTAATAAGCTATAAAATTTGCTTTATTTTGCAATTTATATAATATCTACCGGTACATACATATACCTATTGATGCGTGCCTACAGGTTTTAAGAGCGTATATATAATAGTATTTAATTTCCCATTTGAACAGTCGAAGCCGACCTACACTGAAACCCTCTACGGCCATTGTATCCAAGACAACGGAGTTTATTGATATCTACGCTCATCCTCCGAGTAGACCTGCTCCAGTTTACCCGCAACCGACTCTTGATAAAACAGCAGCTAAATGTAGAAAGGACGTTTGTTTATTGCCTGATTGCTACTGTGGTGGAAAGGATATACCTGGTACATTTTTAAATTCTTACATAATTAAGATTTCAATTGTTTTGTAAGATAAGCTTTCATATAGAATCTAAAATTCTGAAAATATAATTCTACGGTCTGTAACTCGACAAAGTTTGTAAGCTTCACGGGTTTACACGCAAGATATAAATGATTATGGTAACTACGTAAATAAGCATTGACTTTCCTCTACTTTTTATTTGGAAGAACTAGCATATCTAGGTATTGTCAGTAAGCAGGAATAATGATTTTTTAGATCGTAAAAATTATTATAACCATGTTAATAAAAAAATAACCTTACATTACCTAAAGTACCATAAAAATTAATACTCATATATGTTTAAGTTCGTAAAATTTGTAAGTAGTTATGAGTTCTATAAGTATTTCAACCTAATCCACTAATAATAGAAGAATAAATTATTAAATTATTGAGTTTGTAGAGTAGTATGATATTATAAGTATTATTGTAAATCATCCATTTATGATATAGGAAACATTCCTGTCAACGAAGTACCACAAATAGTTCTGATCACATTCGACGATGCTATAAACGATCTGAACAAAATGTATTACGAGGAGATCTTCCAAAAAGAGCGAATTAATCCTAACGGTTGTCCAATAACCGGCACTTTTTATGTGTCACATGAATGGACAGACTATAGTCAAGTTCAAAATCTTTATGCAGATGGTCACGAATTTGGTTCACACACGATTTCGTAAGTTACAAAGGAAACAAATCTTCTACCTGGGATGTTTGAAATCTATCAATACTTCTACAACTAACATTATACAATATTTATACCCATCTGCGTATTTCTTTCAGAGGTGTCTTATTTTGTTTTTTTTTACGATTACTAATTTTATGTTTGTTTTGTTTCTCTTCCTTACTTCTTCCATCCTAATTAAACCTTTTTTCTCTTTCTTCCTTTTCCTGGCACAATTTACACAACCACATGCACGATCAACTACCGACAATCGAACAGGAGATTTACCCGTGGAGTCAATACCGCAGATTGTACTTCTGACATTCGACGATTCCGTCAATGATTTAAATAAGGGTCTCTATTCTGACCTATTCGAAAAAGGTCGCGTGAACCCCAACGGTTGTCCTATCTCAGCAACATTTTACGTATCACACGAATGGACTGATTACAGTCAAGTTCAAAATCTCTACTCAGCTGGACATGAGATGGCGTCGCACACTATTTCGTAAGTTGATTAAGAGTGTCACAGCACATTTTAGTTATTACAGCACTGCCACATATTACATACCAAACTCTTTTTGATAAATTATATCTTTCTTAGTTTCTTTTTTTAACTAACTTAGAAGAAAATCTTTGGTTCTAATTCTTCCTATTCTAAATTTTATCGCTTTTCAGTACATTAATCAATATTAAAATTTTCTACTATTGTAGTTAGTACTTATTCTAATGTATGCTGTAAATAATTGAAATATATTGTATAAATATTATCAGAAATTATTGCGTTTATATGAATTGTGAATGTTAACCAAATTGATGAAAATTTTAGACATAGCTTTGGAGAACAATTTTCCCAAAAGAAATGGAATAGAGAGGTAGCTGGTCAAAGAGAATTATTAGCAGCTTATGGAGGTGTGAAACTTGAAGATGTTAGAGGTATGAGAGCACCCTTCCTCTCTGTTGGTGGAAACAAAATGTTCAAAATGTTATACGATTCCAACTTCACTTACGACTCCTCATTGCCCGTCTACGAGAACAGACCACCTAGTTGGCCGTATACTCTTGATTACAAACTTTTCCACGATTGTATGATCCCACCTTGTCCAACAAAATCTTATCCTGGTGAGTATGTTTATATTTAATATTTCATATTACAAACTGTTAGTTATGTGATAAACTCTAAGTGACTATCAACAATGGTCTATAAAATAACTTTCCATTTTGGAAGATAAAAGTTTTCAATCAATAATGTATTCATTTTTTTTAGGTGTATGGGAAGTACCCATGGTGATGTGGCAAGACTTAAACGGAGGTCGCTGCTCGATGGGTGATGCTTGCGCTAATCCTCCTGAAGCCGAAAACGTATACAAAATGATACTGAAAAACTTCGACAGACACTATACAACGAACAGGTAACACATTGTCCGTTTCATATGCGATACTACTCTTAATTTTCTCTTGATAATCTAGAATTTTTTTTTTATGTCATATAGGAGGCTAACGAACATGCGGGTCACCTGTTGTTAAGTGATCACCGCCGTCCATAAACACTAGCAACCCCAGAGGAGTCGCAAGTCCGTTGCCAGCTTGTGTTTGTGGGAATGGAGAGAAAGGGGGAGGGGAAGGAAGAGGAACAGGGAGGGGAGGGGAGATGGGTCTCCGGCGCTCTCACTGACCGAACGAAACGCAACAATGTAAGCACTGTTACTTCACGTCGGTTTTCTGTGAGAGGGTGGTGCTACCCCAGACGAGCCGACCCATTCAGGCTGAAACCAATAATAGCTTCAGCGTGGCTCTACCACTACTAATTGTTAATTGTGTATTCGATGAATAGTTGAAAATTATCATTTTTTTTATTACTTTCAGAGCACCGTTTGGCCTTTTCTACCATGCGGCGTGGTTTACGCAGCCTCATCATAAGGAAGGTTTTATAATGTTCTTGGACTTCATTAATCAGATGCCTGATGTATGGATTGTCACAAACTGGCAAGCTTTACAGTGGGTGCGAGATCCCACGCCAATTTCAAGGCTAAACAATTTCCAACCATTCCAGTGTAATTATCAGGTGAGAAAATGACACTATAAATAAGAGCATCTATTGTAAAATATATGACTTGTTTTAAACTGTAGGTGTACCATATCTATAAACAGAGAAGCATTATTACAAATGCCCCTCTAGTTTTTGAACTTCGGCCATAGAAAATCTTTCGAATTGATTACACTTAAGCTCGTTAATAGCTACTAAACGAAAAAGAATGAAGAATATTGACTGAGAAACAGAGGAGAGAAATGTTCTTAACTGCTTACATACTACCTTTTTATATATAGATAATAATAACCAAGAAATAAATCAAATATATGTCTATCTATAAGTTTAACCTGTAGCATTTAGGTATTTGATTTTATTCTCCTTACAAAGCACACAGATTTAATAATGGTTTGGTCAAGTTTAGAAGTTGAGAAATGTATGTCTTAAAATTGTGATTAAATGCAAATTTATACGATGACAATGTGTCATAATGTATATTAGATCGATAAATACTCTGACTAATGAAAAACAAATACCTTTAATTAAATTCTGGCCTTGCACTTATGAACGCAACAAGAACACAAAAAGTATCTGAGCCAATAAAAATGTTTGTTTGAAACGATTGTATGGAATCTTCAAAATTGCTATTGTAAATAACACAATAATTATTGTTTATATGTAAGGTTCTTCAAGTGAAACTTGTTATTTAAATATTTACTTGTAATAAAAAAAGGTTCCCTTTTTTATTATTTATTATTTAATTTAGGGGTTTTTGACTCTAATCATATCAGCCACATTATAACCTAATTATACTAACGTTAAAGCCTCTCGTACACCCTTCTTCACTTCTTTACGACACACCGTTTTATTTTTATTATGTGGTATTTCGTGAACATTACTTAAAAGATTACCAACATTGTATCACTCAGCGTCTTTTATCTCTTATTTGACATTAGAAACTCCTTTACATTTGAATTCGCAACATTTTAAACAACCAAAAAAATAAATAGAAAACACGATGTTAGTACAAATAGTTTCTATACAAACAATTCTTGATTTTCAGGATCGACCCAAGAAATGCAACAATCCGAAGGTTTGCAATCTCTGGCACAAATCTGGAGTCAGATATATGAGAACGTGTCAACCTTGCCCCGAAATATATCCTTGGACCGGTAAATCTGGCATCAGATCTTCGCGCATTGACAACGATAACGGAGAATAAACACAACATAAATATAGTAGAAATTATACTGAGTAATTATAACATCTATATTAGATGATGTCAAATGTCCTAAAAATAATAATAAATACATATCGAAACTTATAAAACAAGGATAGTTTTGTTCAAATATAATAATCTAGTAGATATAATTCCGACACTTAAGAAAGTGCCATTTAAATAACGATGGTCACAAAGTTATTTAGTTTCAAATTAAATGAACAAGTTAAATAGATGATTTTATTGAAATGTTCTGTTCAGTTTGCCCTTTTTTTATGTCGTAATGTATTGGAAACTGTGATATTAAGTGTTTTCAATCGTCTAGTATAAAGGAGATTGTGTCAATTATGCTTTTTAGAATGTAGATTACAATTTATACGAATTTTTGTGCAATTCTTAATGCATTACTTTCCTACTATGTGTTCGTTATAGCTTCTAAAATACTCTTTGCTAGTATAAACAATTTTTTACCCAAACGTAGTAAACATAGAGTATATAATAGTCTGGATTTTGTATTCTGTATGGAACAGAAACGTCTTTTCCCATAGTTGTGAAGGAAAGCCATATTATAATTTAGAAGTTATATTTTCTGATCTTGCCAGCTTCGTGGTTGTCACTGCCTTTTTGTCATTTGTAAATATAGATGTAAAGTTTTTTTTTTTAATTATTTGTGTTGTCTGTATTCTCCTGCATCTCTCTCGTCTTTTTGATCCAATATTTATTATTCTTATGCTGTGGTTTTATTGTAAATTGCTACAAACGAAAAACCGAATCTATATGAAAATATATATTATTCAATAACTCATTGTGCCGATGTCTGCATACATCGCATAAAACTGTGATGTTACACATGTCTGTACGATTGTTTACAATATTAATCGATTGAATTGCAAAAGAAATATATACTGGATAACATATGATATTCATTTATATAGTTTTCATCTTATAACTGTTTTCATGATTATAAAACAATTGTATTGCGTTCAAATGTCATACATTAAGGCTAAAGTTTTGGTCAGCTATTGCAACTAAAGTTAAGAAACGCTTGCTACACACCTATTTAAACGATATTCATTATTTATAAGTACTATTATTGTAAATATAGGTTTAGTATTTAAATTTGGTAGTTTCACTTTTTTTAATTAAATACTTGGCTATAATAATTGGTCGTAATTAATTAGCACTGTGATCACTATATGAAAGTGAATATTGTAAGATTTATATTTTCTATTGGTAATTATTTATGTACGAGGATTGTAAAGAAAATTGTAACCAGTGCTGAATAATAAAATAATATAAAGCAAATGTTTATTTATTTATTTGAATCGCACCGTCCCTATTCCTGAAATATTAATTAAAGCAGATATGTAATAATCACAAAAAACTAATTCATCTTCAAAAAACCTTCATAAACCAGGCCGTAACTGACCGTGATCGTAAATATACTGTCTTCATATAAAATTAAATTTCAATCATATCAGCTGGCTGACTACTTTTTCATAGATCAAGGACAATGAAAATGAAACGTATAAAAGCAGGTAGTCTGGTGATTTTCAGTGATTCAATTCTGAAAATGTTGAAAACTTTGTTGCATGGTAGTCTCTGTGGACTATTACTAATTATACACTCTTTTAGTCAGTATGTTGAATATTATCCATCGTATTCTTTAATAAATGCTTCGCAAAGTAATTATTATATCAACAATGCAAATCAGGTTAAAGAAAACCCTAAACTAAAAGTATTAAGAAAATTCAATAATAACGAAAAAGTAAATAACATTGTTAAAAATACAAAAACAACGAAAAGAGCTACAGATCCAGTATTTTACGGATACCCAAAGACAAGAGAAGAATTATGGAATGAACATTTCATTAACCAAAGTTCCGCGTTTGACCAGACTATTTCACTAATCAAATTAATTCATAACATTACTTTAACGTATTTAAAGGATTGTACTCCAGTTATACTTTATGATAGTCAAGTGAAATCTAAAGAAAGCTATTTATTTCAAAATCTGTTGAAGGACTTTCCTATAACCTTCATACATGGATACATAAATGATAAAAATCAGCTACAAGAGCCAAAACTCTTACGTCCTGTTAAAGAGTGTTTCAACTATATCATCTTTCTTACTGATGTCTCAGTAAGCGCCAAGGTACTGGGTAAACAATCAGAAAGTAAAGTAGTACTTATAGCAAGGTCTTCTCAATGGGCTGTTCAAGAATTTCTATCAGAACCGCAATCTAGAAGTTTCATAAATTTGCTTGTCATTGCTCAAAGTTTTAAAGAAGACGATGACATTACTATTGTTAGTATTACTGAAATGTGATTAGATTTAGTTACATAAAACAATTTATATATGCATTTTTTTTCCAATAAGGAAGCACCATACATCTTATATACCCATAAATTGTATACTGATGGATTGGGAGCTAGCCAGCCTGTAGTCATTGCGTCCTGGAGTCACGGAAAGTATTCTAGGGATGTTAATTTGTTACCTCCAAAAATGACTGAAGGTTACGCTGGTCATAGGTTCATCGTAGCAGCTGGTCATCAACCTCCTTTTGTTTTTAGACGGTGGGTAAGAAACCTATTTCTACTAAAACTATTCTAAAATATGTGATTTTGTAATATTTACATACTGGCAATAATTGTAGAGTAATAACCGATTTTGACGGTGGTAATCCGAGAGTGATATGGGATGGAATTGAAATAAGGTTATTGAAATTGTTGGGGAAAAGGAATAATTTTTCTATCGAAATAATGGAACCACAGGAACTCCATTTAGGGTAAGTAATAATATTGATCGTATGATTATTTATTATATAGCTTAATACTTGTTATCCAACTGTCCTGTTCTATTCTGATAATTGGTCCAAAGTTTTTTTTGTTTCCGGTTATTTATAAATCTAATGTTACTTACATTAATGTAGTTACCTCAGCTGGTAATGAATCTTACAATCTTTGATAATTCTTTATTCTGAAAAAAATTTAAGCAGAGGTAAGGTTAGATTGTAAATCTTGAAACGGAATTAAACCATATAATAAAAGTTTTATATTATTAGACCTGGTGATGCGGTTGTTAAAGAAATAGCAATGGGAAGAGCTGATATGGGTGTTGCTGGCATGTATCTCACTATAGAAAGAACTCGGGATATGGATGTGACGGTCCCACACTCACAAGATTGTGCTGTGTTTATCACACTTACGTCTACTGCTTTGCCGCGGTAATTATAATTCTTACGTAGTCAATAATGAAAAAAATTGAATTCATACCAATAATACAGTTTTTAACGCATCATTCATTTTCTAAAAATTAGCATCAATGTCAATGATATACGATTAGGTGGCAGAAAAGCCAAGGCTCTCTATCAGAAGGGTTTTCCAAGAATACAAAGAAGACTCTATAGCATGTAGTAAAAAATATTATATTTATAAAAAAAAAACAATGGGACAAAGAAGGTTACGTAAGTTATAGCGAATATTTTATGGCCCGAAATTTATGCTTTGATGTAACACATTAACATTTACTGAACAGAAAACTCGTAAAAGAGAATTAATAATTAAAATTGTAACTAATATGAAATTGTTATTTATAATAGGATAATTAGATAAAAGCGTACAAAAAACAATATAAAACTAAAAATTGAGCCGTCACGGGACGTCTGGCAGATGTGAATGAATCACATGTGTAACGTAGTAAACAAAACTGTATACACTATAGGTATGCGAGCTTAGTGTTGTGGCAAAGGTGTGCCTCCGGCGCTCTCACGGACCGAACGAAACGCAACAATGCAGTCATTGTTACTTTATATCGGTTTTATTACGATCTTTTCCTGCACCGAAAGCTCTGACTAAGTTGTAAGAATTCAAACCTAAGACGGTTAACGCAATGTCTGATCGCGCTATCAACTAAGTATTAAATCACATTAGGCTTATTTACATTGAGCTTCTTTACATAAAGGGGCCGTATGATAAATTTGCGATGGGCTTCGGTGGTATAAATACGGCATGGTAAAGGGTGAACGCGGAACGAATAAAAGAAAAATATGTTACAAGTCGTTTCTTTAAATTTATATCGCATTATTATAAAACTATAACTGTTCATTTGATTTATTCACAATATCTAGTGATAAGGTAAAAAGTGACTACTTGATTGCCATTCTTAGAATTATGAGTGTATAAAACAATTTCCCAGATACCGTGCAATTCTCGGCCCCTTTCACTGGCACGTTTGGGTCGCCCTAACGTTGACATACCTCTTTGGGATGTTTCCACTGGCTTTCTCCGACAAACATACGCTGAGACATCTTGTCAATAACAGTGGAGAAATAGAAAACATGTTTTGGTATGTCTTTGGTACATTTACAAATTGTTTCACTTTCCTTGGGAAAAACTCTTGGAGTAAAACGAACAAAATTACAACGAGATTGTTAATAGGTAAGCACAAAGTAATCGTGTTCAAATTTGAAATTCATTTTTTTTATGTAGGAGGCAAAAAAACAGGCGGTTAACCTGATGTTAAGTGATCACCGCCGTCCAGACACTAGCAATACCAGGGGGGTCGCTAGTGCGTTACCAGTCTGTGTTTGGAGGAAGGGGAAGTAGGGAAAGAAAGGGAGGTAGCTTCCGGCGCTCTTACTAACCGATTGAAATGCCACAATGTAAACACTGTTACTTCACATCGGATTTCTGTGAGGGTGGTACTACCCTAAGTGAGCCGACCCATTTATACTTACAACCATTAATAGCTTCAGCATGGCTCTACCACCTTTTTGTATTGAGTTAAATTAGTTTTTTTAATTTATTAAGCAGAGGTCTTGTTGTAAACATTTATATGATTTCAATTTAATTATGTTGAATTTTCAAATTTCAGGTTGGTATTGGATATTTACGATAATAATTACGAGTTGTTACACTGGATCAATTATAGCTTTTGTAACGTTGCCAGTGTTTCCTGAGACCGTAGATAGCATTGGACAGCTATTGTCAGGGTTCTATAGAATTGGTACTTTGGGTAAGTTATGAAGTTAATCTTTTACGTTATAGCCGTCACTTGTTTAGCTATACTAGTTATAGCAGTAACTGCTATTATAATTTTATTAACCAGACAGGTAAACAAAATCATAGTGTCTGTTCTTCGTCCGGGGTCAATTACTGAAGAATTGGGGTGTAAAGTAACATCTTAAGACTTGAGACACCCAAGCCAACCTCACCTGCACGTGGTGCACCCTGCTGAATAACAAACGAGGCAATGGCGAAAGCGGGGTGGTAGGGTTTTACAGCCCGACTGAGTCGCAACCACCTTGTACATGGCGAAAAAGCCCGTCATAGTGACTCGCTTCTGCGCGTCGCGTTTCGGGATCAGCCTGTGCATATCCAGTACCGGGTGACTTTCGTCATTATGGCCGGCATGACAGCGGCGACCGGCGATGGATAATCTGTCTTTCGGTGGTTGCCGATGTTTTTGGATTGTACTATGCTTAACATCAGGCATAGTGCTGTCTCTACGTCGTGATTCGATAAAAAAAAGCGACTCAATAGATTTTTTCCAGATTTTAATTAAAGAGAAAGGATTTTTCAGACTATTATCTAGTCTACATATCATTATGATTTCCCATAAGGTTAAGCAGAAATGGACCAATTTACCATTGATAACTTAAAATTGGCGGAACAGTTATATAGTAATTGAAAAATAATTAAGGAAAAAATAGAGTACAATTAATTAAAATAAAATACGCAGTTTACGTGAAGCATTATAATAAAGTAGGTACCTATATAAGAATGTCCAATAAACCAAAATAATATAACATTTGTTTTGCGTATGAAAATAATACAAAGAATATACGTTTCATTGAATAGATCGAGGTGGATGGGAAAGGTGGTTCCTCAACTCATCAGAACCAAAAACGAAGAAGCTTATGAAAAAATTAGAACTCGTATCGGATGTTCACGCTGGAATTAGAAACGTGACGACAGCTTTCTTCCGACCTTACGCTTTTTTTGGATCTCAGGCTGAACTAGAATATATTGTTCAAGCTAACTTTACAGCAACGAAGTAAGATGTATACAATCTGATACTTTAAGAAACAGTATACTAAAATAATAATTTAACACAATATGCTCACTTCACAGCTTGTACTATGCTAAGCAATATTATGGATGTAAATGTAAGTTTTTGAAGTAAAACTTCTTTACGCATGCTTGACTTGGGGAGAAGTTGTTGAATGCGAGACGAGAGCGTTACGAAAATTGTGATCGGGCGTGGCAAGCAAAAGTTGAGAGGGAGATATAAATTAGTGAAGATATAAATAGAGAGACTGTAGTCCGGTGAAGCTGTAAAGGCCAATAGAAAAAACCACAATAAATTTAATTATTTTTAGAAAATTAATATCATTACATTGTATAAAACAAGTTCGTCTGCCACATCCGTCTGTCTGTCTGTTCGTGATAAACTCAAACTACTGAACGAATTTTCATACGACTACATCTATAGATACATTGATTCACGAGGATGATTTTTTGTCAAGGTATTATCAGAGCGGAGCGACGTCCGCCGGACCCGTTAGTATGTATATACATATATAGATCGAGCTAAAGAATTTTACTTCAGTCGCGTGGTCGTTTTTTGTTTTTTATTCTTTTACATCCTAATTACTATCTCGGAATTGAACCCGCAAACACTCTACTTATTACAACCGAGATGTTTTGTCTAAAGTAAATAATAAGATTTAATTTTAGATCTAAACGTACACTTCTCCACATATCTAATGAATGTTTTGTTCCTTTCGGAGTAACTATCGGGTTTCCGACTAATTCTCTTTATACGGCTAAATTGAGCGGAGATGTGAGAAGAATTATACAAAGTGGTATTATGGATAAAATAGTCGACGAAGTACGTTGGGAAATGCAGCGGAGTAGCACAGGGCAGTTGCTGTCTGTGAGTAAATATAAATTCGAAATCTTCATTTCTTACGTTGTACCTGAGGTTTTTCTTGAATTTTAAGTATGATTCATCCCAGTCTACTAAAATCAGTTCGTGGCGGACGAGCATGCGTGATGACGTACCAGCCTACGCGATATGATATTTTAATCACTGGTCCGGTTGACTTATATCAATTCCAATATTAAGACGAACATGAAGCCGTCTACAAAAAAGAACTTACAACAGTTTATCATTTTGTTTTTTAATAGCTATTGACGAACGTTATCTATATAAAAACATATCATCGTTTTTTCTTCTTACCTTGCGTCTATCAAACTACAATATCTATACATCTTTTTGCGAAAAAGCCTTGCTAATATTCAAATATTTTTTTTTATTGTAGCACTGCAAAGTGACTGCACTATGCCTGATGGTAAGCACAGTACAATCCAAAAATAATAGCGACCATCGATTGACACACTGTCCATCGCCGGTCGCCACTATCATGCCGGCATGTAATAAGCTGGATATGCACAGGCTGATCCCGAAACGCGACCCGTAGGAGCGAATCACTATTACGGGCTTTTTCGCCATATACATGGTGGTTGCGACCCAGTCGGGCTTTAAAACACTACCATCCCGCTTGCGCCATTGCCTCGTTCGTTGTTCAGCAGGGTGCACCACGTGCAGGTGAGGTTGGCTTGGGTGTCTCAAGTCTTATGATGTTATTCGACACCCCTTACTCCCCAATTCGACACCCCTTACAATATAATTAAAAATAATTAATCATGATCGATTTTCGTTCTTAAAGTCCACTTAGCCAATGAAGTTACAGAACATACCAACGAACTAGATACACACATACCTAAACTTAGAAAACATTACCGTAAACGGGTAAAGAACCGCGACATTGTTTCTATTTTCAATGTTTTAACCGTATATTCTCTTAAAATTGCGATGACAGAGATACAGTTTTCAGAATAATGTTTGTAATACATGAGACAGTTAAAATGCGCTGTTGATTTGAGAACCACCAAATTTCAACAGTTAAATAGTGTGTTTGGTAACTATACGTGATGTTCGCAGGTAGCACCAGTAGCAATGAAAATAGCATCAGTTCAGGAAAAAGGACTAACTTTGGAAGATACTCAAGGAATGTTTCTTCTATTAGCCGCTGGATTCCTTATAGGAGCGACTGCTCTTTTATCAGAATGGATGGGTGGTTTCTCTAAAAAATGTTGCAGAAAGAAAGTCAATATTCCAAATAATGTTAATTCAAGGGATGAGTGTGATAATATTTCAGATGTCGATAATGAAATTATAACGACAACGGAAGAAACCAACAGCGTTATACATTACAGCATGAGATCTACTAGTGCTGGCTCAAGAGACACTTTAGACGGACAAGTCATAAACGTGTCTGAAGAAAATATCGAAATTCACAATAATATGGACACTGAAACGTGGAGCTCGAGGAGGTCAAGTTCCTTTGATTTAGATAGAGAAGTAAATGAAATATTTGAACAAGATCTGAAGAGACGAGGAATTATAACTGATTTTAACGAGGCGTCAGAGAACTATGAGACACCACAAAGTACTGCATCTAATGGAGCTTTTGGAAGTCATATTAATAAAAATACTTAGATTAGCAGTAGCGTAAAGAAGAGTGTATAGATGCCAGGCACTAGGTAATACTCTTCTTGCAGTTGTATTACGGTTACGGTGTTACTTTTGGTTACGGTACAGTTGGCTTATACTCTCAAGTTTGCCTTATATCTTGTTCGTTTTTGAGTGTTTTCGTTTTTTCTTCTATTATTCTACACAATTAGCTATTTATAACTGGAGTAGTAGTATGTAAGGTTCACAGAATAGAGAATCATAATAAACAACTAAATGTATTCTATTTATATAGTCTTAATGGAATCTTACTATAGGTGAGCAAAGCATGCAGAAATATGAGAGAGAATTAAGTGGTACTAACTTAAAATGAAAAACAATTAAAAAGAAAAATGTATACTTATTTGCCCACATGAAAAGTAGTTACTTGTGTAGTCCGGTGAAGCTGTAAAGACCTTGCTAGGTCAATAGCGTAGTCAGTTCGAGAAAAAAAAATAGTTACTTTTTTTGGCCAAATTTAAATAATAACCTTTTGACACTTAGTAATCTCTATATTATTACGTGAAGCAAATTTTTTGTATCCCTTTTTAACCTATTTCCCGTCAACGAGTGAACTTTGGTGAAATTTGGCATAGTTAAAGTTTATATGGCGCAGAAGTGCAGAAAGCTGTTTATTTTATATAAAATGCATTAGAAGTACATTAAATTAATTAAAATATGCGCTACTCACACTACTACTCGATTTTTACACAACATATACACACATGTAAATAAAAAATACATTTTGACAGCCGTCAATAATTATGAAGTTCAAAAGAGGTTGTGAACTGTGAAGGAGGTTGCTATGCTCGGCTGTATGTATTTTTTAACGCTTACGTCCAATTATCATTTTTCATCCTACATTCAACAATAATATTATTATATATAACTTTTATTGTAATGTTTATTATTTATCATAGTGAACTCATTTCAAATGATGATTTATTAAAAAAAATGAGCTAGATAATACTTTGTATAATCAAAATAAGAATGTTGTTCATAAAAGTAATCCATGACTTAGACCTCCGCGGTTACAATGTTGCGGTAAATTTCTTTATTCTCGTAAAGTTATGTTTGGTTAAAATTTGAGCTTCACCACGTGGTTTTTGTTTCCAATGTATAATTAATTTTCATTTTCATTTACACATAGATTTTTTTTTAATGATTATATAATAGACATCATGGAAAATGGCAAATAACTAAGTAGCCATGATGAAAACCTTAGATTATAGAAGTATACCCTTTGACAAAAGAACTCTAATAAAGATCAAACTTTAAAAAAATCAATTAACTATGGTCGAATTTCGACCACTGGACGCCCACTAGTAGTTTTAAAACGGAGTCAGTAGTTCGAATCACGAATTGAAACATTTAAAATAAACATATGCTATAAAATATAATCTATATTTAAACGAAATTATTCGAATTTAAAAGAAACTATCAACTATTTTTGATGTAAAAAATCGTCTCGTGCAATTTACTTTGCAAGCTAGAATTATCCTCTCAAGGTTTACTCCTAACTGGCCAAAAAAAGTATAACTAAAAAAAGCCCGAGAATTACAAATGAATAAGTAAATTGTAAAACACACTGTAACAACTGTCTATGCGTGATATGTGAATAATAAATAAATTACGCAATTGACATCCAACTCTTTATTAACCTTCGAACAGTCATCAAAATAATTTATAACAATTTTTCTAACACTGTCCATAAACATTGATATTCCATTCAGCCACTGAGATGTTTAATCAACATACATTTTATTTATACACAGGGCAGATGAGTGCTGCCTCAACACAGAAATACAGACGCCGTATGACCTACAATAATGCAATATTTGGCCCGGCCTTATCTTAAAAATAATTATACAATATGACTTAACATCCGAAGGAGTGCACCGCGTACACAGGGATCATCCCTCGGGTTATCAGTAAAAATATAGTTAAAATACAACAGATATCGCATTCTTTGTAAATTCAAACAAATACATACCTAAACACCTACCTAACTAAGCATTCTGTTATGTACGTACGTATTGCACAACTGATGTTTACGTTAAACAAAAAAAAATGTGAATCAACTTGAGTATTCATAAAAGATATGTATATATTTCTATACTCTATTTAAATTGTTCTTCACTGTGATACAATAGCAATACTACGGAGGTACCATAATAATGATTGTGATACTACTGTGACTTGAATCACCCAACTGACTGATAGTACTTGCCTAAACTTATTGCTATTTTTTTTTATTAAATGCAACGAACTAGTATATAAATAAAGCAGAGTTTTGCTATTGTCACACAGTTTGATAAATACGGGTACACGACGGGATTAAAACTACAAAACAAACAAAGCAAACTCTTTTTACATTCGACACACAACGACGTTGTGCGTTTTCATCTAATAAAAAAAATGAATATAATTACATTTACACATAATAATAAAGTTGAAATCATTCCCGATAGCAAAGCTCACAACCTCGGAAATTATGCTCCCAATACCAGCTTGTTTATTATACAACGTATGTAGATATAGATTATGTAATCTGTGCAAACATTAAAATACTTCTCGTCTATTCCATAGACAATGTACAATGAATACAGTACGCTTTTTTCGTCCTACAATAATTTCCAATAACCTGTTCTGTGCAAGTCGATCTACATTAATCTATATTTGGGTTTTATTCGGTGTACTATATATTTTCTTTGAGAAGTGCTTTTATTTATAAGAATTTATTTCATAAGCATGTTATTTAGTAAACTTAGTTGAGAGAATAATATTATTTAATATTATGCCCGACTTGTGTCCTTATACGAGACTATCCTTTTCAGGAATAGAACATTTATTATTTTAAGAAACACTCAATTCTAAGGTTATGTGGGATCGACGTCAAACAAACACGATTGAGCAAATTTTAATAATAGAAAGCACATTAGCTCAAATGAAAGTACTACTTAGGAACGAACGACCAATTGGTTAACATCATTTTAAATTCTCGATAACATAGGACCCCTAGTTCAATTTTAATTCAATAGATAATATATATGTGTATATATATATTTTTTTTAAAGGGGAGTAAGCGAATTCAGGGCCCATGGGGTGTAACAGTGTAGGATATTTTTTTTATCACATCAACAATTTATTTCTAACAATAATCAAAGTGTAAATTATACACGACTCCACCGTTCCTAACACAGTTCAACTTTCATTATGTTCCGGTATTAAAATATTGTTTCTATTATATAACTATCGAGTGTACTTATATTACAATGCGAAAATACATTTTTTTTTCCTAACGCGTTCAGACTTATGAACATCGAAAGTGATTATTTCCCTGTACAAATTTAACAAACATACATTTTAACATTTTGTTACTGTGATTTGAAGAAGTGATATTACAAACTACGATTTATTTGTTACACAATATAATATATAATTTATATACATTTTTTTGTTTTTTCTAACAACAACTTTTTTTATTTGTTTTTACAAACAGTTTGACCGTTTAACTGTAAGTGTATTATGACTATATTAAATTTAATATTAACGACCGCAGACATTATTTGAGACACAAATAAGTACCTACTTACTAGTATTGAATACAATAGACATATATAATTCTACAATGGTCGTGTATATATATAAGACTTATATTAGCAGGATGTGAAAATACTATTTAAAAAAAAAGCAAAAACGCTATCGTATCGTAAAAATTTGGTATAATATGGTACATTTAGGCACTGTGAGTAAGGCATCTACAGTGAGACGATATGGGTGGATAGGATAATGTAAAATCAATCTTTGTCACACATAGATCAATAATTTTATAATACTAAGTGAATTTTGTAACAATATTCATATTTTCTTCTGGCGATTTATATATGTTCTGACTATAGCTGTAATATCGAGCAACAGTCACCGCTGTAAACAATAACCTATAATACAACAACACTGATGCCAATTCGTAGGTTGTAGTTACATACTGACGAACCTAGAAACATAACACATCAGTTTAACAGGATATTTAGATTAACAGGTTACTTGATTTATCATGTTATTTAGTTTAACAGACTATTTAGATAAACAGGTTATCAAATTTACCAAATTATTTAGTTTAACAGGTTATTCCTCATTATTCACCACATAGTGTATGCTGAATTTGATCTATCTGAAAATACTAGAGAAAAACATGCGATGTCAACTAGTTAATCGTCGTGTTTTTTAAATTTACTTTGTTTTATTAGATTTATATTGATCAAAGTAATATTCATTGAGGTTTATTGACTTTTATGTATACATTAAATTCAGTATACGTCAATATTAATCTAATCCGATTTGTTAACAAGTAAACACAGTATGTTAAATTTTGACTAAATATTGATTTTACTATGGTATTTGTATGTGACCAAGTCTTAGAGACAGCAACGAAAGAGAACCTCTAGATAACGACAGTAGTAATAAATCTTTAATCGAGGGCGGTATTAACAATTACATTGAATATAATTTTTATATTTAATATTACCTAAAAATATGCTGTTACGTTATTTAAATAGTGCTATACCAAAATATTTAATATCTTCGTAAGTGTACTTTTCAGTGTGCGTTAAAGCTGTCTATATTCAAACTAATGATATTTGAAAAAAAAAAAACACTTCAGATCACACTAACAAAATATAAAATTGTAATATCAACAAATTTGTTCACATTTAGTAACTGAATATAGCCACTAACTTAATCTAAAAATACTTAACAATGTACAATAATAATTTTATGATAGGTATTAAAAATTGACTTCATATTATGGTCTTTAATCGAGAAACGACCGAGAATACGTCCAAATCATCTATTTGGAGATCAATTAAATGAAGTAACGTCATAATAATCAGTTATAAATTATTAATAAAACGACTCGTGGCTATTGAAATAAATTGTACAAGTAATATTTATAGAGACAAAATTATTTATAATCGGGACTTTTAATTTTATTACAATATAAAAATTCTGTTTAACATACAAATCTGCTTAGAGTGCAAGACGTGTTTATCATAAGAAATTTTAAAGCTTCGTGTGGTACAATAATCATACTCATTTCTAACATTACCTACTTACATAACATTCGTTCCTAACGGGACGTGTATACATATGTAAATATCATTATAATTTCCGTGTATAAATTCATGACAATAGAGTAAACTTTACAATACATAATTTATTATCTTCTGCGATGACACTACGCTCACTAAATTTACAAAAAATCCAAGTTCGGATGTCACACTATTTAATATATATGTATATATATATATATTTAAAATGGCACAAAAAACTTTTTTTTTAAACACTAACACAAAATCCAACAGTCGTATTGTTCAAATGTCAATTCACACACATCATAACGGTCTGTGATTTTAAACGCACCACACAACTCAGTACCGCTCCGTCTCTGTAGTACAGTAGTCTGTAGTCGTGTTCTATAACTCGTTCCTCAATAATCACTAAGTTTAAATTGACTAACGTTTAAGCTAAATAGACAATGGCACGGATTGCACATATAACGTCGACTATTTACATGGGACATAGTATCAAGATTATTCGGAAGGACTGCAACTAACATGTATCGTACATTAAACATTTAATATAAATAGTGTACTCGCGTGTGCATTATACTATATTTACGTATCAATTAAACGACATTATTGTAAACATGAACAATATTAAATATATCAGAGATTTTCGATATCACCGTACCTTTTTCTAGAAGGTTCCGGTTATTTAGATAAACAGGTTATCTAATTTACCATGTTATTTAGTTTAACAGGTTTAGTCAAACAAATTATTCGTCCATTTTAGAGGGTTCCGGTGGGGGAAAAGATTCTCATTCTGATACATTTATATCCCGTTGAGTAATTCTGACCATGTCATCGAGAAAGCACCGTGAATTGTGATGCACCTTTCCATAGCAAACTTTACGTAGGTTATAGGGGTGTTTTGGTACCGGGACTGGCAGAGTCTAGCAGTGCGGGTGGAGCGGCCTCGGGTAGGACCCGTAGGCCTCGTAGCCTAGCTATGTGGTCCAACCCTCGACCCGCGGCCGCTTCGTATGGGGCTGCTCGTATTCTATCGGTACGGTGTTGCTGTGCCTCATATCCTGCCCGGCCGGCGAGCCCATGTTACTCGACGATACTGAACCTGGGGAACATTGCGTTTACTTTATTCTCCAGTATAACTACTACAGTCTAGACAGTCGTGAGAATAGCTGAGAGAAGTGATAACTCTAAGCAACCGAATAACTGTGTTCTCTTTTGAATTTACAAGTTAGTTACGGTATGAATTATTTGAATTTTGTAATTTGTAAATTTATATTATTAGAATTAGTCCAGTTTTCACATCTATTACAGTCCTAACAATCTATACTTCTATACTAATATTACAAAGAGGTAAAGTTTGTGACGATGAGAGTTTGTGACTTTTTTTCTCGATCTGACTATACTATTGACCTAGTAAGGTCTTAACAGCCTCACCGGACTACAAATGAGTTTGTGACGTTGTAAGGGGTAAACTCAGTAACTAATGGTCCGATATGAAAATTTCTTTCAGTGTTATACAGTTTATTTATCGAAAACGGTTATAGGCTATACATCATCATATTAAGACCAATAGAAGCGGAGTACCAATGAAGAGTGTTTTAAAATCGGGATTTTTTCCTCTTGAGAATTGCCGTAGCGTGTTAGCGTTAGTCCAAAGTAACTATTCCACGCAGACAAAGTTGCGGCTAGAGTCTAGTAACTGTATACATGTGTATAGAAATTATTAATTAATCGAGCATAGTCTCAATACCAAATATAAATATTAGATGTACACAGGCTGCTATATTAAGATTCGCTAAACTAACGCAACCCGCGAGAGTGGAATACGGCCGGTCACGTTTACTACCATGTCAACCCGTGAATCATATGTTTATCACCTAACAGAAAATACCGCTCAACACATCTAAATAAGCTTTCACTTAAAAATATATATATATTTTGTTGCAAACATGGTATTACTATAAATCTCTTGAAATCTTTTACTAAACTGCGAACGTGAGTTGGCCTGTATGTTACGCTTTATCTACGATCGATAATCTTGTACATTTTGCTTAAACTTTGTTTTTTCGAATTGACTACGATATTGGCTTGAATGAATGAGTAAGTTTGTGTCACCAGTTAATGTTTTTTTTTCTTCGAAATGAGTACGCTATTGACCTAGCAAGGCTTAACAGCTTCACCGGACTATAAAACTACGAGAGTTAATGGTTTACCATCAATGACTCCAGACAGCTGGTGTGCGGGTTGAGGTGCAGGCGCGGGCGCGGGACCGCGATGCATGTGGTCGGGTGCGCGCGGCGGAGACACCGGCTCCGCTTTTATCTTCACATTACTTGGCGACGCAGCAGGCGGAGGCGTTCCTCCCCCTCCGAGCACTGGCAAACTGTTACTGTTAACAAAAACATATATTATTTACATCTGAACAGTACACGTTACCTATACTCAATACTATAAATCTGACGATTTTATTTGCTTAACGCGCTAATCTCAGGAACTACTGGTCCGATTTGGAAAATTCTTTCAGTGTTTGATAGTTCACTTATAGAGAAATGTTATAAGCTACATCATCACGCTAAGACCAAGCCTAATGAAGAATGTTTCAAAATCGGGGTTGTTTTTTTTTCATTTGAAAGCTTCCGCTGCGTGCGCTGTGTAAACGGTTACTATTTCATGCGGAGGAATTCGCGGGTAGCAGCTAGTTTTATAATATGGTTAAAATTATCCTATCTGAATTATCTCAAAAATCATTAAAGATTAAAAAGTTTCAGGAATTTGGTATCTTGTCTACAATACAATATCTTTCTAATATATTCATGAAAATGTTATATATGTCTGTAACACTTTGAAAACCTCGATTTCTTAAAACACTGGCATGAGCTAAATACTAGAAACTGTTATAAATTGGTCGTTCCATGTTTCAGACTCAATAAAACTTGTAACAGTTTTTTAGGTAATAGGTATAGGTATTAGGTTTTACAACAAAATCACAAAATATACTATCAATTTAACTGTAAGTTTAAGCATTACGTCATGCGGGTTTTGGTATGACAAGATTATTGTAGAGTGGAGTAATATGTGAACAAGAGTGATGCCTTAAATTGACGCTTCTCTTTTCATCCATTAAAACTACTTTAATGTGTAATGTATTTTATATGTAATTATACATAGATATATATATATATATAGTATATGTATAAGTTAAACTCGATCAAGTTTCTTGCCGGTTCTTCTGTATGACTGGATTGTTTTCAGAGTCAATTGTAATTTTGACGTTCACCAGCACCTTGTTAGAGTTGAGATTGAATAAAGTATTTTTGATTATGAATGAATTTGTGAAATGTTGGATTTAATCTTTCGACTTGTCTGCTTTTCATATTTTATTCATGTATTATTTGACTCTTATATTTTGTGATATTGGTGGAAGTTTACGGAACATAGATCAGTTATTTAGCACAAGTAGATGGATGGAAGATAATAGCCCAGAGAAAAAAAAATGGTACCACAAAAACTCCCTGGAAAGTTCTAACAAGGGGACATCATCTTGTTAGAACATTAATACGATTCCAAGACACTTTTGATATTATTTATTATTTTCTCGACAATGGCAGTAAATTTAGGAGATAAGTTGCCAAAAAGAAAACTTGTCTCTGCACATTATATGCATTTTAGTACGGTTTATTTCGCCTACGTCTTATAAACAACTGTTATAATAGGAGAGATGTATACACTTAAATAATTTATTTTCGCCCAAGAATGGTCACAGTCAATCTGTTTTAATTGAGACAGACAGAACAGGAAACATTAAGATACTAAATGTACAAAATATTAAGTCAATTTTATCCATCTCACCAATTAATTAATTTATAGTGTTTTTTTTACGTTAGTGACATTATTTTTTAATGTAGTATGGATTCAGCAAAGTAGTTTCATGTTTTTATCATCACCTCAGCCTGTAAGAGAAGCAATGCCGAGTCATAGAGCTCTTCCCAAAAGAAAGGTATGAGCATAATAACTACATCGACCGACGATGTACTGGTAATTTCAAACTCCGAAAAATTAACAGTTTTTTTATTATATCCACTTCCGATAGTACTTCAAGAACACCTCCCAAGTTCAGATTTCCTCACGATGTTTTCTTTCACCATCAGGATGTTTTTATGATTCATATATAATTCATACAGATTTGTCTGGTCATAGTTATTTTAATATTAAAAAATGTTAATGCTGTCGTGTTAGAGGATAACTTTAAAGATATTTATTATATTAAAAATACTAGAATAAAGTTAAGAATAATAAAAAATCAAAATTGGGCACAGACATGTACCTGTTGTGCTGTAAGGTCTGCAGCTGGTGTGCGCCCCATGTCAGTCCGATTCCCATGTCCGAGGTCATGCTGAAGTCCTGTGGTCCGAAGTTACTGAGTCCTGAGTAGCCTAGTGGTGTCTGTAATATAACGAAATATGTTTTGAAATTAAACATTAGATTTGGGACACAGAAAAAATATACTAATTAACTATTTTTAAATGATAATAAATCAATATCTGTTTCTTCATATTCTATTAGGGGGACCGGTGGGCGTTATCTAACCCTGATTAATAAAAAAAATCTTAACAAATTATATTCCTAAATTCCTAAAAGAACCTTTGTATGAAAGATAGAAAAATGTCCGAACACGTTCTCATAAAACTCTACTAGTGACAATGGCATGAAAATCTGTGGTATCATTTTCCATCCACTTCACTTGTGCACAAGAGCCGAACTATATTACGTAAAATGCCACCAATATTACAAAATACAAGATTCGAACAATATAAGATTATGAATAAAACACAATGGGCCCTACATCACAGATTAAGATTCCCGCTAAAAACTCCATCATAATTATTTAATATCACGATAAAATGCAATATAGACATAAAATAATATTATGAAGAAAGAAAGTAAGTTTTAACTGTCAAAAATCCGGTTTATTCCAGTTATTGCTACTCGGAGGAAAGTGGCTATCTAATGCAGGTTTTCCCAACATAAAAAAAAGATATAATATGGTTAAAATGGCAGAATCTTCAATTAATTTTTTATGCTTGTATTATAAACTAACATTTGTAATTTGTAAAAAATGCTAAGTTGTAAAGTTGTTTACCTCTCCAGTGTAAGATAGATCGTCTTGCGGTGGTGGCATTGAACTGGGAATGACGACGCGGAGGTTGTTATGTCGGGGCGAGTGGTGCGGTGGTGGGGCGTGCCCATGGGTTTTATGTGGGTGCCGGTGAGGGGACGGTGCTGGTCCTGGAGACGGGGAAGGAGTGCATCCTCCACCTAGTGGAGATCCTGAGCCCGGGTATCCGTTAGACATCTCGAGCATTCCGCCGCTTGGGTATACTGGAAAAGAGAAATCTAGAGATCACTAACGGAAAATAATGTAAAGTCGATAAAGTTGAAAGTTACAAATATGAAATTCGGACAAGCAGATTCTTTATTAACACAGATTCTGCTAATAAAGAATTTATGAAAACTGACTACAAAGAAAGAGGAGAATAATTATTTAAGATGATATATAACCAAAATGGCATGAAGACTCCTTGCACATACATATAAATATGTTTAAATGTTGTTGTAAAAGAAACTCTTTTTGCCAACCAAAAAACTTACATTGTGATAACACGAAATGAAAAGGAAAATAGATGAAACGAAAAACTTTATGTGAAAGGTGAATTATTATTTTAATTATGCGTATATTATTTTGTAGAGAAACCGCAGAAACTTGTTGCCAACTAATAATGTCTTGACTCGTACATTCCAAGAACGAAACCTTGCGGTTGACCCAAAACAACGTTTATCATTGTTGGTTTTGGTTTAATGAACCAATTTTAATAAATATTGAACAGGAATAAAATATAATTGTATTTGAAGTGGATAATTGTAGTCTTTTTATCGATAGAAACGATATTGATGAATTTGTGAGACGAAAAGAACTCCAAATAGTCGAGCAAAACAGAAAAACATTTATGACCTAATAATTAAGCAGTAAATGTTTTATTAGAGTATGTGAGAAAATAAAGATTCTCTCTTGAAATTATCACGTGATGCCTGTTTTGATTAACGAAGTTCTTTTATAAAACTTACCTGAATCGGTTTCCGAAGAAGATGGCCGGGGACTGATAGAGGTGTGCATTTGTGGACTGGCTTGTAACATTGACTGATCATAACTGCCGACGGGCACGCTAACCGGCAAGTTGTAGTTACTTCCTCCAACACCAACGCGACTCCCGTTCAACTGGTTCCGTTGCATCATCATTTGAAATTCCTCATCAATCTTCGAATATTTAGCTTCAGTCCTTGGTGTCAGGTTATATTCCGGTTCGGCTTCGGGGCTGTCAGGCGACATCACTCCGTTCTTATGCTCTTTCTTCGTTAGTGCCTGGAAGTGTCAGCGAAAACAGCTCAGGTGGCTTGACAAGCCAAAACCATAACATCTACGTTATTAATTTGGCATGCATTTTTTAATTTTGAATTAATTTATGACACTCCATTACACACCTTAGCGTTACTTCATCATTACGATGGTGTATATGATTTAATCTTAATACGTATAAGTTTGTAAGTGGAGGGTAAAAATAAAAAGTGCATTTGTAAATTTTTAAGCGGATTATAAATAATAAAATGTGAAACTTTTTAGCGTACATTTGTGTGTTGTATCGAACGCAATGATGCAACTCTGACTTTGCCCAAGTATCAATCTTTATAGTCAGATAGGCGCGGTTAATTCAAATAAACACAAAAATATTTACAAAACCCATGCTGTACAAGGAAAAAATAACATAAATATTTGAGGTGTCTAGTAATAAACTGTTAGTATAAAATGGGGTGTCTGGTGTTTTTTGTACTTCATCCTTTTTTTTCTCTCTGACAGGAAATAAACATGCTTCTTTATTACACGTGTTTATCTATTCTCGTATCTATAGTGTGATATATTTATCTGTCTAAGCTTTATAAAGTTCTACGTCTACTGTTTTATTTTGTCCACGTTCTATTGCAATAATATTTTGGACGGTTTTAGTAACAACAAATTAGGTATGTGTAAGTACAAAGCACGCGGTTAATGGGATAAGTCAACTTTGCATGGACATTGCATTGCGATCACGAGCACACAGATGCCGCCGTACTTAATGTACCTCGATTATATTACGGTTGGTCAGCGATTCGTGGGGCTCGTTGTATTCTGTGTACTTAAGAAGAACCTGCAATAGAAGAAAATAATTCATTGTTAGAACGGTCACGATCTTGTTTGATTTGATGAACTGTTCGTTTAACATAGGGTCTTTCTATAATATGTATTACAGGAAATCATCTATGAGATTAGTCAGAGGCATAATTTTCACTAGAGGTTGTATTAACAGCCGGTTTTTTTTACTAGTACACATTTAATTGTTATAGCTTTATATTGTCAGTTACATTTATAAAAGTTTCTTTATTATATAACGCAAGGGGAAATATCTATTTTATATATATTCGAACATTAGCAAAACGTATTCCTACTACAAGTAGTGTTTCTAGTTTAATTATAAATATATCATATAGATTTGCTTTCAATGAAATAAACCCTTAATTATTTTAGGCTCACCACTGACAAGAGAACTGAATTGTCACAGTTAAAACACGAGTAATCAAAAGACTATAAAGTAAAAACGAAAATACTTAATTCAATTTAGGCTTGAGAAAGCACTGACGAACGTCATAACTACCACCGGTTCGGAATAAGCCCAGCCATTGAGAAGGATCAACGTTAAACTCGTATCTGGTTTATTTTTTCATCGTATATATTCTTGTAAAATACATGACAACCACATTCGTTTTTGGCGGATGCATAAAGAAGAGCGTTATGTCCAAACATTAACATTGTTTACACAATGACCCACTCTATAACCCTTTACACATCAAAATCCAGTTGGCACGGATTATGAACTTATTATTTGGCAAATCTATTATGTGCTTTGCGATTTTGTTGAAAAACATAACGTGGATAATATTATTAAGTTTTATGTTTAATACGTGTTTATAATTAAATTGGAGAAGCATCCCTTGCATAGGTAGTAAATACATACATAGAGTTTAATGACATAATTGTGAATTAGGTATAGTGGTGATACATAATTCATGAATGATATTGAAATTCTTATTATCAAATTTTTATTTTATTTATTATATATATATCAAATTTTTATTTTCGTAAATTCTCTTAATTTTAAAAGCTCAAAAATAACGACTTTTTTTTGACTAGCGGATTTTTATCAAGTTTTTAATTATGTTGATAGTATCTGGAGTCACTAAAACTTATTACATACTGTGTTTATTAGTTTGGTCCATGTTATTTTTTTTAGTAAATTAAGAAATCACTACATGCAGTTTTACTATTGATTCCGATGTAATAAAATAGTTGTTTTAACTTAATTTAAATAAAAACTTGTATAATTATACAAGTTTATACAATATAATTTATAATTTCTTTAGATTATCTTTCGCATGGTTATACTAAGAATTGATCAAGGTATACTAAAGATGGAACTGTAGTGGAATGAATGAACTATTAACACACACAAAAACTGTAGGTACTCGCAAAGGAAACGAAGATAAACAAGAGAATATAGATGGCTGCTAGTGTAGATAAAATGATGTACGCAAACTGCACAAGAATCGTTATAATTATGCATGCGAATAATGTACGATACATGCATTAAAGTGGTAGGTGTTATTTACAATGCGATACACGAACAACAAACCTACGTTCATCGAATGTTTCTATCAAACCGATCCATTGAAATATAATGACAAATTATTGTATTGGTTTTATTCAGAATTATGTATTAGATTGTCTTCGGTTGTGTAGCATTTAAAATTAATATACGAATTGAATAATATATTGATTTTCTAGCAAAATATATCAGGAGCTTGAGCAAATATTGAGTATTTAGCAAATATCAGACATGCATCCTCACCTAATCATGTAAACTACAAGAATAATATGCAATATCACGCATCAACATTTAGAGAAAATTTGCAAGCCACGATTTATTGGTTTCATTTTGAATCTACATATAATTTCATATTTAATAGGTTTTAAGGTTCAATTATAATCTCATCTGATATTAAATGATAGTGTTGTCTCATCATCATCATTACCCTTATCCCACCTAAGTAGGGTCGGCACAACATGTTTTCTTTTTCCACTCTCTCCTGTTAAATGGCATCTCAGTATTCACACCTTTTATGCACATATCATTTTTCACACAGTCCATCCATATCTTTTTCGGTCTTCCTCTACTCGTATATCCGTCCATCATCATACTCAGCACCTTTCTAGTTTTTCATCTCTCCTCATGACATGCCCATACCATGCTAACCTATAACTCCTCAACTTCTCTGTCACTGGTGCTACTTTCAAACTTCCTCTGATATAATCATTCTTAATCTTATCCATTCTAGTCACACCACACGACCACCTTAACATTCGCATCTCTGCCACACGTAATTTTCTCTCATCCTTCTCTTTCAGATGTGTACAACATGACCGGTCTTGTCATAGTTTTATAAACTTTCCCCTTGAGTTTCAAAGGCATTCGTGGGTCACAAGCTATCCCAGACACTTTTCGTCATTTCATCCATCCTGCATTTATCCTATTCCTCGCGTCCTTATCAATACCACCGAAATGACAGTGTTGTCTAAAAAGATAAAATGCTAAACTTTAGGTTAGGAAGACTAACTCTCAAGTGTAGCTTTTGAAACTTATAGGCGAACAAAGATTTCCCATTTGAGAGTCGAAGCTATCAGAACTGGCAATGGAAAAATGCCTATACTTCCATGCTATTGATTTCGTCACTATGTTTTCCATTACTAAAAGTTCCGATCCATCCGAAGTCTCTAATCCATCGTCGTTTCATATCATCATTACTTGTGTCACTGTTTTAAACTATAGTAATAATTGTCTCATAAACAAGGTTTTGTTTCTTAATGTCTTCATCAAGGTTGGTAGGTAATTATTTCATGTTTACATTTATGGTCATAGAGCTTACAGATTTGAGCACCCCTAGTAAAAATATCTCCAACGTAAGAGATTATTTGCGATGTTCAAGTTATAAACGGAATATAAAATTTATAAGTTTAAAGTCAATCTACAATTTTATAGACTAAACCTATTATTTGTAAGAAGTGCAATAATTGTTAGAAAATAAAAATTAGTAACCCTTGATACGATCAGTCAGTGACGAACGAAATAATAAGAGATTTTTGTATAATAAATAGGTTTTAATACGTGCATATATTTTCAAATAAAAATTATTGATATTACTAGACATTGCTATGGTCCACTTATAAAATACATGGGGTTATGAAATAAAACAAGTTTTGTACCAAACGAAAGTATGTCCAATTACATCACATCCTTCAAGAAAGCATTACATTTCCAAGATATCTCTGTTATTTGCATTCTGCTGCATACTTTTGGATTAAAATCTCCTTATATGAAATATGCAAGTTTTATATATTTATATTTAATGTCCATAAAAAAAGGAATATTAATAAAGCTCAAAGGTCTGTTTGTTTAAATGCGTTATTTTAAGGAACTGACTGTCTGATCTGTAGTATATACTTTAATTATCGAGGAAGATAACTGGTTAACTATCATCCCAATATGAACTTTAAGAACGGATCAATTGATTCAGAACAAAGTACTTTTCTCGGGGCCCTGCATTCGTGAGATCAAGGAATATTGAACGAGAGTGTAACCGCGAGACACAACTAGTAGTATTATACGGCCAAAGGCAGAATTAATATGAAAATTCGGTACTTACTTAGTAATTAATACGTTCTAATTGTAGTTCAGAAATAGTTATGTTACATTTATTTCTTTAAACGAAAGTAATACTTGTTATTTTTATACAAACTGTTTAAATGACAAACCCAGCGTGTAAAGGAAACCGACGATCAATTCTGATATAGACTGATAAGGATTGAGTTCATTTTAATGAAAAAATAAAAACAAATATTTCGCTAAACTACTTACCACCTATCTTGTATCAATACATTTTGTAATGAATAAATTGTGACATTGAATTATTAATTAGTCTTTGTATTTTATTATTAATTAACTTCTGCCCGCGACTTTATCCGCGTGGAATAGATAGTTACGCAGCGGCAGCTCCCAAAAGAAAAAAAAACGATTTTGAAACATCCTTCAATAGTGAGTGCTCCGTTCATATTGGTCTTAGCGTGATGATATATATCTTCTATATATCCTATAGCCTTCCTCGATAAATGAGTTATGTAACACTGAAATAATTTTTCAAATTAGAGTAGTAGTTCCGAAGATTTTACCTTTTTAAGATAATGTTAGAGATTTATTTTAGAAATATACGTCATTGTTACATTATATTGTTTAATATTATTGTTATATTAAAGAAGAATAATGTTAATATTCTCTGTTATTATTTTAAATTACATCTTTCTTTGGCACATAATGGTAAAACCACGTGTCTAAAACTGAATACAGATATTAAAATCTTCGTCCCTGGTTGTGAACAAGCGTCGATGTTACGCTTTTTTTGAACGATAAAAATATGCAAATGTTCAACTACGCTACGTTGTTTCAAATCATTAAAAAAACCAAAGCGAGGCGAAAAAGGCGATTTACTGTAAAAATGCAGACAAAAGTTACGAATTGAAATATTACTTGTAAAGGATGTTTTTAAATCACAAAATTAAACATTTGTTTTTAATCAGAAAAACCTTCAACCTTAAATATTAAAAATAGATATATAATTATATTGTTGAGTTGTTATTTATTTTTTTGACCTCGCTGTCCGCTCTTTCCCCGATTGGCCTTCTCATCCATCTTTTTGGGCAAGCGCTTAAGAATTGGGCGTTCGGACGCGCTACGGTTTGAGCTGTTAACTTTCATGCATTGCTTGCCTTGATTATTATCGCATATTAAGCTAAATTATTCATTCAATTCAAGCTAATAGTTACGTGTGTTAAATTGTGACACATTTGCATACATTCATATGCCACTATTCAACAGGTGCTGGGCTACACATTACCAAAATGAGGGGGTGAGGGTGGAATCGGGTGGGACAGTCATGTTATAGTTTCATTACGACATTTTCCTTCGCTAAAATATCCTACTTGCAGGGATTTGTATCTACGTCGATTGACGCTGTGTTCGGAGACGTTATCACTTAGAAAAGGATTATCTTAAATAGATGGAAATATCATGCAATATGATATATTAACAGTCTTGTGTCCCGAAATTGTGTGGAAGAAACCAGAGAGTAGATTGTATATTTATACTTATATATTTGTTGCTAAAGTATATAGTGCGTTTGGGCCCTTCTAGCATTCTTCTTTACTGTACCAAAAACTTCTCTTTATAATGTAAAAACGAAAAAAGTTTTACTAAACATTAATAAGAATAAATACAGTGTAAATAAGTCCGTCACTTAACTAAACAGTGGTTTAACACATAAATATGCGATAATTGCCTGCTTTATCATGATTTATGTGTATTTTTAAAACTGGCTCATTAAAAAAATGATATAAATTTTTTTAGTAATCTTCAATAAAAGTTGCTAAATGTCTCAAAGTATTCCGACTGGATTTCGGTCAGACTTCCGCTAGATAACAGATTTATAATGTACCGCTAGGTAAATAAATATACATAACCTTTTTTGCCTATCATATATTATTTGCATAATTGGTATATTTTTTAGAAAATGTTAATGGAATTAAACCGACAGTTTACGCTCGATCGGCATTAACAAAAAAATATGTTCAGAGGTTTTATCTAGCAAATAAGCCTAATTTTAAAATGCCTAAATTAGAAAGCTATGGAAACATTATAAATATAAATAAGAAATCAAATTAATTAACGAGCCTACAGAAAACAAGTTTCGGAAGGTGTAAAAGACTAGAGCAAAATTGCAGCGGTTTGTGCGGGTCAGTTTTGAACGTAAATCAATTATAAAATTTATAGTCATTATTACTTTGATGAAATCATATACAACAAGTTTTTATTACTTTGTATAATTTCATCCTTAATTAGTTTACAGTTCTTACGTCTTTTTGAAGCTAAAACTGGAAAGGAAGTTTCTGCCGTGCTGCACTTATAGCGCATCCTGGTTTCCAATGCAAACTAAACCTGGCTACCGTTGCACCACATAGCACAATTAGCGCTACCTTACAGCAATACAAGAATTGGTTTCGTAAATGCTTTCCTTCAGAAAATTCCTCGCGATTTACGAAGCTCCGAAATACTTCAAACGTATAATTAAAGATAGAGAGAGAATTTTCCATTGGTCTAAATATTACACTTATTTTGTATCCTGATTGCCAATGCAAACTAAGCATTGCTATAGATGCATCATATGGCACAAATAGCGCTACCTTACAGCAATACAAGAATTTATCTTGCAAACACTTCTGTTCAGATTGCTCCTCGCGATTTACGAAGCTCAAGAATAATTCCGAGGTATGGTTGAGGTTAGAGAATTTTTACACCTAACTAATTGGTTAATTGGATTTTACTCCTAATCGTGCTTAAAACTAAAAGAAGAAATAAGTAAACTAACTTTTGTTGTTCTTAGTTAATTTATTATAGACAGAGTATGTTCAGGATTGTGCATCCACTATAAGCTGTATGATGAATTTAAATGTACGTTAAAAAGAATGTACTCGATCGAGTTTCTTGCCGGTTCTTCTCGATGGTTGGGTTGTTTTCGAACCAGTGGTAGTTTTTGACGATCATAAGTGCCTAAACTGAATAAAGAATTTTTTATTTTGATTTTGATCATATTGTCTCGCAATAGAGATATTCGTCTCAATCAACTGTTACCTCGTTTACAATGTTCGTAGTCATTTCGCCCTTGACAGAGTGATAGTGTGGTCAGATTTAATCGTATTTGTCTCACGATATTTAGCTATCCACCATGATCTGCTGTCACCTCAACGTACTCGTGTAATGGACAACACAAAGCAGTTTCAATTTGATCACTTTTTTAAAGGATGGCTACCCACGGATTCTTGTTTTACACTCTGCCTTGATTATCAAGCACAGTACGACACACGCCAGAAGAACTTAGGAATACTTTATAACATATAACAATGAATGAGTATATAAATAATTTATTCCCCAGATTATATTGTTTTATATTTCGGTTTGTCCTTTAGCTTCAGAAAGACGTTATATCTGTCAGACTTTGTCAGATCAAAGTAAAGTCATTAAGCAAATGGTTTCCAAATAAAATTACTATTCATTGTTTCAAGATTTTTGTATTGTAGCATTTTTCTTGCAAGCAAGACAACCCTTACAAATATCATAAATACCTTAATTTTGTTTTATTGTTAAACATTTACACCTTAACTCATCAAACGATCATCATGAAATCTTGCATACACGTCAGAGGTACAAAAAGGGCATCCGTAATGGAGAAAATAAGTACCGTATCTGAGAGATAAGTCAAATCTACATTAATGCGAGCAAAATCACGAGCAAAAGCTAATAAGTCTAAACGATATTTCTATTTTATCATATTAAAAACATATTATTAGTATTTCATACGAGTATTGTAAGTAATTTTTATTAACATTCAAGATCATCTAGCACACATTCACTCGACCAGCGACCTACTTTTATCCAACGTTGAGTAGGGGTGATCACAACTAATAATGTAATGATTCTTACGGAATAAATAATAATTTATTCAAGACATAATTATTCTGTTACTGAATATCTGATGTCCATTATTACTACTGATAATGATATTGATCAACTGGTGTTATTACTACGTGCGAATAAGCAATCAGTATGGAACCACCGATATAAGTAAAAAGCAGACCAATATTTCAAATTGCTCACATTCAAAAGGCACGACAGGAACAATTAATATTCGTTTTATTATTATAAGTTGTATTACAATTCTAAATGGGTAGCAAATTATCTAATAACAGTATAACTGAGAACAGTTTATAATAGCAATAGCGTAATTCATTATGGATATATAGCCGTTATTGCAGTCTGCTGAATAAGGCCTGTTTATGATCACACCAACCTTCATGGTTTTGTGCAACTCTCATATAGAATTTACTCCACACCTCCGCACCCCTATATGGTCCTCCTATCAGGTTGGTGGTTTACTCAGCAGTTGTTATCTTCCTTAAGGCCGCTACTCAGAAATCTCTTTCCATGGCCACAGTCTTTTTTTTTTCCTTATGAAATTAATCTTAAAGAATGTAGGATATGTACGAATTAAAAGTGTCAACACAAACCTTGTCCATGTCCGTGCTGGCGTATTGGTAGAGTTTGTTGTTGGAGCTAAAGATGATGAGAGCGATCTCGCAATCGCAGAGCACGCTCAATTCGTAAGCTTTTTTCATCACTCCAAATTTACGTTTGTTGAATGTCACCTGAAAATTAGCACAAAATTATTAGATGAAGCTGAACGTCTAAACTACTTTAACCGACAGCAAATTCCAACGCTTTTATCAAGATCTCAGGGCAGTAATTGCTAAGAAATAAGGTTTGATAGATAATTACCGTCGCCATGCTGATTTGCAAATACGGGTTTACAGATAAGCAAATAAGCACTACTCGACTATAAAAAGTGGCGGGTTGAAGCGATTTGTTATAAATGGTATTTTAGTGCCACTGTACAATAGAGGACTAACTCCGTGTATAAAATGGTTGAGATAATAAATCAGTCGATAAAACTAAATAAATGTAAAATTAAAGTTACTAAATCTATTTTTTTTTTTGTAAAACTTGTTTGGCGATATAAATCAAGGCTTTTAAATAGATCAATAGTAAACGTCGGTGTACCTGCCTATATATTTGACCTTTTAGTCCTTCTAAAGTGCGTACTTTGATACAATTTCCATTATCCTTTATAGATTTTTTTCTGGAAAGTTTATATGTATATTGTGTTATATAGAAGTAAAGAAAAATTGATGCTTTATAATCGAATCTTAAAAGATAATCTTCGGCTGCTTATATTGTTAACGATGTCTAAACCATACGATGCATACCAAAATAATGTACTCAGGAATTGTATATCTTAAAAATACCTATATCAAAACATCGTACATCTATCTCCTAAGGATATCTCACTGTAACCATTCATATTTTTCATATATTATATTTCACATATTTCGACCAGTATATTTAACTTATCAAATGAAGTATGTTAGTTGCTATGGGGATTTAACGTATTTTTATTTTATTTTGATAAATACCTTAGATAGACATATGTATAAAAACGCACAAGAAAAAAATATTGCATGGCTTTATTTATAAAGTTCCTTTGAATTTAATAAATTTCTAATGCTACAGCGCTGAAAATGCAAGACAGTAGGAAGTAATGAGTGTGTATATGTAGTATAAATAGTAATGAGTCTACACCACGTGACACCACATTAATACATTGCTCTCTTACAAAACAGGGGTGGTTTCCTAACACAGGATTAGACTACATTAGTGTTGACGTTATTGCAAAAAAATATATAAGCAGTCTAGTAATAACTATAATGAAAGACAATATCTATACTAATATTATAAAGAGGTAAAGTTTGTGAGTTTGTGACGTTGTGATGTTGTGATGTTGTAGGGGGCAATCTCAGGAACTACTGGTCCGATTTGAATAATTCTTTCAGTGTTATATAGCTCATTCACCGAGAATGGTTATAGGCTATATATAATCACGCTAAAACCAATAAGAGCGGAGCAGAGATGAAAAATGTTTGAAAATCGGGATGTTTTTTCCTTTTGAGAACTTGTGTGTAGTGTTATTGTATCTACTCCACGCGAACGAAGTCGCGGGCAGAGGCTAGTTTTTACATAAAGATAAAGGTGAAAAGAATGTTATCAAAATTATATTAACTATTGAATTGAATCTATAATAAAATAGGTAACCATTTAAACGTGAGCCTTTTTCCGAAAAAATCTATACTAATATAAAGTTGGAGGGTTTATTTGGTTGAACGCGCAAATTTCAGGAACTACTGATCCAACTTGAAAATTCGATTTCATTGTTAGACAGCTCATCTATCGAGGAAGGCTATATGCCACATAACATCACGCTAAAACCAATAGGAGCGGAGCACCAGTGAAGAATGTTTCCAAATCGTGTGTTAGCCTTAGCCCAAAGTAAATATTCCACGCGGTCGAAGACGCGGGCAGAAGCTAGTAATTAAATATTTAGGTATAATTTCAGACTATATTTCGAAACGTAGTACCTACTCTGATCACCGTAAACTAAATGAATTTTACCTAGCGTAATGTGAAATCTCATTAGATTTGAAGCGAGGGGATAACAACACTGAAAAATGTGGCAAAGTATAGATGGATGGCTCATTTTGAGAGTGGAATCAAACTCTACTATATAATGCATATATATGTCACAATATTACAAAGTCACATTAATCGTTAAAAAAATAAATAAGGGAGATGATACGTCTTGGCATTTTCGAGTGTATAGTGATCATCATACAGTAAGCGCAAGACCTGCCATAGTAGCAGACCATGGTGTTGTGTTCCAGGTCAACCAGTGTAGATCCAATAACCAAAAGGAGTGGTAGGAATCAGTATCCGACTCGGTCGATACCACTACACAAATGGTGGTATATCCGTCTCTTTTACACTCATTTAGTTTCAGATTAATATCACCGCGACAACTTCTGATGGACTGTACATCTTTTAACCTTTGAGTGATTATCTTTCTATTGACTGCACTGTGCTTTCCATCAGGTGTAGTGCAGTCACTTTGTATTACAATAAAAAAAGTTTATCCTACAATCTTGATGTTTATTTTAAGAATACACGAACACACGAATGTAATAAGGCCACACCAATATCATGATCATAAGAGCTGATATGCCATTTCATTAATGGATTGAACATATGATACACGAATTACATTCTTCCATTTCTGGTTCAAGTACAGAGGTATAGAGTGCATGTATATACGCATTTCAATCGTTTCAATTAATTTGTTCGTGGTATTTATCTCGAATTTGATCTGATACAAATGTTATTTCTTTTTCAATGCTTCCATTTGTTATGAATATTCTAAAGTACAACAATCTTCATTGATTGAAGACGTGAAAATAGATACTAATTTGTCTTATCTTTTTTTTTTTGTTTTTATTGAAGCACGACAAAGTGACTGCACTATACCTGATGGTAAGCATAGTACAATCCAAAAACAGTGGCGACCACCGAGAGACAGATCATCCATCGTCGGTCGCCGCTGTCATGCCGGCCATAATGACGAAAGTCACCAGGTACTGGATATGCACAGGCTGATCCCGAAACGCGACGCGCAAAAGCGAGTCACTATAACGGGCTTTTTCGCCATGTACATGGTGGTTGCGACCCAGTCGGGCTGTTAAACCCTACCACCCCGCTATCGCCATTGCCTCGTTCGTTGATCAGCAGGGTGCACCACGTACAGGTGAGGTTGGCTTGGGTGTCTCAAGTCTTAAGATGTTACTCGACACCCCTTACACCCCAAAACTACAATATTATTAAATTATCTACAGAGAAATTTAAATAAAACTTAATAATGTTTTATTTAATCAAATAGATTAGGTATGCTTTCCTAATATAAAAGGGTATATTTACCAGTAAAATTATTAACCAAGTTGTAACAATACAAACTGTATACAAGTATAATATGGAAGATTAAATACATATGTCAGAACTAATGGCCAGCAGTTACATTGATCAATTTAATAATATTATTTATACTATATTAAGCAAACCGAAATATTTAATATAATTACTTATTATTTTTAATAATATTACCATTTTTATAAAACACAAACCATTACAAAGAATTAGACCAAATTCAAAATACAAATTGACCTTCGTAACTTTCATTTCAGTAGTCTGTCTCGTCTATTAAATGACCATTATTATAAGATCTTCCCCTGCATTACATTGATGAAGGGCGAAAGGACGAAACGTGTAAAGCTTTACGAGATCACAGTAAACTGGACAAAGATGATATACACAGTAATCGTATAATTAATAAATTACAAGCGACTGCGGTCATTGTACCGTTGCGATAATATTTTGCAGTGGGAGTGTTGATATGCCACATGTGCTGGGTCAGATCGTATTCTAAGGTCATTTCTCTTTAACAAATTTGAATAGAAACACATATTATACTTATTATAAATTACATTTCATATAATTAGAACGTGTATAAAAGTAATAATTAATTCTACCTGTGCCCACTTAGCTAAAATATTGCAAAAAAGTGTGCAAAATCATGTTATGTCGACATCATTTACTTTTAGACTCGCAACTAATTCCATTGCCTAATGTAAAAAATATATTCTAAAACCTCATGAGAACAAATACCTTTACTTAAAAAAATCATGTAGTTTAGTAGTTTCCTTATCTATACTAATATTATAAAGAGGTAAAGTTCGTGAGTTTGTGACGTTGTAGGGGATAATCTCAGAAACTACTGGTCCGATTTGAAAAATTATGTCAATGTTATATAGCTGATTTATCGAGGATGGTTACAGGCTATATATGATCACGCTAAGACTAATAGGAGCGGAACACCAATGAAGAATGTTTAAGAATCGGAGTTTTTTTCTTCTTGAGAGCTTCCCCTGCATGTTAGCGTTAGCTTAAAGTAATTACTCTACGCGAACGAAGTCTAGGCTAGTTATATAAATACACAAGCAGACAGAAGTACGTTAGTTTTTTCGAAGAATGGTAATCAGTATTATAGGGATTATTTTGTAACCTTTCTGAAGATGTTTTCAAATAGAGTACTTATAATATTACGCGGAATTACGAAACGATAATATTTCTAAGTACCGACTCTGTATAATTGGTCTCAGTTCTGATAATAAGGAATTATAGAAGCGAAAATTCGAATTTATCGTTGTTTTGTGAAATAATATACTGAATATTTGCTAGTGTTCAATTTGAATCTGTTAAAGAATTATTTTTCTTAACAATATAGACTTATAAAATTGTAAAGAATATCTTAAAGAATAAATGATATTTATGTATATAATGCACCACGTTCACAGACCGCTATAGCGGCCGGTTTGCGTTGTTTTTTTTTGATCTGACTACGCTATTTACCTAGCAAGGTCTTAATAGATTCACCGGACTACGGTTTGCGTTGTCTTTTTTTACAAGCCTAACCTAACTAACTAAAGTGAGAGAGAGTGTTTTGCTTTAACTTAACAATCATCAAGTTGCTAATATACAACATATGATTGTTCGGCGGTGACAAGAACTCAAAACGGCATCACAGTACGCTCGACGACCGCTTCCGCGACCAGCTCGGGCTGTCTTTGTTGCACAATTCTAACCTAACCGACCAAGACAGGAAAACTGAGAAAAATAAATAGGTTTGGTTAGATAAGGTTAGACTTTAGAAAAAAAGACAGCACGAAACAGCCGCGGTAGCGGTCGGTGAGCGCGGTGCATTATACACATAAGTACCTAAATAAATACTTATTCATATAATATTAGCTTCGTTGAACTTTCCAGTTTCAGTGTAATAATTATTAATGGTGTTTAATAATGGATGTGGTTAAAATTAGTAAATAAGTGGAAAGTTCCATGGAAAGTTCAAATAATTTAATTGCATGTATTTTGCATACTAATCTCTCATAACATAACGAACTCTTCAAAATGTAATTGTCACTGTCATTCACTTTTTATCTATTATGACAACTGGATACAAGTCCTTTAAGCTGTCTACCATTTAGTGTTTTTTTTTTTTTTAATTTAATTTAGTGAAGCGACATTGTTAATTATAATCACTATCGGGTTTGTGCATTCCCAGATATATGGAATAATTATTTTTAAATCAATTATCTAACATCAATGAAAATAAGATAAGTAAAACAATAAACTTTTAATTAAGTTCACTGTAAACGTTAATTTAAAGTTTCAAGATTTCCTAATAGATATTTGTGTATACAGTAAGAAAGTTCAACAAGCATGCTGACCTGCCGATTCCGTTCATCCGTAATCCGGGATATTTGTATTTTCTTCCGACCCATGGTGGCAGCAATCTTGGAGGGGGTGCGGGGAGCGGGGGGTGAAATAAAAGTTGCCGATTGGCTGTCTGCTTCTACGGACGTCAACAGCTGTTATCTGTGGAACAGTAAATAATTCAGATTAATCTATCTATCTATCTAATACCTTTAAAGGAGCAATTCTTGTATATTTTTATATTTGTATATATTCAGGATCTCGGAAACGGCGTCAACTATTTCCGTGAAACTTAGTATGTAGGTAGTTTAGGGGACTATAAATCGATCTAGCTAGATTTTATTCATAGAAAACTTTTTAACTGAGTTTTCAGGCAATGACAAAATATAGCTAGGATATAAAGGCAAATGTCGCCGGCGCTGTTATAGGTCAAATGGAAATCGGTTGCTTTGAAAATCCGTGTAACCGCAGTTCGATTCCGAGTGACAGCAGAGATTTTTTTTTTGTAAAAAAATGTTAATTTTATAAGACAAATCTAACAGTTTATTTTAATTTTAAAATGTTTTTTAAAGAACCGTGCTAGACTCGGTCGCCCAGGTACTTTTTTATTAATAGTATTTCTGTATGAGTTTTTACAGAGAACGAGTGTTGGGCGTATATCACCTTGAAAAACACTAAAATGCCTTGCATTATCATATCAATTGAAAGTTAGAAGGAAGAAATTAAATAGTTAATTCGATAAAGCAGTGTATAAACACCGGACATGGTACATACCATATAGGTATAAGTCTAACAGAATAATGTTTACCATGATTACGTAATACTCAACGATGACGTCATAATTTAACATAAAGTGTGTATTTGGTATCAACTAACAAGATCGACGAATTTGTCAATAATAAAACGGCACTGGTATAATTCAGATGTAATTAAGTAATAAGTTGTTGATATTTTGGTGACAAAGTATGAAAAAATTATTTAAAATATATATTTAAGTTATCATTGTCATTTTAACAAATAATACGCTCAATTGCTGCTGTTATCACTGCAAATATATACAACTTCAGAATTATGTTTTTTTTTAATGTACAATACGTACGCGCTTGGCCACAGTATCACCTGATGGTAAGTGACGATGAGGCCGACGATGTATTGCGCTTACCCACTAGATGCCTGTTCACTCTACTCTTGAAGACTCACAAGTTACAAGATGACGGGAAGACAGACGCCTGGAGTTACGTATATATATGAATTATTATTTCAAAATATTAACACAATACAAGTAACAATTCTAAGGAAACTACAAAGGATAGAATCTATCCTTTGTACTCTACATCTGATGTAGGAAACTAGTACTGTTCTTAAGAGGAAAAACAAATAGTATAATAAGTCTACTTAGTAAAAAAAAAGACAGGGCCATGTGGGCTCATTGAAGGATTATTATGTAAATCTGATTTGCTATCTTGTCACTCGTTATGGAAATATCAGCAAAGTAACGAACATTCTTTGCTGTGATTAAAATAGTCGATTTAAAAAAAATGTGCAAAGTGTAAATTTTGCGAATAAGATCGATGTAATTTAATGGCCGGCAACGCACTTGCGACTCCCTTGGTGTTGCTTGTGTCTATGGACGACAATCGATGAAAATCGCATAAAAATGCGTTCAGTCCTTTTAAGTTTAGCGCGAACAGACAGACGAGGTAGAGGACTTTGTTATGTAATATGTAGTCATTATAAAAATAAAAATTATCATAATAAAAAAAAGAACATAAAAGAGCGTGTCGTGTAATATAAAGCCTTAATACCTTACATATACAGACGATTATACATTTTAATCTCTTATTTAAATGTAGTGGAGATATGTTTTATGCTAATAAATATACTATTTGAACAAGGAAGAAGAATACACATAGTTTGTTTGCAATAAACATTTTAAAACAATTCACCAAGGCTTTACTGGTATTTCATATTATTTATTGGTAAACTTGTTTTGTACCGGTTATTGGCACTATTAGTTTTGCAAATAAAAAAAAAGCATAATATCGTAATTATAAACTAAAGCATATATGTTTTTTCTGAACGGAATATTCCTTTATGACATTAATCAAATAATCCGAATATATATATATATATATATATAGTAGTTTTCATATATATATCTATAGTTCTATCTGTACAATTCTTTTGTCATTTCTCAATTGACAAACGGAAAAAAAACATAATCATTACGCAGTATACAACAAAGTCTGCCTGTTCGCGATAAACTCCAAAACTACTGAACTGATTTTCATGCGGTTTCCACCAGTATATAAAGTGATTCACGAGGAAGGTTTAGGTATATAAGTTATTATGATTTTTTTATTATTAAGACAGGACCTCCGGGTTCGCTAGTAAAGTATAAAAAATTAATTATATATATGTACTATATTTCGATTCAAAACTTTTAGTAAAAATTAAATTTGTTTGAAATAATCATTATGTAATTAATACAAACGTCGAAGCTGCGGGTACAGTTAAAACTATATAAATTACATTCAGTCCGTAGATTATTAATTTTTAAGTAACAATAACACCACTAGAGATTTAGTAAATATACATTTCTTACATTTTGTGCCACTGTCCTGGATCTAATATCATTCGATCCCAAAAACTGAATACCAGAAAGCATACGAGAAAGTAACTTATTAGCAGATAATCAATATGTCCCATAATCTTTGTCAAAGCAAAGTTGATTGAAGATAAATAGTAATCATTCTGTAATTGCAAATTGTGTAAGATAATTGAACTGAATGTCCTCAATCTGGATCTATACGTCGTTAATAGCTTAAGCATGTATGAACATGTATAGATGTAAAGGGCACATATATTTCTATAAAAAGGTTTTTAAGTTGTTGATGTATAAAACAGATATTATTTAGATATTTGTTTTGATGTAAAGTATGTCTGTTTAAATTTTCATTTATAAAATTAGTCAAAAATCGACGATTAGTAATCTAATAGTCCAATACAAACACGAAAACTTCCAAACGAAAATTCTTAATCAGCTATAATTTAAATAAGCTAAAAATTAGCTATTAATAAATGATTATAAATAAAGGAATTAAATACACAACGATTTATTAGTATACTAGGGTATTAAAATAGTTAAGTTTGTTAAAATACAAAAATGATATTGTTTTTATTGAATATCATAAGATATGAATATTAATATATATTCAATTAATAGCACATTTTTTGTTTAGTAATAAATGCCATTCGGTTTTTATTTAAGTGGATAACAAAACGAGTGAAGAATTTAAACCGGACAGATTATGGAGTTTTGTTAAGTATATAAGGTGTTATTACAAAAAAGTTAAATACGTATTAAATACTTCCTTTAAAAAGGTTTTAGTACTAAATGCACCGCGCTCGCTCGAGGCAAGTTTGCGTTATCCTATTTTCGCAAGTGTAACCTAACCTAACAAAAGGAAGACAAAAAAGCAAGATGGCGAACATTCAGAGAGCGCGGTGCATTTAAAACGTTACCTTTTTAAAGCAAGTAATCAATACGTATTTAACTTTTTTGTAATAACACCGTAATCTCATCTTTTTTTAAACAATTGTTCGATACAAATAATATAAAAATATATTTTTCTAAATTTTGATATACGTAGGTATGTGAAATTTCAACATAAACACATAAATAGAGTAATTATTTACCGAGAATTAAAACGTAATAACGTAAAATATTTTCGGATATTTCACAACACAAATATGAGGAAAGTGAATTTAAATATCGACGTGTAAATAATTCGTTCTGTAAATATGTTCGAGTAAATATAAGGATTATAATTTCGTCGCAATTTGCGATATAACATGAGTTCTCGCTTTTAGCGTGGCGTTGTAGCGACCGCAGCCGCGCCGGTGCACCGATATTCTTGTAAAGTTGTGTGCATCCGTGTAAATGGTTCACGGTGTCATGTTTGTTAACTTTTCCCCCTTTTCTTCCATGTGTGCGTAAGGTTAAGCGTTCAGTGTGAATCAGCTTAATGTTATACGTATTTATACGTTATGTGTGCGTTTCCTGGAGCTACATTTCTTTCAGTATGTGCGTTGTTGATTATTTACATAAAATAAATGTTTTGGATTTGCATGTAATATTTTTAATGTAGGTGGAAATCGTTGAAGAGATTACTAAATATGTGTTATACTCAAAAAATGCTGTGAGTAATTTAACCTTGACTGCTATATTTATTAAATACTAACGGGCACTACAGACGTTGTCCCACCCTGACCTATACATATATACTATACATATACTACATATACTATATGTACCTAAACATTCCTCATGAATCACTTCATTTATTGACGAAAATCAGATGAAAATCCGTTCAGTAGTTATTGAGATTATCGCAGACAGACAGACGCGGTAGGACACTTTGTTTTATAGTACGTAATGATAATGAAAATACCAGCCCGTCAAAAGCCTCTTGGTGGACCAATGCTGGGAAAAGTGGAGAAGAGTTCCGAAGAAAAGTACAAACATCATCGCGAAATCAATCGTGGCATATTAGCGATTTTAAGTGCCTAGATATTTATAGCTTTTTTCTCCTATATACTACAAGAACATTTCTCAGATTCAGGATTCCTCCCAATGTTTTCTTTTACCAACAGCCCATAGTGATATCAATTAAACATAATAAAGAACGCGAATATCAATAAAAACAAGGCGTGTTGTGAAGACACGCAATAGAAGTGAAATTTTTTCATTAAAAAATACAACAAAAAGCCAACGTTACGCGGTGTTACCAGGCGATCACCTATCTGAGTACTGACCGCGCCGGTCGTTGCTTAACTCTGGTGATTAGACGTGAACCGGTGTTTTCAACACTCGACAGAATACAGCGTTTACCCCACCATTTTTCGTCACGCAAAAAGGTTGCCAATCATAATTTCAAAATTCTCCCCGTAAGAAGTATCACTTAGAAAAATATACTGTTTTACAAAAAAAAATGTATTTTTATAGCCATTGTTATAACATTCTTATAGCAAACGACAAAATATGTTATAAATTTGAAGATAGATATCTATAACGTAAACGCATCGTTTCCTCTCGTAGCATTAAAGCGTACATTGTGAGTTTGTGTGTTTCAGCAATAACGTAGGTCAAGGGGTGGTCATGAGCGTGGGATTGCCGGGTGTCGGGTCACTGTGTTTGTAGGTTACTTGTTACGCGGCTTTTGAATCCAATAATGTGCATTGTCGAATTATGAAGTGATGTTTGGAATTGATTGTCCTATGCGATGAATTGAGAAATTAGTGTGAACTAAGTTTTAAGAGTTTGCAGTATTTGTGTACACAAATGGAAGTTGTGTTTTTTAATTACACATTAGGTTAACTTTAAAACTAGCTTCATTAATATAACTTTGTGTAAAATATGCTGAAGAATTAAATATTTAAGATTAAAAGCATTCAATTAATTGCATTATTTTTTATAATTGAAGGAAAACCAAGTATAAAAATCATGTCTTTGGTGGACAGGTAAAATAAGAAACCAATGCAATGTTTTTTTTTATACGCCAATGGGCAGTAAATAGATCGTCGGTCCATCTGGTGGTAAATATTTGTTCTCGTTTATGAATATCTACATCAGAAGCATCACTGTTGCGTTAACAACCTTAAAGAGTGTGTTTTGACCTCTTTTTGAAGAGCCCCATACCACAAATATGGAGGAAAACCGTTGGTACCCATTTCACGACGCTGATGTACGCATAATGGAAGTTCTAGACAACCTTTGTAGTCGCTGTTTTGTTAGGTTTATTGACTTTTTTAGCTTTATGTGATGGGTCCTTTGTGATTGATTGGATCGCGACTACCATATATCAGATATAAAACTTATAATAGCATACTTAGCGTTAGAATCTGCCGGTGCATTACGCAACATTCAAGAGGGGTGGTATACGTTTCGGTATCTGACTGGATATCTATCTTCTTGTAAGTAAGCCGTCGTAATGACTTGATTTATCAGGTTATGGGATCAGCCAGTAGACATTTAGCCACTAAAAGGCAAATTACTGTGAGAATGGTCACGGTCGGTACATTATACAGATATTTCGGTGGTCCTAGTTTTCGTAATGCACTGACCTCACTATCAGGTACAGAACGGTCACTTTGTCATACTAGTTTAAAAAATATATCATTTTTGTATGAATTTTTGTACATATTACATATGCACCTATAGAAATGGATATATTAGATACTAGATTTTGCTCGCGGTTCCGGTTGCTTTAATTGCGTTTTCTATAGATAGAGAATTTTTAAAATCGTTTAATCATTGTAAAGTTTGTCCATTACAAACAAAAAATCAAAACTTCATTTTATAATAGGAATATAGATATAGGCAAATGTATGAATTCGACATATAAAGTAATAATTTATTCTTATATGTACGTGCCGAGTTAGCTAATGTGATTATATGTGGCTGTTTGGACTTCCTGAATTAAAAAAAGCGATTATTTTTTGTTTGATACTTGTATTAACATTTAAAGCGCATATAAATGACTGAGTATTACGAAGTTGTTTTAATATTGTTCACTTATTATTATAAAAACATATCAGCGGCGAAGGGATGTGATTTTCAAAACATATCTATACTAATATTATAAAGAGGTAAAGTTTGTGAGGTTGTAGGGGATAATATCTAAATCTAAAAAACAGATTTTGGAAATTATTTTACCAATCGAAATCCACATTGTTTGTGAGTGTCATAGGCTATATATTAACCCGAAAAATTTTAAGACTTCTGTGGTAGTCGGATTTGCAAAGTAAGTCGCAGTAAAAACGGTCGAACGAAAAAGTTTCTTACGAACGTTACCTTAACGATGAGAGATATATGAGTTTTACAGAAAAGTTTTAGAGCTTGATAATACCTAAAAAATTGTCAACAATAACATATGTTTAACTTCAGTTTTTTTTTTTATTATTAGGGCGGGATAATGTCCGCCGTGCTCGCTAGTATTTAATAAAATTGTGGACTCGCGACTTTGTTTGCGTTGTTTATAATCTTGACAAAAAAAAACCACTCGTAACAAAAATTGAAATTAAAAACATACTTTGCTTACAACATTTCTTTGTAAACAGTGGTATTTGTACACTTTCCCACTCCTACGTATGCACATCACACCGCTTCCCCAACTTTTCCAACCCAACAAAACAAACATTACTCAAAACGCAGTACTTATAAAATCGCTTCTTACAACTTTAATATCTTTTTTTTTAACAGAGATATTTCAACGGGTATAGATAACTTATTACTAAGAAAAAATGTACTGTAGACTAATACAAACGAAGTCGCGGGCAAAAGTGAATCCGTTTATTTGATACTACCACGTTTTTTTTTATTTGTAGATTTGTATAAATATTATGTCTATACTAATATTATAAAGCTGGAGGGTTTGTTTGTTTGATTGAACGCGCTAATCTCGGGAACTACTGATCCGATTTGAAAAAATATTTTAGTGATAGAAAGCTCATTTATCGTGGAAGAGGCTTATCATCACGCTTACCCCAATAGGAGCGGAACACCAAAAGAATGTTTTAATTTTTTTTTTCCTTTTGAGAGCTTCCGCTGCGTGTCAGATTTAACCCAAAGTAAAATGAACGAAGTTGCTGTCAGAAGCTAGTAATAATATAAATTAAACTATTGTGTATTCACGTAGTCAAGATCTCTGTGATAAATATTAAATGAACTGAAAATAATGTGTGCCTGAAAGTTTAATAATATTTTATATAATGTGTACTCCGGCGTACATTCCACTCTACTCCCTACACGGTTCATTAAGATTTTTTCTTTAAAAAGTTTACGAAGGCGTAAAGCTGTGAAATAATACGCTGATCGAAATTTATAGTTAAGCAGAGAATTATTTCGCTCTGCTTTTAATAATCCATCACTCTAGGGAATTAGTTTTTACTAGCCTTTATTACCCTTCGCTTCGATCACGTTAATAGAGTTCGACTTATCTTTTCTAACTTTTTGACCCTATGCCTAATTCTGTAGTTTTCCGAAATCTAATGGTGATTAGATGAGTTATTAAAGTATAAAAAAAACTCACATTTATAATATTAGATAGGATTTATTTTGTTCCACCATCAAATAATCATTACATAGTATAAAACGAAGTCCTTTGCCACGTCTGTTTGTCTGTTCGCGTTAAACTCAAAAACTACTGAACGGATCTTCATGCTCTTTTCACCAGTCAATAAAGTGATTCATTAGGAAGGTTTTGGTATATAATAGTCAATATTTTATTTATTATCATGGCGGTACAACTTCCGCCGGATGATAAGAAAATATATTTTTGTACTATGTTATTGTGTATTTGTGTTCATTGTTCTTTCCTTAAAGCTTTATTCCCATCAATACATAATCGCGGACCGGATTTTTCTTATTACAGTAAAATCTAATTAGAACTGAAAGAGGTTGTAGTCAGGAAGTGCGCGTAGGAGTTTCCCGGTATTGACGCCTACGCGAGAATCAAATCTTCATGCTTGAATAAATGGCCGAATCTGTTGAGATGGTAACGCTTTTTATTATAAATCGGGTTTATTCGAGATATTATTCTGCGTACTGAATACTTAATATGAATTTAGATTATAATTTAATTAAATATAAAACTAAGTTATTAATCTTTGAGAAAGTTAAGGCTTAAGTTTAACTAGACTTTATACGTATATAATGATAATATAAATTCTCCATAAACGGGTCGTCTTATCGGGGGTAATACCACGCTCTCACAGAAACACTGACGCGAAGTAACAGTGCTTGCATTGTTGCGTTTCGTTCGACCAGTGAGAGCGCCGGAGGCCCACCTCCCCCCTCTGTCTTTCTTCCCTCCTCTTAATCTCCACTAACAAAGGTTGGCAACGCACTTGCGACTCTATTGATTTTGCTGGTGTTTATGGACGGTCGTGATCACTTAACATCAGATGACCTATCTGTTCAATTGCCTCCTATGATATAAAAAAAACGATGGTTTCATCACGATATTTTCTTCCATGGGATGCTCTAATTCGGTTGCAAGGAATCGAACCTACGTCCATCGACGTTGTGTTGATACACGTTATCAAATAATTGCTCCAACAATGATAAGATTTCTAAGTAATAGCACTGATTAGATAAAAAAAAATTCGTAGTCCGGTGAAGCTATTAAGACCTTGCAAGGCCAATACCGCGTAATCAGTTCGAAACCAAAAAAAAAGATTCATCATATGAAGGTAATGACAATATTATAATAATCACATTTATTCACCTTCTAAAGATCTCCAAATTGTATGTGTGTGCCAAGTGCCCCCGCATAACCAGATACGGCCCTGTCTAACAAATACGTCGATTTGTTTATACATTTTGGTGGAAGTTTAAACAAAACAAAGTATAGTATACAACGCGCTCCGAATACCAACTAGAGTGCAGATGTGAGATAATAACACGTTTGCGGTAGAGTTATCTGTAGCCTTGTGTGCTTGCCCCTATCTGATACTCGAGTGTGAACAAAGGATTTCGGTGCAGGAAAATAACTACGACTCTCATGAAAACTGAACACTGCATGGTACTGAGTTTTAATGGAATCAATACGAAACTCATAATACTTTGAGTTATGTAACTAAACTAGAACTCGTTACATTTCCAAAATGAAATGAATTGAGATTATTGAAGCTTAGGAGCGTTGAGCGGTATTTTTGGCAGGAGATATATTTATAATCTCGCGTCATGAAATGTTAGTAAGCGTGACCGGCCGTACTGCGCTTGCGCGGTTTGCGTCAGACTAACGACGCATAGTATGGGGACCTTTGTACATGTAATATTTATATTTTGCTGCTCATCATACGTTTGATTGATTAATAGACTTTAACAAAATGTATATAATTGTTGCTTCGAGTGCCAATAGATGGGAAAACCACACTAATGTTAATAATTTCAATAAATACATTCTATAATTTTAATATTGTCATTCACACTAGTTAATTTAAAAATTCATATAAGACCACACTTATTTCATTGCTTTGAATTTTCGCTGCTACCGGAAGTCCTTTTGGCTGCCTCGACTTTTTTTATTTTTATATACGTCGCGACATACCAAAATGACGTCACTATACTAGTAAGTAATCACTGTGTAATGCAGAAACAAAGTTGACTACAGACAGGTCTACAATACATCGCCAGTTACAGTTTAAGAGCCCGCATACTTATTTTGTCGAAATAACGCCTGAAAATCTTTCACAGCTTCACGGGATTACCGCGGTGTCTTCTACTTAATTCTACAATAAATGGACAGTCACAGTTTAAGAGCCTGCGTGCTTTTTTTTGTCAAAGTAACGCCTGAAAATTTTCCACAGCTTCACCGGACTACCGCACGTGCGCTTATTTTTTCGAACTGCCTACCCTAATGGCCTAGCAAGGCATTTACATCTCCACCGGACTCCAGCTCGTCTGCTCAAATAACACTATATTTAAAGTATCTGATGACGTATGGACGGTATACTGACCGACAGTTCTACAGCTTTACTGTATTACAAAGATATGATGGTATGTTGATTGTAATTGTTCTTTATAGAGCTTTACTATAAGGTAGTGTTTCCTAACGTGGAGTCCACGACCTACAGTGGGGCAACTTGATAGCTAAGGGGGGCAATTTGATAGCTAAGGGGGGCAATTTGAAAAACGGATTAAACTACTTTAACCCTTTCGCTTTGGGTTATTTAAATGTAATACTAGATATTGGTGACAAATGTAACAAAAAAGGCGAATAAAAAAATGCTGTAAATAGAGCCATCAAGTAAGTTTTTCATCATGTTTTGAAATTTTTGTTACGATGTTTTGATAACAATTTCATAGTGATTTCTTCCTAAAACTTATTATTTGTATTTCTTAAGGGAACAAAACAATTTTTAAAGATTAAAAAATATGTATGGGGGAGGTATAAAAATTTTAGAAATGTTAAGGTGGGACATGGCCTAGAAAAGGTTGGGAAACACTGCTATAAAGTTTATTTTCAGGGACTCTAAAGCCCGACTCGTGTGATTTTTAAATTAATTATAGGTAGGCTATAGGAGCACCACAGTTTTCTCTTCAAAAATTATCACGACATAGACTTACCTATTATGTAGGTATTTAACAAAATACCACATTACATTACACTATCCATGTTTCTATAAATGTCATTTGAATATTTTCCTCGAGGGGAATTCTTCTAAAAACAAAATGACGTATACATTTCATACACAACATATTTTACACGGAATATTATTGTATGACGCACACTTCACAAGTTTTAGTGCGTAGAATAACTACATTATTAATTAATACAGATTCCTATAGTTCATAGCTTAAATTACCTAACGTTACATCGGGATTTAGTTGATGGAATGGTAACTCCGTTGATATTAATATACCAAATTGGTTTAGGAGTTTGTTTTTAACCGACTTCAAAAAAAGGAGGAGGTTCTCAATTCGTCTGTATTTTTTTTTTTTATGTTCCTAGCTCATAACGTTGGATTGGGTGAACCGATTATAATGATTCTTCTTTTATTTGAGAGCTGGTGCTTCCCATGTGATCCCATTTCAATTTGATCCAGTTCCGACAACGGGATCCGGTGCAAAACCGTATAAGTGTTAAATTTGCATTAAGTATGTACGACGAATATAATAAACAAATAGACGAATTCAATATCACGCCAACCGATTTCGATGATTAATTTTTTATTGGAAAGGATGTACTTCAAGGGTAGTTTGATGAGAGTTTCGTTAGGTTCTGATTATGGGATCCGTGACAAAGTAACACAACTTTCAAGAAACAAGCCGACTTCTTTTTTAAGGGCCGGCAACGCATCTGTGATTCCTCTCGTGTCGCAGGTGTCCATGGGCGGCGGTGATCACTTCATCAGGTCAGGTGATATGATGTGAGGAGACGTTTTAGTAAAATATATTTATGTGCACTAAAAATGGAAAAATAAAGTAAATTTTCGAAAAAAAGAATTAACCGACTTCAATACATACGAATATGTGTGCTACCTGATTTTGTACCGATGTACTGGAAGTCGGTGCCAACCGAAAATCATATCATCTACATAGGTACAAAAGCACCGACTCCCAATAACGCACATATTCATACGTTTTATTTAATATGGGTAATTTGATAAACTATTTATCTTCCGCTTTTTAGTGCCTTATTTTTATGCCTTTGATTAATATTGAAGTCGGTTAATTCTTTTTTTTTTAATTTACTTTTTTTTTCAACCATCAACAGGAATAATTATTAAAGCAGATCATTAGAAAACGTGTATATAGAATAAGCTTATTACGATATATTTAGATTGAAGGATCGTATTATTGTGCCCGCGACTTCGTCCGCGTGTAACCTAATGTAAAAAAAAAAAAACAGTAACAAATACACTTACTTATTTACTTTTCTATCATACCTAAGTCGCGTCGTTATTAAAATTACAATAACTTTTGATAGAATAGGCCAATTTTGTTAAAACAATGACGAAATATTACTACAGAATATGCTTTATAATTCACTTATAAGATTTTATTGTGAACGCGGTACTTTACGAAAACTGCGTGCCCAAACAAGCAGCAGACATTTTTAAAATTATTGAAATGTAATTGATTACTTAGTCGTAGACACCTACCTGTAAATGTTTTCCACGAAAATCCAAAAAGTACAGTCACGTTAGAATACATTCTTATTATATTTATAGAAGGTAGATTATTACATCTCTGTTGTTTTTTTTTTTGATCAGTAACGAAGTATATCGCGAGCATAAACCATTCTTACTAATGCGACGTAGATAATATTATATCTTAACTAATATTATAAATGCAGTGTGTTTGTTCGTTAATTTGTTATGTTTTCACGCCTTATCCACACAAACCATTATCATAAAATTTTGCATATACGTTAGCAGATGTAGAGAAATTACATAGAATAAATGTCATACAGAAGACACTGATCCCTAGACATTAATTCTGATCATATTTATTAAGTTTCACTTCTTGGTCCTTATATATCCTTATATAAAGAGATATCTCAATAAATTTATTTGGTACGATTTTTATAATGACTATTCGTACAGTTATGTTTGTTTTCGTGTTTTGGAGAAATCTGGCAAACGGTGCATTGCACATTAAATATACTGCTAAGAGAATAAACGACGTAAACAAAGTTGTGGGTATCAGTTAGTTCACTAAAGAATTATGTCAGTAAAACGGTAAGGTTATAATTTTTAACATAGTAAATTTTATGATAATGTTGAAATATAAGGAGCTATAAATGCTACACAACAAAAAAAAATTAGGCACGTATATTTGAGGCACAAGATGTGAAACTCCTTTTGCTTGTAGATACATCTTGGTATATATTTAAATTTTTGCTAAAATAAAATTTGCTAAATAAATTTCTGGAGTGTATTCTACTGTTCAGAAGATGTTCTTCTAGTCTTAAAAAAAACTCTCACAAGCACCCCTTATATATTTAATAATATAACCGAAATCAAACCAGATTTATGAAAATAAAAAAATGATATCTCACACTGAAATATAAATTATAATGAGCATCTACTTACGTAATTAACATCTATAAATATTACAGATGTCTCTTTCTGTTAAAAGCAGATCAAAATAAAATATATATTAATAGTATCTTTTCCGATGAAATAAACCATTGTCGGTATCACAACTTTTATCCTCACTTTTTGCGGTATCAACAGGTGGGTGAAATAGCCTCCCACGCGCATTTCGAGATGCGCACATCAAGTACAAATAGGGTTTCTAAGCCGTTTTGATTCTATATTCTTATTTTTTTTTTATCTATGTAATTTATTTATTGCATCGACTCCACGTCGTCTGCAAATACATAAAAAATGTAATTATTTGTATCATTACATTTAAAAGAAACTTTATTTATTATTTTCAAAGTTCATGCTACATCTTCTTGTATCTCTAATTATTGCAATTACATGCCGAAATATGCGACTAAGATGTAAAGATCAATTAAGAATCTATATTCCTTCTCTTTGTTGTTATCATTTGAATATTACAGCTTTTATATAAACCTCATTTATTACATAATCCATAAATACTATAGAATAATACTTGTGTCTTGCGTTTTTAGTTGCATCTAATGTTTTCTACTTTGGACCCCGATATCCCACGCGCACCACACGGCTTGCCCGCACTCTTATATCATTGTCGGTTTGCGTACTTTCCGAACTACACTTTGTACAGTAATTGTTCCGTTCCTAAGTGTCGTAGCGTGACGTCAGGAAGTTAACTTTCCCAAATAAATATTCTAATTTTCCAAACCTACTGGTAATACCAGACAACAACGCGTTTACACATTTCTTGAACATCAATACTAAGCTTAAGAAGAGAAATCAATGAGAAATAACAAAGCCACTTAAACAAACCTTTTGTAGCAGTCTATAAGGACCGCTTACATTTTTATTCCAAACTATTATCGTCCCATAGTATAAAACAAAGTGCTCTGAAAAGTCTGTCTATCTGTTCGCGATAAACTCTAAAACTACAAACGGATTTTCACGCCGTTTTTATAAGTAGATAAAATGATTCACGTTTTGGTGTATAATTTATCTAAGTTTTTTGTATTATCAGGGTCGGACATCGACTGTTGGGCCTGCTAATCTATATACAATAAACAACATATTTAAACCATTTAATTTACATTTACAATTTTTGAGTTACAAAAACGGCTAGAACAACTTTTATGATTTTTGATTTGTTTGATTTATTCTACCCCGAATAGCTAACTATAAAAGTATTTAAAAAGATCTAAAAAAATTTTTTTTTCCTTTCAATTAAAAAAAAAATTTTTCGAACAGACTGCCCTATTGACCTAACAAGATCTTAACAGCTTCACCGGACTACATAAAAATCATTTTCTTATACATTTGATAAGGATACGCAACTTTGATTATGTTTTGAGAATGGAATGACTGATTTTGACGATTTTCTTTTGTGCATAACAAGATTGATCACAGGTCATCGATTTAAGTGTAACACGTGCAATAAATAGTTTAACAGAAACCAATGCAACACTACTACGCGAACCTTTTCAATTAGTTTCGATAAAGAAAATACCACGTGAATTACTTTCGCTTCAATGTGATTAAATTCTTTCTTATTTAAATTTTTGTACATTTATTGAACTTAATTGACTTTGTGTATCAACTTTATCTTATTAAAAAAATGTATTTAATTCATCTAATAAGTTAGAACGACATTTATTGATTCTAAGGCAGTACGAAGTTCAGTTCAGTTAATTATAGCAAAACTGTGAAATGTTTAATAGAATGTATCAAAAGTAATTACCATTCGTGTTGTATTTTCATAACAGTGTTAGACAATGGTGACAAATAAATACGGAACGTAAGGAAATGAAGGCTGTCTATAAATATGCAAAAACGTAATTAGGTATTTGTCGAACGTAAGGGCGTAATTTGCAAGTGCAACGGGTATTTATTTGTGCACGTCGTAGCAGTTTCTGTGTGAATGTTTTATTGGTTAACTGTATGTCTGGTGGGTTTATTATAAGGAAATATGAGAGTGATTAAAACTAGGGTATTAATGGTGTGATGGATGGTGATATTATGAATCGATTGTCCCCAAATCATGAGTAAATATAAGTTTGCAAAATTGAAAACATAGTAAATACATACATATGATTTAGTTTTTATTTATTTAAAGTAAAACAAAATAGTTGTATCCATACTACATGCCATGTTCAAACTGCTATTACTCTTTGAAAGTGAACAAATCTTCTAGGTACTTAAAACTAAAAGCCGTAAATTATTGATGTGAAACATCTATAGGCACGGGTAAACCTGATTGTTAGCTTCGCGCGACGTGGCGACGCTAAACACGAACTTTACACTATTAACGAATTACTCAAAAACATTTGCAACCCTAGCTGTGTAAATATAAGATTTCTAATTATTTTGTCAGCCACTCGTAACACTAATGTTACGCGGCACGCACCTACGACCTAGCGCCTTTTGTTAAATGCCGCCAAATACACTGAGCTGCGCCTAGTTGAATTTTTGTATTTTATATTTAATAAAAATAAATATTTATGAAATAAAATAAATAAACAGTCATTATTTTATGGAACAATTTGTAATTCTCTATCTTTTCATAATGCCATAGGTGATTCCTATCGTAATCTATTCTTTTGGGCATATAACTTATACAAAACAATTTCAACGTTTCCATCTGCCAGGCGTCCCGTGACGGCTCAATTTTTTTAATAACTCTATATGAACAAGTACTTCCTTTGCTTCATTACCACGACGGAGAGTCAGTAGCTGTAGCTGGCTATACAAAAAGCAACTAGCGCTACGTTCCTTTTCCGCAAAATACAGCATTAGCACATTAATTAGTTAGCTATTTTACCAACTGTACTAAGAGCGTACTTAAAAATACATTCAATCAAGTTATCTCTTTTTTCGTGTACGTTGCCTAAAGCTACGCTGAAGTTACTTGTGGAAACCTCGTGAAAAATTGTCTAATAAATGTATAGTATTTTGTTACACTCTGTGTATCACCCACACATCTGCAATCTGGTAAATATAAGCAATGTACACACACTGGTTTTACAATTTTATTATAGTAGAGAAATTTAACATTAAATTAGAAATCGTGATTATAACTAGAAGAGTGAATGTGACGAAATAACTTAATGGCCTTAAACTCGTAGTATATCTATACTGATTATTTAATATTATAAAATGTAAAACGTTTTTATGATGTTCCGTTAAATTGAGTATGTTAATGTACTTATATTAGTGTACTATTAACATGTATAAATATTAATCAGCGGTGGCTTAACTGTAATTGTTGGAATTTTAAATGATTATAATTGAGTAAAAATTAGGTTAATAATTATATAACAAGTTATTTATGTTTCATGTACGAATGTGTACATAAAAAAACAAATTACATAAAAAGTTTAAAATGCACGAAAATAATACACAATTAATACTATGTTTTGAGGTTTTTGATTTGTCATTTCGGGTAATATATTTTTTATCCTCTTAGATATAACACTACTGTATATAGTAAATCAATTTTCCTTATTAATTTAGAACAAATATGAACATATTTTAATAAATAAATTCCGTTATTAATATTTTCATACAATGAAGCATAAGGACGAAATATTTTTCCACAAACTTATATTTCAATTTTCACTATCGTATTTCATTACTTAAAATGCAAAACAAGATTAATACAATAATATTTTTTAAACTGAAATTTTAATTAGTTTTAACTCACTCAATTACCTCTCTGGTCAAAAGAACGTAGTCTGCTGTAAGGTTGTCAAACAGCAAATCGTTACGATTTTCTAACGAAGTTTACTTGACCATCACACTCATTAAAATGTTTTAAAATATTAATAAGTTAGTTTTATCATGAAACCACTTTCATTATTCCTTGGTCTCGAACAAAATTATATAAATATGGCGTTTGTAAAACTCTTGTTATTCCGCTTGGTTTGTGAAATTCCAATATAATGACATAACAAGGACAATGTTATGGCATCGAGTTATCGACAGCGGTAGATTTCTGTCGTCGCGTTTCTTTAATATGCCTAATGAATATACATTTATCACTACCAACATTTGAATAATATGTTAATTATATAAATACGTTTAACTAAGTTTTTTAAACATATAAACATCAGTAAAGTATTCTTTTTTTTTGTCCCGACTATTTTCTGAAATGGCTGAATCGATTTTGATAATAGTTCTGTGGGCAAATAAAGGACTATTTTCTATTACTATTTAAGAGTATTAAATAGATTACATGGCATTTAGCTTTTGTATATTAGTTTAGTAACGATTATTTTTTACAGATAAGTATATAAAAGTGTATACAAAGTTAAGGTAAGAATGAGAATATTGGCATAAAAATGAGAAACAACCCATAACTCGTCTAGGTCAAAGTTCTTCAAAGTGCGATGGTAGGGGTTTGAGACAAGATATACGCAAAGCGGTGTATTTTCATTTGCCTTTAGCTACATTATTCTTATGTGAGAGTGGATTTTCCCACCTGGTCATGTTAAAACGAAATACAGAAATCATTTTAAAACCAAGTCAAAATTAAGGTTAAAATAATCCAAACTTTGACTCAATATGGGACAAGAAACAAGCCCACCCTTCACTTTAATTATTTTAATAAGTTAGTTAAGGGGTTCGTTGTCATCTGAAAATTTTTACAGGTGTTCTTGGAGCCAAAAGTTTGAGAAACCCTGATCTAGGTAATACTTTCACTAGAATATATTTGCAGCCATTTCCTTAACTTTAAATATATGTTAATTAAAACACGTATCTATATGATCTGTGGCGATTTCTGGTTTGTGAAACATTTCTCTTTGTTCACATCCTGCTTATCACAATATTTGATACAATCTGGTTTAATTACAGGAAGATGTAATGTTTTCTAATAATGTAAGTATAATATATTGTCGAAATAAAAAAGCGCCTTCAACTCTCTTTTCGTGGCTAAAAAACATTAATAAATGTCTGTAAATAATGATCGTATCTCGATATAATTAAGAGTCTAGACTTTGTTATTAACACAACTAAAACAATATTCTTCAAACTATGTACAAATATTTGTATATGCGTTTAGTCCTAGATCGTGTAGATGACAATAAACTAGTATTACGAGATGCAGATAAACACGTTTTGTTGTAAAAAACAAAGAAATAGAGGTCAATATATGAGTTAGCTTAGAAAGAAATGAAACAAAAAATGAATGATTTATTTGGCATACACGCAACAGATATTAACAAATATATATATCACTATTTATTACAAAACAAATTCCTCTGCCACGTCTGACTGCCAGTATGTTTACGATAAACTCAAAAACTACTGAACTGACTTTCATGCGGTTTTCACCAGTAGACAATGTGATTCGCGAGTAAGGTTTAGGGTGATTTAAAGTTATCATTTGTCACGGTTTTTTAATTATCAGAGCGGGACAACGTCCTCCGGGCACGCTAGTGTATACATATATATAAACAAAGTGATACAGAAGAGACATAATAAATAATTAATTGTTCCATAGCCCTGGTCTCAGGCTATAGATATACAATTGCAAGTGTTGCAGCGCTGGTATTCTGCAAAAACTATATACTATACGAATGCATGGACGGCATTAATCTATTAGTTGAAAGTAATGACGTAATTCTTGCGTTTACGAGCATCACATAATAAAACCTACTGTCTGTATTCAATACGTAAATTATCACATTTTATTTTTCTTGCAAAAAACCGCGCCTTTCTTGAAAGATCACAGCGATGAACAGAGTTTGTTACATTTTGGAATTTGCTTAGTGCGACGCTTGCAATAACCGGTCTATAACAAATTTTTCAGTAACCATGCAACCGAATAAGATAGTACGTTATTATTACGTAGTTAATATGAAATAGAATATTGGGACTTAAATGCGACAGTCAGAAAATTATAAATACTTGGACTTCCGATCAGTCAGACAACCACTCAAAGATGGGATAATAAAATCTTATAACTTCATTTAAATATTGACCTTAACCTGAGGCTCAGTCTTATTGTATTAGGTGAAGTCGTATCTTTTCTTGACGCCTAGATTGGATCGACCAATACGTGTAATCGGACTGTAGCTGACACTTAATAAAATACATATTTTTCAATATTCCTTGCTTACAATTTCAGCACCAATGTGTACACAATTAATTTATTTTCTCCAATTTATGTTCCAGGAAATTAATGTTATCGTTTCCATATGATAATCGATTGGCAATTTTACCTATTTCTGCTATGTAAAATATTTGTTCAAGACTCTTTTATATAATGAAAATGCAATTCTTTTGAGGTTCAAAGGAACAATAACGATATTGAACGTATCGACATGTGACTATAATCATTCAATGAGGATTATTTGGTAGATGGTTCTAGGCTACTTATTTCTTTGGGTTCAAATGATTCGTTGCCACTTTTTTAACGCCCGAACGAAACGAGCGGATATCACTAGTTAATATTATATAGAAATTATACAAAATCCGATTTAGTTATTATAAACGACACCCGATTCTTTAAAGTTACAAAAAGTGTATCTAGTAGTTGTAACAGAGTATAATAGAATATCACGTTATCAAGAGGAGCTATTTCCTAGATATGCTATACAATTATTCATACTTATGGTACTAAATTAGAAAACCTTGTGTAGATAGGTAAGGCAAGAATATGACGCACTGATGCAAAATTTTGTAGGCGTTATTTATTTATGCAATAATATTAGTAAACAAGCACGCATTCCACCAGGTATTAAGTTGTCACTGCAGCTGATAACTACCTATAATCAACTTCAAACTAGATGCCAGTAATATGCGGGATCAGAACCACTGAGAATTTTTAGTTGGAACTAGAGAATGAAACGTCATGTGCAAGTCCTTTTTTAACTGGTTCGGCAAAATGATTGCTTAGTACCTGATAGAAAGTACAGTACAGTCCGTAAAGAACGGCGACTGTAGGTGTTAAATAACAACGGCAGTCGTCTCTATCGTGCCGAACTGCACCAGTATCTTTTCACGAATCGTTTGAAGGACCTCATTTCAAAGTGCATGTTCTTAACCACACTAAATGGAACACAACAAAAGCCTGGACTGCTATTGCTTTACTGAAGAATTTAGTGATTTTTTTAAGATCAACAAAGTATTCGCACTTACTTTGATATTAAGTATGATAAGTATAAAGTAATTAAAAAAATGATGAACATTGAGAGATGGAAAATTAATCGAGACATAAACCATCACCAGTCCTGTTTCTCATGCTAGACTGCAATCTTAACAGCTGGATGTACACTGGCTGAACCCGAAACGTTTAAAACATTTTTTTTTATCGAACTGATGAACACTGATGGCCTAACGGGGAGACACTGTTCACCGTCCTAGTGAGTGAGCATTTAAAGCACTCAGTCTAATGGCAACAAGCTCAAAGATGGCAAAGTTACAGAACACCGTCTAGGCCTGTCCTCGGATGCAACTTCGCGAATTGATAACTATATAATCATATCACATAATCTCAGGATTGCGAAGACAGTTACTAAGTCGTGTGAAGTCCTAATAATTTGGTCACTAGAGAGAGATATATATAAAATAAACAAATGTGTGACTATAATTGTTCTATCATGTTGTGTGTGGTGCTAGCGATCCAATTATATATCTCTACCAAGCTTGAGTACTGGAAAATATATCGGCTAATCGGCTGACCACTATCACGAGTATTACAACTGGTACATGGCAGTCGGTTAAAAACCGTATTCTTAGGAAAGTTATACTTTACATTGATTCGACATCTTCAAAGATTTATATTCATGGTTATAAAATAATGTAACCATTTTATAATCCAAGTAATAACTTTCATACGTTAACGGATAAGTAGGACTCTTCGATAACAATAACCTACTTTGTCTATAGACTAACCATTATTCTAATAAGTAAAAAACCTTTGGAAAACCTTTACTTGCAGTTAATGAATACTATAATAATTATGGCAAATTAATTATAAATAATTGTTATAGATTTATACCTAGCTATATTAACTCGATATTTGTTGTCTTTGGAAAACGACAACCAGCTATTAAGTATTCAAAGAGACAGATAGAAATAACAACCAACTGTGGATTATTATTGAAAAACCTATACAAGTGCTCATTAAAAGGTAAATATTGTGCAATTTAATATTACGCTCAGGCGTAAAGGTTCTTTGAAAAAGAACTGTCATTTGATTGTATCATTCCATATTTGCAAAAAGTTGTATTTCAATCTGTATTTCTATACTAATTATTTGCATTTTTTTTTACCCTATAGGTTTAGTTAACCACAGTCTAACCTGATGTTAAATGATGTCATCTAAGATAGTAAACTGGCTAAGCCTATGTTAGAAGACTGGCTTTCAAGTACAGCTGCCGGAATGCACCTATATATGCTTGGAGGCAGATTTTCAGCATGACGATAATTTCTAGCCAAGCGGGCTTAGAAATGACTCTACCACAATATTATGGTCTCATCACAATTCTTCACCGAAAATCCCCGCTCATTTGTTATGATTCCAAGCTAAGTCAGTTGGTGCGGAATTCTAAATATGCTAACCATTGAGCCATCATGGCTATAATGAATGATAATATAAACTGTAATATTTCATTTTGGAATTGTTTTATTTTTTATAGTACAAATGACAAAGTGACTACACCGTACTTAATGGAAATTGCAAAATTGCATTTTGCAAGCCAACAATAACCCGACCAACAATGTATGTGTCTACAGATGGTCTCATTACCGTATATGTGATAATAGGTATTAAATCAGGTCCCAAATACACTTTTATCTAGTGGTAATGCAGAAACAACAAATACTTTTGCACTTGTCATGGATAGAGTATAGCTATTTGAGGAAAACGTAACAAATATTTCAAATAACGTTATTGTTTCAATATATATTATATTCGTAATAATATTACCTGGAGTTATTTTTCACTCTGATTTAATTTACTTTATTCAATAACTAGCCTCAGCCCGCGACTTCGTTCGCGTGATATAGTTACTTTGGGCTATTGCTAACACGTAACGAAAGCTCTCAAGAGGAAGAAAACCCGATTTTGAAACATTCTTCATTGGTATTCCGTCCGCTCCTATTGGTCTTATTATTATTGATATAGCCTATAACCATCCTCAATAAATGAGCTATATAACACTGAAATAATGTTTCAAATCGGACCAGTAGTTACTGAGATTACCCGCTACAACGTTACTAACACACAAGCTTTACCCTTTATAAAGTAGTCCGGTGAAGCTATTAAGACCTTGCAAGGTCAATAGCGTAGTCAGTTCAAGAAAAAAAAAACCCTTTATAATATTAATATAGATTAGTATAGATAAATAAGAAGTATTTCATAAATAAAATGAAATAAAGGACTGAGTCCTCATGTTTTATGTAGTACATGAAAAATATGTTGCAAATCCTGCCTGAGTGAAGTAGCGTTTCCCGTTGCCAGGCAACGTGCCATAGCAAGATGGCGACGGTGACGTCAACAGAGCCCGGCGGAGGGTATAGGGAGGGGGCAAGGTCTCGCCGTCGACCGTGTCACTTCCCAATGAAAAAGATACTTGAGTCTCGACGAACTCTATTGTCCTTGAAATTACGCGCGGAAGGTACAAAGTAATGTCACGGTAAAATTATGTCAAATTACATTGTATATCACTTGGCCTTGTTGCCTTTACATACAATGATATTCCAATGTAAATCATTTATTTTCACTGAAACGAAAGTGAATTAACATCAATGCCAATTGGCTATATGTACAGGGATATGTGCTACTTAACTGCTTAACAGTGCATTATAAGGTCGGCCTGTGCAAGTTTCAAAGGCACCGGTTATTAATGTAGTTGGCAGTGAAGTTAAACATCACAAAAGCTCTAAAAGGATAATGGCGTCCACATTTCTCAATATACAATTAATAAACTCAATACTCTAAGAAGATTAATACCAGTGTGACTTAAAATTTTAGAGAAATGAAATTTTTTTTTAAGGCTTTTATGCCACCGAACATATTAGCCCCATTACACAATTGGCGTAATTAATGTTGTTTTTTTAACAAGCAACTAGTCTTCTAGATTATTACTGTCATTGCCGAGTAAGTAAGAACAAGTTTCTTACGATAATTTCAATGTTCTGACAAGATGGTGGCCTTCTTGTTAGAATTCCTCGGAGAGTTTCTGTGGCATCTCATAATTCAGGTCCGTGGTATTATTTTTCATCCAATTCACTTTCGCGTAATAACTGAACTATATTAGGTAAAATGCCACCAATATTACGAAATATAAAGCCAAATAACACATAATTAAGAATAAAATATAAAAAAGCTGCTGTTACATGGCAGACTAAGATCCCATCCAAGATTTCCTCGTAATAAATTGTTACACGTTAGAGATGAGGAATCAAATTAGCTATAAAATTCTTAAAAAAATATGTTTTACATTTTTCTATGAATTAGGTAGTAATTCTAGGCTCTCGCATTTCAGTGAATTCAGATTTTTTGAAGTTATGAAGATTGCTTCACGTTAAAGCAATCATTTCTTGTTCGACAAAAACCTTAAGTTATTAACATTCTACATTAATAATGAATCTGCTACGATTGGATTCAAACTCACAAAATTGATCGCTATTCTTGTCCTTAAATCACCTGTGGCCTTCGTTTCACCATCTGACAGTTACTGCTTTCAGACATAATCGCCGCCAGCTGTCACCGACGTAACAATTGTGTCAACAACGTCATATATGTGTAGATCCAAATTACGATGTAAGTTTATTTCAATGCTTTTAATTGAAATATGAAGTGGTGACTTACCTACAGTTATAGTCTAAATCGTTTGGTATTTGAGAGACTGGTTTTGGAGGTAGTAAAAATCTATATATTTCAACTTATGAATCAAGGGAATTAGTTGAAGATAAAAGATTTAATTATAGATAGGTGTTTTTCATTTACAGAGAATCTTTGTCACGTTTAGAATGTTTTTGTATTGAGATAAAATATTTTTAAGCATAAGTCTGAAAATATGATGGGATTGGTAAATGTGATGTCGTGAACTACTTTTCATATAAAAATATGTATTAAACAAATTGGTAATTTGACCGTCGTTATAACTGACAACACCGTGATCGGATTGTATCATTGCCAATACATTAATTAGGTTGTGAGTTGTGACCTTGTTCTGGGATTTAATGAAACGCATTGCAAGTTTCGACAAATACGGAGCGAGTAAAAATTTTGACCATAAAAGCGAACAGAAAGTAGTTTCATTTGGACTACATATTCCGTGAGTGTCACAGCATTAAAAGGATTACCTTACCAAAACGTGTTACCGATTCCTCGTCTTATTTGTAAAACGAAAAATATTAATATTTTTAATAATAGGCAACGAACAAAAATTAATAAGAGTAAGCATGTTTTGTAAACATTTCTGCAACACTTAATTAATGATACGATAACAGTTTATAAAGAACAGAGGCAGTAGAGACCAAGTGCCACTAGTTAGCCGTGACAACGATGACAATTGCATGACGTCATCTAACGCACACATGCAAAAGTTCGTATTTATTGATAAATAAAACCACAAGTGTGCGTGTATCGATACAAACAAGTGTGGGCGTCGTCGGACGGCCGCGTTGGAGATTATATTTGTAATGTTTGCCACCGAGTTTGTAGATTTGTAATTATTGTGCTGCCATGTTTGCCAAACATCGGATAATATAACGTTATATGCTTTTGTATGGTTAAGAGCAATAATCAATTATATTATAGTTTTGGCATTGCATGAACTAACACGTGGGCGTACCTTCACTGAAGCCGTAAAACTGACCTTTGACGCAGAATTCTTAACATCTTTATAACTTGTACGTATGTATAGTTTATAAAATAATATTTTAAGTGCTTTATCGTGTATTTGAGTAAGGGAAGTTACAGCTTTTAATAATACCAATGTTATCGAGAAAAAATGCCTAAAATCTTAGTTGAGTATCTTATCTCAGTTGAGTATTTATTGATTATGACCTAGCGACTTTTGATAAATGCCGCTAAATATAGTGTATCTTGCGCCTATCTGAATTTTTGTATTTATTAAAAATGAATATTTATGTAATAAAATAAACGAACAGTCATTATTTTATGGAACAATTTTGTAATGCCTTATCTTTTTATTGTGCTATAGTTGATTCCTGTCGTAATCTGTTATTTATGCATAAACTTATACAAGACAATTTCGATGTTTCACATCTGCCAGGTGTCCTGTGACAGCTCAATTTTTTTATTATAACCTATACTCGACACATCGGTAATGCACTTTGGTATCTAATAGCAAAATCTAAAACCAAAACATCTTTTCTCTTACTGAGCCCAATACATATTCTGGCTAACATATATTAATTTCTAGGATTGTAATTATACCGGTCGTATATTATACCTAAGAATTTGCGAGCATTAATCTAATTATCAAGGTCATATTAGGAGGACAAATTTGTTCAAATGATAAATATCCATTTTTGTAATATAATTTTGGTATTTACCTCAGTTGCTGTCCCTCACGATAAAACATCGTATTAACATTAAGGTAGGGAGTACATAGATTAAACTATCAATGGGAGTAAATGGAAATTAAATATTCTCGCAATCAGATTAAAAATCCGTATACATGAGATTTATAATTGTAATAAGGAAATGAATGGTCTCGAGTTGGGTAAGAATAATTACGAATGTGTAATAACAAAGGAATTAAGATGATTTAAAGTTGAAAGAACGATTACAAATTAAAGTTTATAGAATACGTTCTTTTGAAGTCAATTTGATGTCTTTATTTTGAAGTTTAAAACCTAACTGTACATATAGAATAAAATATTCAAAAATAAACAGAACATTTGTAATATAATTTTTATATGAGAGAGCGTGTCTTATTTACTACGAGTTTCAGTGTATAGGTGTATTTTATTTCTTCTATTCTGCAGATTCTTGGTCCGAATTTTTTTTTTTTTGCTTTTGGATAATTTGTTGTAAACGTCAAAATCGTATCTATGAGCAAATACTGGGCTTCTTTTTAATATGTATTTATTTATTTTTATTATTTTATTTCATTATTAACTATGTCTTTTTATGTCATTATTGTCTTTATGGCGGTGGCATTATGATTCTTTATGGCCATCTTTAAGTTATAGTGCACAATATCCACCACAATGTAGTGGTGGTAAAGCCACGCTGAATCTATTACTGGCTTCAGTATGAATGGGTCGGCTCGCCCGGGGTACTACTACCCGAGACACAGAAACACCGACGTGAAGTAACAGTGTCTGCATTGTTGCGTTTTCTTTGGTCACTGAAAGCACCGGAGGCCCGCCACTTCTCACCTTCCCTCTCTCTTCTGCCCGCCCCTCCCTCAAAATAGGCTGGCAACGCACTTGCGACTCCCCTGGTGTTGCAAGTGTCTATGGACGGTGGTGATCACTTAACAACAGGTGACCCATCTGTTCGTTTTCCTCCTATGATCGCACCGGAGCGTCCACGGCCTGATGTATGAAACTACTAAACGCGTCATCGTCACGTCGGTGTATAGTATAAGTATAGTATGTATAGTGTGAGTGTATTTGGAGTGCTTTAGTATTGTAAATTACATGCCAACATTGCGGCAATGGTTGTAGATATACATACTTGTAATTTAAACCTTATATTTATTAAGTATATAAAACATTATTTGGTTAATATAAAAAGTAATTCAATATGAAATTGAACATTTATACACCTATACAAAATACAAATAAATTATTTAAGTAACGTTTTACTATTAATACAGGTTTAGACACGCTTGAAATAACTAAGATATGAAATCACTATAGAAATTAGATTTATGTGGCATACTCATACAATATCGATCGAAGGAACACGAAACCGTGTTTAATTAATCCATGTATAATTAAACGGTAAAACTTTGTGAAAAGGAAATATCAAATCACTATTAATAAACGTTCTTCGTAGAAGGTGAAGTGACAGTTTGACACTGATATTTATTAAATTACAGCGTAAATGAATAAGACAAACTCATATATACATGTTTGTATTGAAATATGAACTAAATTGTTTTTATGGAATCATTTTTGTCGAAGCTAGCTCTTATAACGACTAATGATCAGGGAAATGAAATATGCACGAGAATATATGAGACGACGCGTTGCGCGTTATTTGAATTTTTTTACCGTCTCTGTTTAAATATATATCAGATTTATAAAAGCAAAAAGGTATATAAAAATAAATAAATTGATAAATTGATCAACACCTGACCAATCATCATTTCAGTTAGCACACCTCTATTTTTTATAAAAAAAAAATTATACTGTCGATTTACCCTAAATCGATACTAGACGTCGCTATAAATACTTGTCTTAAAGATTCATACTTGGACGTATATATATATATGAACACTAAATATTTACATAATAATGTTTATTTATAAATAAATGTCATAAAATTAAAAATTCCATGTCGATTTTACTGATGTATAAAAATCCGCTTCATGAAAAGGAAACGAATAAAACAAAGTCAAACTAGAACTGTATCGAATATTTTTGCAATTTAAAATAGTAATGCTAACGAGAGAGAACCACTTTCTCACGAACGCTCAAAATAAGCGAGTATCAAAAACATTAAGCTCACAGTTTGCCATGTCATTAGTTACTTTATTTGTCTGGTGACATTCTAAAACCCGTATAAATTCTTGACAGGAAAAATAACGCTGCTTTGCAGCATAAACTTGATTTCTGGATATAATTTAATGGAACGATTAAAATAAATCAGTAGAATATCTATAGCAATTACCATCCGTCTCTTTTTTTTTAGATCTGACTACGCTATTGACCCAGCAAGCTTCACCGGACTACTAAGGCGAGCGCACAAGGCACTCACCCGATTTTATTTCACAATTATCTCAAAGCTGCACGGCACACTTCGGCTTGGGCTGTTAATCATCCACCATAGTCACTCCCCCTTCAGGTCTACCTTCTTGACCCCTCAGACCCAGTCGGCGCCCCCTCAGGGGGGGGGGGCAACACTTGACGGGAGAGCAGACGTAATACCGATAAGGAAGTCCATTCCCCAGAACAGAATGTGTAAGGCACAATTTGGTTTTAGCCAGTACGAATCGGACATAACCCATCCTCAGCTGCCAGGAGGGATGGGTATCCGTGAGAGATCTCCTCATGAAAGAAAAGACTCGAACCTCGGCATGTACCAACAAAATTTTCGGAATTCGTCTACACTTCCTAATTTAAATCTGTAACTCTGTCGGCAGACGGAGAAGGAAAATTGGATTTTTTAGACTTTGAAATCGTTCATTTGTCGTGGGCTGGCGTGGAGCTTAGAACAAAGGAAGAATCCTAGGGCCTTACACTGGATCTTTTACAGGCTAACAATGATGGGTCCCTTAAACTTACTGTCGGGTGGCATGTCCTAAGAACCAACTATCCTGGACTACTCGTCCTGGAACAGAATAAACCCGGCAACCGTACGGTATATATATGGGAAGAAAAATGTACATGAATCTTATATTAATTTTTTCTGCTTTAAATTTTTTTTATGCCAAAGATCAGCAAACAGGCCGTCTGCCCACCTAATCCTAAATGATTACCGTCGCATATGAATAACTGCAACACCAGGGGCGTCACTGTTGTGTTGCCGACCTTGAAGAGCGGGTTTAAGTCCCTTCTTGAAGAACCCCATATTATAGCCCTAGGAAAACAGTGCTGGGCAACTTATTCCAGTGCTAGCGTATGTATAAGGAAGGTTTGAAGGTTGGTCGCCATCTTGCTAGTTTTACCTTTGACTTCAATCTTCCCTGATGTTTAACGAAAGTATTAATACGCTAAAATTACATGAAATATATTTCGTATACAGTTACAAGAGCGTAAAGCTTCCTATGGATGTGTAACGTCCGCTTAAAACTTGAAAGTCTAGCTTTTATGGTATTATTACGATGTCTTTTTTAATTTACTACGCAGCTAGAATTAGTATTTAAAATTAACAATTGAGTTAATTAAGTCTGTAATTATTTGTTACTATGTTTTTGGATACATTCTAATTTATGTCTGATATATTTCAGCATTGATATATTGCATTATGTTTAATATGTTAATCTATTTCATTATTCACTTTTTATAACATTTGATTAACCATTAGAATTAAATAGACATGGGATTTAAAATAAATAACAAGTTTACGTCATTCACTTTACAATACAAATAGAGTTTCAAGTTTCTTTTAAATAGGTTAGTTACATAAAAGATTTCTATAAACGGATAACTGCCGCCAGAAATATTTTAATTTACATGGCTGATTATCTATCAAGCGATTTTTGATTCGGATAAACTTCATAACTTATAATAGGGTTGTTTCCTTGAATTGTGACTTCATAGTAGTAAACATATTTAATTGAGATGACGAAGTTTTTTAACTGTTACAGTGATAATGGTAAATGTTTATAAAGCTAAAATAGAGGTACTTTACGTTACTGTGTACCTACTTAAAATTTATGATTGTAATTAGAATTCTAAGCTGACGGTTGTGAGATTAAGTCCATCATTGTAATTAACTACAGTAAGTCCTATACCAATGTTTATTCAGTTAATCTTATCCACCGCTGAACATATACTATTTCTTTCAGAGTATATCAGTATTTCTAGTCTTTGTAACAACGCATTCAATTGCTTCCGGGTGTTTTCACCACATCTAGTTAAAAAAATCTACAGTAGGTACTGCATAAATACTGCCTCCACTTGTCATTTTATATATTTGATTTTTGTTCGACAGATTATCTATTAAGCCGGTATAGACAGAGTACATAGGTTTCATTCGAATTAAACTTTTAAAACTTCAAACTACTGTCAACGCATTTAGGTAAGTTAAAAGAAAATCATTATAGAAGACGACGGTTGCAGAGGAAGTCGACAGCGTGACTAACACTTATAACATATCTGGTTGACATAGGCATTCACAATTCGGCTCTTCTCGGTAACGCTCAGTTCTCGGTTCTTCTCGCCCTTGGTTCCCGACACCCCATACCGCACAGTAGAATCTGCCTACTCTGTCTCGCTCAGTGTATCTTGGCACATTCAGTTTGTGATGTGAAATACGTTTAAATATAATTTTTCATAATAAACAGGTTATAATATGCAAAAACAATCCAATCAAGCTGGTAGTTACAAAGATTATCGTGATCAAGATAACGGAAAAAAAAAACGTGAATTTTATAATAATATACATAACAAGATGGCGAAAAAAAAGTTATAGGTACGAAATATGTTGAAAATTTAAACGTCACAAAGTACACACGCATAAGTTTTCCAACAATCATTTTTACATTCGAATAGATGCAGTTCGAACGATAGGAAATACAAATTTATATCTGCCGTTTGAAATATTTATCACCTTAATAAGAACACTGTACGTTCTTATACAATCGTTTTACCCGATTGTTGGTATAAGTTTGCGAAACCGAGATAAGAAGAGTCAGGTCATTCCTTTGTATGAAACCACAATGACTAATTGTACAATAGATGTCTCTTCAAATGCTAATAGGTTGTGAGGCGCCGCTGTCGATGTTATCTGCGGTGATCAGCATCGCAGACTCGTTTACGAATGACTTCGATATAATCCTACCAACTTACGCTTTTACCAATGATACGGCAAAGAAAAAAATATTTAAACCGAATGATTTTTACGTAAATGTAGCAATTTCTTATTAAGTATTCTATAGACATTTTTTTAAGATTTTTTATTTTCGTTTTATGGTCAATATCTAGATGTATTAACGCCTGATAGTAATCTTTATTTAGTGATCGGCTCTCGTTTAAAAGTGGAATAATTTATTTTCCCTCGTTTAGTTACAACTAGTGTTTTGTTATTTGAAGTTTATCGTCATATCTTTATTGTTTCAGGGGCGGAAGAAATCGCCAATTATAAATTTGAGATCATACGGCCTTTGTCTAATCCGGCACCATCTGTAATCCGAGATGTCCGTTATTAAATATTGAATATTTTTTGACAATCGTCGCTAATGAATCTATACTAATATTATAAAGAGGTAAATTTTGTCTTTGTGACGTACGGGGTAATCTCAGGAACTACTGGTCCGATTTGAATAATTATTTCAGTGTTATATAGCTCATTTATCGAGGAAGGATATATTTCATCACGCTAATACCAAATAAAAGCGGAGCACTAATCAAGAATGTTTCAAAATCGTCTTTTTTCCTCTTAAGAGTTTCCTCTCCGTGTTAGTGTTAGCCCAAAGTAACTATTCCTCGCGGACGGAGTCAGTAGTCCGGTGAAGCTGATAAGACCTTGCTAGGTCAATAGAGTTGTCAGATCGAAAAAAAAAAGCGAAGTCGCGGACAAAGGCGAGTAATAGATAACTCATTATGATGATATTATGATTTTTATTCATAGTTTTTGGTTATTTTATTCATTTCTACATTTATTTGTACACAGGTATTTCTTAATGTAAAGTTATTACATTTTGTAAATTTTATAGCATTGACGTCGTTAATTTTATAATAATAACGTGTTGTTTAAGTGTTGTGTTGTTTAACTTACTAAAATCAACTGACATAATAGAATATTATAATTGGATCTGTAATTTGTCGAATTATAAGGTACTCTTTTGTAAAAAATCCGGACTATAGAGTCTTAGGCAGCAGTCTATAGTCCGACAAACTGGATAGTTCGATACCGTCTTGCTAAACGTTTGTCGGATGTGGGGGTCCACTGTAAATGAACTTTGTATTCAATTTGCACATTTTAGGGAAATAATAAACTTATTATTGGTTAATTCTACATTTCGGGAAATTTCCAGATTCAACATGTTACTGATATCTTATCAACGTTGTCAAAACATATGCGTTGCAACTGTATACCGGTGTTTGTGATTTATTATATTACAAATGAATATATTTTCATTTTGACGCGTCGTCTTCTTTATTAACAAATAAGAAAGTCGAGGCAATTGAGTGTAAAGACTGCCGATATGAGTGAAAATTCAAAACAATTTAATTAAACTGTGTTCTCATTTGAATTTTTATATTAATTCCATGTGTGAATAACAATATTTAAATTTCATAATTTGTATAATGAAGTTATAAACATTAGTATGTGCATTTTTATATAATTTAAATATTGTTTAATTCTTGTGTGATAGGATGGTTAGTATAATTTTAATAAAAAAAAAAAAACAATATTAGATGTACACAGGCCGCTATACTACGTGTCTCTAGTCTGACGGAAGCCGCGTAAGAGCAATACAGTCGGTCACGCTTATTAGCATGTTATGATGCGAAATTATATAAGTTTATCCCTTGTCAAATCAAAACCGCTCAACGCGTCTAAAGAAGTCTTGACTTCAAAAATAACATGAAGAAGAGGTAATTAACAGTAATAGAGAAATTATATATTTAAAATCCACTAACTTACTGTAGATTGGATTTAACCCTTGTGAAGAATTTTTTTTTTATGAAAGGTACTCTATGTTTTTTTCTGTATTCCAGGCAACTTGGAAATTTCGTTACGATCGGTTACATACTTAAATCTTGAAAGCGTAATAAATAAACCAACAAACAAAGAAACTCTTATTCGCATTTATAATATTGCTCTATAAGAGTCGATCGGTTTAATTATATTAAAAAAAAGCAAATTGTTGTCGTTAAAGTTCAACAATAAACAAAATTATTATATATCTATATGTGTGAATATGTATTTTAAAACGTTTTATAACAAAACCTCCTTATTACTTCTTATTTTCTACCCATTACTTCAGCAAAAGTAAAATAAAAATAGGTCGTGTAGTTTCTGAATAACCCGTGCACATTTTTGAGAAAGGAATGTTTAGAAATTTTGTTAAAGATTTTCTGCTATATCTATCTAATACTTTTAAACGAGCAATTCTTGTATATTTTTATATTTGTATATATTCAGGATCTCGCAAACGGCGTCATCTATTTCCGTGAAACTTAGTATGTAGGTAGTTTCGGGGACAATAAATCGATCTAGCTAGATTTTATTCATAAAAAAGTCTTTTAACTGAGATTTCAGGCAATGAAAGAATATAGCTAGAATATGAAGGTAAATTTCGCTGCCGCTGTCAATACAAAAATAGCTCAAATGGAAATCTGCCTGCTTCGAAATTCCGTGTTACCCCAGTTAAAATCCGAGTGTCAGCAAAAGATTTTTTTTATTTAATTTTTTGATTTTGTAAAAAAAAGCTAATTTTGTGAGGCAAACCTAACATTATTTTAATATAAAAATGTTTTCTAAAGAACCGAGCTAGACTCGGTCATCCAGGTACTTTATAAATTAATATAGTATATAACATTTTTAATATTTAAGAAGCCCTCATAAGCATTGAAAGATCAAGCAAGATCTTCAATTAATCAAATATTAATGCTAATTAATAATAGATAAACATAAGAAGAAAACTTGTGGTGTATTTTTTGTTTACATTCAGACAAGTATGAAATATACAAATATACGTATATACGACATTATATAAAAACAATTGAAAAGGAATATATGTGGTTCCTTTTCCAAACGCGAGCATGTTGCCGCGAAACATTTTGTTTACTGGCCGGGCCCGTTTGACCCGAAACGTGAATCTGTGTCAAGCAGTTTATTCAATCTACCGCCCGAGACTCTCCAAGAAATGTTCCGTGCGAATATAAAACCTATTTCCCGAGCATTAGAGTCGGATATACAATTGCGGTTTTGGTATGGGAAGCCCAACACCCTTGTAGGTGTGTATGTCGCTTGTCCTTGAATGTTGCGCTAACGATGTGATGCGGACTTTGGAGTGAAGAAAGTGGAATGATATCAGGTCGGTTTCCTCAGTGCTATTTCACTACAATATACAGAATAAGTTTTATATTTATCATCTACTTTCTATTATTAAATGACAGAATAGAGGGAAATATATGTTCTATGTAAATGAAAAAAAAAAAAAAAAAACACCACTAGCTGACCCGGCCACACGTTGCTGTGGCACAGATATTATATCATTAAGATAAGAATTCATAATTGTTGTTGATAATATGACCAATAAATATCACTCAAGGATTTAAATATCATTTTTGATAAAAAAAACACTTTTTTTGACTTAAATATAAAAGTTAGACGTATGCTGTCGCTGACCATTTTGTAGGCATTCTCAAGCTCTAGAACTGTTCTCTAGAGATCAATCATATATATCATCGTTAAGGCTGCGTTCGTAAGATACGTTTTCGTTCGACCATTTTTTCTCCGACTTACTTAGCAAATCCCACTACCACAAAGTTTTCATTTTTCGGGTTAATATATAATTTATGACACTCACAAATAACGTGGCTTTCTATTGGTAACATAATTTTCACAATCGGTTTAATAGGTCCCAAGATATTACCCCCTACAACCTTTACCTCTTTGTAATATTAGTATAGATAATTCAGGAAAAGTAGCTTACTTCAATGGCGACCGCTTGTAATATTATGAATCCCAATTTCTGATTATGCCTGAATTGTTGAAAGATAGTGGAATTAATATGCAACTTATTGTATCGTTCGTAATTATATATGTATTATACATGTTTCCTAAACCTTTTCATAGAACTTTTGGTTGCGTGGTCTATAAAATCTGATTTGAATAAGTTAACTAAATCCTAACAAAATTAAAAAATATTTTGACTGTGAAAAACTACGCTTGAAACTACTTAAGCGTGAAGATAGGAAGAGTTAACCTCATCAGAAATTTTTATCTTTATGTGTGAATTACTTGATATCCTTCTGTAGGGCCCCGAAGATATTTGATGTTTGTCAAGCAATCACATATATTTTCCTCGCATGTAAAGCAGAGGGTAGTGCCAAATGCATTAAAGATTCGTTGACCGTAGATTCTGGTAGGTTTGTTATTTCTGATAGAATTAGTTAGCTTGGCCGACACTATATTTATATATTCAACAGTAGTCCAGTGAAGCTGTTAAGACCTTGCTAGGTCAAAAGCGTAGTCAGTTTTAAAAAGAATTAACAGTACCCTCAGATTCTAATTTATTATACTTATTAATATAAATCGGGAAATATCAATTCAGTTAGAACATTAGGATACACATACACAAGTATATCTTAAGCAATAGTAGGTAAATGTACAAACACAGGTCTGTACAATATCCGCAAAACCGGGTTAGTGATAGAGGCATAAACAAATACATGTTTACTGGCGTAGAATCAATTACATCTGCGGTGTATCAAGGTGATGGTCTCACACCCGATTCACCAATAAGAACCTTTCCGTAAGACTAATCTTAACACTCGATTAGCGAACTTCGTCACCAAATCCCGCGAACGTGCTATCTTCATTAGGAAGCGGATTACAGAGCCTTGTCAAGCGGAACAGATAACATGCGGCGCGTGTATTTCGCGAAGGGTTGCCAGAATTGATTAATACGCTTTCAGTTTTCACTACACGGTCGTTAGTGATTGATGCAAACTTCGTTATTAAAAATGATATTTACGAAGGAAATATACGATGACTTTGTACATTTCATAGGTGATATATACAATGCACATCTTCTATATATATGTAGGCAGATACAAAACCGTTCAGTAAGTATTATAATTGTTGACTAGTAATAAATATACTAAAGAGTGATTTGAATGCTACTAATACATTCTTTTAATCAAAATAAGTTACTTTTACCTTGACACGAAAGGCAAATAATTAAATAGTAAAGTGTAGAATTTACTGGTATTAAGTTCAACTAATTATTAACTTGTTATTTTTTATAAATACTGAAATCCTATTTTATTATTATATATTATCCTATTATTCTGCCTTGATAATAAAAAAACAACCTGCACAAATTATACACCTAAACCTCCTTCATGATCATTTGACCTACTTGTGAAAACAGCGTGAAAGCCCGTTTAGTAGTTTTTGAAGATATCGCGAACAGGCAGACGTAGCAAAGAACTTTGTTTTATAATATGTAGTAATATGTACATAAAAAAAACAATTTGCGTAGCGTATCTTAGCACTTAGTTTCGGAAAGATGTGACAAATAACACAAGGATGTTTGTATTTGTTTGAAACTTCGGTTCGGATTCTTATCTATCATTAAACAATACAATAACACACACAATATAATAACACACAGAAGTAGAAAGAGGTTGACTCGATTATACCATAATTAGTCCGTGCTGTAACAATAGTCGTGAATAGCGATGTGGTAAAACAACAGCCAATAAATTTTTCAGTTGCTAAGCTGCTCTTAAGTATGCGAAAATGTAATTTTAATACTTTATAGGTCTTAGCGTTTGACCATAATCTGATCTGACGTTAAATGACGATCTAGTATTAGATGACAGACACGTTAAACTTATAGGAGAATGACACTGAAGTGCAGTTGCCGGAAAATATCATCAGGCGATTTGCAACAGATCTTTACCTAACCAATTTAGAAAAAGCATTATATTTCCTTCACCGAAAGCCGACTCAGTCGCTAGGATTTAAACTTACGTCGATCGACGCGGTGTCTGAACATTGTGTCAATTAAATCATCATCACTTATCATAAACCCGTAAGAATTAATAACATTTCTAACTCCAGATGTATTAGGTTAAGATCTCTCTTAACCTAAATAATTTCACCAAAATATTTGATTTGTATATTCATTTCAGAATTGGAGAATCTATGCAAGGTATACGTCCACATCAGAGATGAGCGTAATCGATTACTTCTGCAATCAGATTATCATTCTGATTAAAAGTAATCATGATTACATCAATCTGGATTACATTTAATCATGATTGTTGTGTAATCATAATTTATGTAATCAATAATCTAGATTATATAAATTATTGTATTCAATATTTTAGGAGTAGTCTATACTGCTTTCCGTACCGTACCACTGCCGTACTCGTTTATGAATAATTTCAAACATACCTAAAAGTCTACTATTCATTGATTGTGATGATTAATCTTTTATAATTGGGGTAAATTAAAATTGATGACAAAGACTGTAAGACATAAAATTGATTTACAATGTAAAAGTACTTCTTATTTCTACATTCATATTCTGATACGAATCAAACAAAGTAATCAAGATTATGACTAAAGATTAATAACTATTATACTCTTGCATGATTACTTTTTTGATTACTTAAGTTAATCTGTAATCATGATTGGAGATTACAAAATATAATCGAAATCTTTAATCATTAATCTGATTACATTTGCCCAAAACTGAGCAACCTCTATTTCTGCTGCATTGGTGATATGTACAAGTTGCTTAGTTCCGGTCCGTAAGGTCTACTTAGCAATATAAATCAGCACGCAAACTATAACAACTCTGTTCTTACAACTATCGACCTATTGTTACTTGCTTAAGAGTTTTGGACTGCGGTTTTCTCTTTGTTGTACATAGCTATAAGTTACTGTGATACTTAGGATCAGGTGAAATAACTTCTGAAATAAAAAAAGGCGAAGATTTACAAAGACGATATTTTTATAATTAAACACTAACATATAAGTGTTTAATGTTTAACATATAAGTATTTAATGATATAGTCAAAATGAAAAAATTCTTATAGATATGAAATTTATAAGGAAATTCCACAAGATTCATAAGAACATGTAGTATCAAAATATCTATGTTAAATAGTATTTTTCACATTTTCTTTATTTTCTTTCATGGAATAATTTAAAGCTTCAGATATAAAATTGAATGTATTTCTCGCTAAAGGTTAAAATAAAATAACAAACTAAAGTCACGTAATTGCTTAGTTGAATGTTTTGCATTTTGAAAAAAAAAATATCAGGATAAAGAAGGTAAACAATAAATAGCTATATATAACCTAGTACTTTTAATATTATATTTAGAATGAAATAAAGGCATTATAACAATACTTACATAATATGTACTGAGTTTTTGATTTATTAAAGTAAAAGTATAAAAGTTTCTCATATTTTATATAGTACCTGAGCGATCGAGCCTAGCTTAGTTCTTTAAAAAACTATTTTATTATTTTTGCCTAACAAAATTTGCATTTTTTCAAATAAAAAAAAAAAAATAAGATACCGCTTTTGCTGTGACTCGGATTCGCGCTGAGGTTACACGGATTTTCGAAGCTACCGATTTCCATCTAAGCTATTTTTGTTTTGACAGAGGCGGCGAAATTCACCTTTATATTCTAGCTATATTTTTTCATTGCCTGAAATCTCAGTTAAAAAAGTTTTCTATGAATAAAATCTAGCTAGATCGATTTATCGTTCCCGAAACTACCTATATACTAAGGTTTCACGGAAATAGATGTCGCGGTTTCCGAGATATAAATATATACAAGAATTGCTCGTTTAAAGGTAGTAGATAATATCCGACAACCCTAGCGACATGATCCTCTATCACTCACAAACTCGCAATATTTGTTCACTTGCGAACATTTTGATAAAATTGTTACCGCGATAAGATAATTGGACAATGTCGATGCAAAACAAATAGAACATATTATGGAATATGCATACGTTACATAATAATATTATTTAATTTAGTACAAATTTTTTGACCAATTTATTTTTTAACTAAATTTATAATATAATCTCTATGTTTATTTCAAATTTTAGCTAAGACAAAATTCTCTACAATTGTTATTATACTCAACTATACAATTTATATAAAATTGTATATATAATAAGGTAAAATAAAAAGTGAATTTATTACCACCTCTGTAGTTATGTAAGTAGACATTTGCGAGTCGTAATTAAAGAGGCATACTTAATAATTGCAGATTCTGTTTTCAAATAAAAAGGTTGCATAACGAGTTGCCTTATATGAAAAAACGCGCAGCACGCCGACATGTTGGCAACATTGAACGCGCAAAAAAGTAATGGCCGCCGCCAAGGTCATAAGAAGCTGTCCTAGTCACGGAGGGCATTTACATTTTTTACATTACAGGGCTCCGCTGGTTCGACTTTAAACTCATATTATGTTTTTAAATAACGATTCTAATTCATAAATTGATTATTATCGTGTTTTCTTTTTCGCAACGAATTCTTGATAAAATATCATAATCGAAAATCGTTAATTCGCGGCTAATTTCACTTTATGGTAAGTGAAAACAGAACTGTTATTACAAGTTGTAATGTTCTTTCGAATTGAGAAAAGAATAGAGTTGTTAGCTGCTTAACTTACATTATTCGTATAAACACCTATTTATGAATCATTAAGCCATATCCCTCCGGAAGTAGACAGAAAGAATGCAGTACGATTTTTAACTATCAGAATAAACCTCCTTCGCTTTCTTATATTCCTTATTTTTATTATCCTTATACTTCATTTGTTTATACCCAGGAACCATAACTTTAACATTATGTTACATTATCCTTCAGACCAGCTATTCACTGTATCTTTTCTTTCATTATGGGATCTGTTTATGTAACTCCACATAAGGAGCGGGGAGATCGCATATGTATTCAATTCGTTTTACTTTCTTTCTTCTGACATATTCAGAATTCGCTACGGTATGGACAGCTAGGCATACCAATAAAAACCTATTTTTATATATATTCTTATATATTGTGCGATATACCTATGAAAATACTACAATTTCCAAGGATGGTGAAATTGTCAATTACGTGGTCAGGAATATTTTTAGAGTATAATAAAAAACAGTAAGGATATTTAAAATAACATTCAACACTGATTAGCTGCATCGTTTCTAAATTAGCAATTAATATAGGTTTTATATACATGCCCGTTAAATAGAAAGGTTCTTATTCACTAGACCATTATAAGACAAGACCTGATGTAAGGCAGTGAACGTGCACCGTTTAATTAAAATAACCTTCATATCACGCAAGTCACTGAGATGATAATTCGTATCGAATTCGTGTATATAGGAGAAATGCTAAATATACGCGATGTCGCCGAAAAGCTGCAAATTACTAGGCTGCTATGGTATGGACACGTTAAGACGAGGTCACTAAAGAAGAAAATCAATTTAACACTACAACTTCTTGAGGTCAAAGAAGTAAAAACATGTCCTAATCAAACTGGAGAGGCGTACTGTTAGGATGTATGAAACAATACGCAAAGTCTCGAGTACAACGTTAAAGACAGCGAACTGGACGAAAAAAAAATGGAAAACTAACTACCTACCTGTTTCAATTTGAAAATACTGAAAGTAATCGTTGTTGATCGTTTAAAGACTAATTCCCAGTTCTCTCGAAACAACCGATACAGTTGTGTTCTATAAAAAAATCAACAGGTAGTTCAATATATTTCCGGAACATTTGCGGGAGAAAACTCTCCTGAAACCGAAGTAAGAAAACAATCTACAAAGGATAACGTACAAACGGAACACCTGGTCCGTATTTTATACACTTTGTTTAAAGCAGGATTTTCGTATATTGATAGTTGTAACTAGAATCTTGTACTTTCTAGTATTTTCTTTAAAGAATTTAATTCCAGTGTTCATAAAAAGTTACATTTAAGACCCAGCATACTATGAATATTGTTTGTCTCTACTATTTAAAAAGTAAATGAGTTTGGAATAAACAGGTACTCCATCCTTTCGGCATGATATTAAATTAAAAGATAAATTAATTTTTAACTTATATTCTCCTTCCACATTTTAGGCTTTAGAAAAAAAATCAATCATCTATAAGATTTTAGGTAACTGGTCGATTTATTGCATAAAATACTACACAAAAGATAATATCGTTACATAACAATCGTACATATAATTACATTTAGAATTACAATTCCAATATACACAAATGGCTAAGGAAAAATTGTTAAAACTCAGCTTTAAATAACTAGCGAACGATGATAGCATCGAAAGCTAACTCTGAGTATCGGCATTGCAACTTGCCTTGCAAAACCAGAATATTCTCATTGTAGACCCGTTTAAGATAAGAAAAAAAAATAAAAAAGAAACAAAAAAAAAACAGTACTTTGATCGCATGGGAACGTCGTAAGCGCAATGCCCTAACAAATGTTACTTTGCCGTCTGATAACCCTTATACGTCTGTCTTTAGTGATCATTTTGAAATGTTTTTCTTTAATTCACGTTTGTCCAACCATAAACGGGATAGTTGCACCTGTCACTAGATTTCTAGTTCTTCGACTTAGGAATTAGGCTCTTAGCTTACTAGGCCTCAGATTATAATATAAAAAATGCCGTGCACCCATTAACAGAGTTTTTTTTAAGTGGTAGTCACTTTTATGAAACTGTAAATTTTTTGAAATTTCTTCTCTAGAATTCAAGACATCCTATATCCAATAACTTCGAATACATAAGTTCTAGTTTATTCTAATTTATAGATTAATTTTGTGTAGCACGTAAAATATTAAACAAAAAATATTTTGGTCTTAAACGGATAGTCCGTAAAAAGTCATGCTATACATTCTATATTTTATATAGGAATTATATTGTTTTTATGGGCTCAAAACATCCTATACCCAATAACCTAGAATACATAAGTTCTCGTTTATTCTAATTTATACATTTTTTTAATGTAGCACACTAAAAATTGTTTTTATGCGAGGCGCACGCGTTTTTTATGCACTTATTATCTTAATGAATATTAACAATTCTTAAACTTTATCAACTGCATAATCATATTTACATCCCATGTATAAAAATTACATTTTTTAGCAAATTTTTCTTTATGTCTCAAAATTATTATTGGTAATCCATAAATAGATTATTTAATTTCAGTATTGTCTACTTCTGTTGTTCAAAATTTTATCTAAATTAGTAAAAAATTATTAAAAAAAGTCTCACTGAGAATTGTAAAATAAAGTAATGTACAGACACATAAGCACAAGTTTATTTATGCTTTATATTTTACATAAAACCTTCTTAGCTAATGAACCCCACACTACGTACGAGTTTTTAAATAAATAAAAATTAAATGGCTTGTTTACGACTTACGACCTTCGTTTCTTTTGACAGATATTATTTATACTAAGTACCAAGAAGGATTTAAACATAAAAAAGGGAATAAAATACGTCTATCGCAAAATCTAAATGAGTCGTTATTGAAATAATTTACTGCAAATAAAAATTTATAGTGATATTAGATGAAGTTATAATACACGTCTACTGCATTAAATGTATATATTACTACTAGCTTTTGTTCGCAACTTCGTCCGCGTGGAATAATGAAATAGGGCTAACACGCGTTAGAAGTCATACTTTTTGGCTTAACAACAAAAATCTTTTCAAATAAAAATTTTTACAAAAAAAATTGAACCGACTTCGATATAAAAAACTTATAATGCACTGAAAAGTGAAAAATAAATATATCATTAATATAATCAAATTAAATAAAATATATGAATTTTTGCGCTACCTAGAAAAATACTGGAAGTCGGTGCCAACCGAAATTTCAATGTTGTTGCTGGTAAAAAAATATATTACATTATTTATTTATTTATTATACAGATATATATCAGGAGCGTGAGAGTGGACTTCGTAGGGGGAGATGGGGTACATTGATACATGGGGCACATAGATACAGTCAATATAAATCGAAAACAAAACACGTTAGAGAAGCCGTCCGCCACACATAGAAAGGTAATCATACACCCTACACGCACACTAGAGCGGAGCAATATTCATTCGACGATTAGCGCTTGGCACGTGTAAACTTGTTTCTGAGGTTCGCAACAAAATTTTCGTAGTTTTCTTTCGGATGTGATTCTACTAATATATTTAGTGTTACCTGTGATATATTGAGATAATTAGTAAGTACATACCCGTCATTACATTATGTAAATTTAATTTTTTTTTATTATTAATTGCTATAATTTTTACAAAATACTTATTTCGATTGTAGTAGACAGGGGCACATTGATGCAAGCACTGTCGGGGCACTTTGATACGTATCAATGTGCCCCAATATTACTTTAAGGAAACCTTTTTTTTTTTCGAAATGAAAATGCTGTTAACATGGAAAGGTCTTCACAACTTCACCGAAGTATAAAATTAAGAAAACCCGAGAACACAAGTGTTGCCCGAACATTTACCGCCCCACCTGCAGTAAATGATCTTCAGTTAACGTAGGAAAGAAGTAACCTTATAAGTATTTTGTTGGAAAAATAGTGTCAAGATACTCTGATAACCAGAACGACTTTCTAGTCTCTTTTGTAAAGCTTAAACCAACTGGAACTTTTGTGTTGCCTGATATAAAAGACGAAGCTTTGGTTAATATTTCTGATATTGTGTTGAAGTTACCAAATCCTTTTTTTTTCGATCTGACTACCCTATTGACCCAGCAAGGTCTTAACAGATTCACCGGACTACTAAACAAATCCTATAGTAAAGAAAGGCACTAGTAGAACAGCTTGTCTATACAAATTCAAGATAAATTTGTTAAGTCATGTTTGATTAAGTCAATAAAATAATTATTTTATTTTATCGTTTAAGTATAAAACCAGTTATGACTGATTAGACCAAATAAAGAATGATTATACAATATGTTATTGTTTAAGTATATTTCATGGCACAGTTTATTGTTTGGGTATACTTGTTCCATTTTTATATAAAAAGCGTAAAAACATTTATTTCCCTTAGTACCAGATTAAATTTATGTACACATAATTTAGCACAAAGTGAAAAATAAGTATTTAATAAATAAATATCACAAAAATCAATAAAACTTGTTTAATTTGTAGAAATGTTTCTATGAATCAAACTGCCCCAGTATATGTATCAATGTACCCCACGCCTGGGGTCCATTGATACAAATTTCATTTTTTAGTAAATAGGCTCTAATATTTTTTATGATTAAACCTAACGGTTATTTAGACTTTAAAAAGTTAGCTAAATATATATTGTATAGATTATAAATATTAAATTGGATGTTACTGTCAATAGGTCGCTTTTTATTGGGTCTAAGTAAAAATCGTATCAAGGGTCCCCAACTCCCCCTACCTATGTCGATATGATTTTCGGTTGGCACCGACTTCCAGTTTTTTTCTAGGTAGCGCAAAAATTCATATATTTTATTTAATTTGATTATATTAATGATATATTTATTTTTCACTTTTCAGTGCATTATAAGTTTTTTATATCGAAGTCGGTTCAATTTTTTTTTTTTTTAATTTATTTTTCCATTTTTAGTGTATATAAATATATTTTACATGGTTTTAATTAATTATAAAGTAAGTAAGGTTTAGTGGTTTTATGAATCTTAATCTATTAATGCTTCCGCAACGCTTACGCTCTTACTTTGATCATAGCTCCGGTCTTTTTGATAACAGTTGTATTTTATGTGAAGTGAACAACAACTAAAGGTCAAATTCGTTCATAGTGATGGTAATTAGACTTCTAGTAGCTAGGCTAGCTAGTAGACTACCTATATATAAGCGGCTACCTGTATACTTGTAATGTTTGTAATAATACCGAGAGGTCTGAACAATAACTTAAAGAAAAATATAAAGTCGCTTACCACCATATTTCTAGATATTTTTCGAGTACATGACTTTGATTTAATTCGATACAGAAATAATTGTTCTTCAGAAGTTCATAACTTGACAAACAAACATGATATTACATCGTACTAGATCTAACTGGTCATATTAGGTTGATTGTGAACGAATTTCAGAACCTCATCTTTCCTAATGTCCGCTTCACGGGAATTGCCTCAACAGTCATAATCCCACATGTAAGTCCTCGTCAAAACGAGTCATATGTACCCAAACACAAGATAGCTGCTGTAAGCCGTTGAGGAGTTCCATTCTTCATTTTCATGATCAACTCAGGATTGACTAAATGATATTCTTATCATTACAACAGGTTGTTCCAAGTTTTCATTAAAATTAGTTTGTGGGGAAGTTCATTTATTCATATAAGCTTTATTCATCCCTTTATTTTCAACCCTTATAGTTGGATTTTTTTATGTTCAAGAACACCATTCCCAGTTATCAAATTTCAAATAAAATTGTTGAAATCACTTTCAAGTACACGAAAATACGTAGACACGAACTGGGTGAAAATCAAATAAACGATATTTAACCCTCTTAGGGGTTGAATATTTTATTCAAATTTATATGGGACCACCTTGGAGTATAGCCAAATCAAACAAAAAAAGAATCATTAAAATCGGTTCACAATTGACGGAGATATCGATTAACATACATAAAAAAAAAAAAAAATACATACACCCGAACATATAACCTCCTTCTTTTTCGAAGTCGGTTAAAAATTTATCTTTCACCTTATTCTACGTTTGTAGAAAAAACTACATTAATTACTTAATACATTGAAAGTTTTAATACAAAGAAATACAAACAAACAAAATGTTGAGTATAGTTAACTTCAGGGTGTCGGTTTTTCGTGACGGCGTGTGCGCGCATCATAAAAAATTATTCTAATCATTTTGTCCTAACGCGCCAAAAGAAGTATAACTTAAAAAAAAAACATTTTGAAACATTCTTCATTGGTGCTCCGCTCCTATTGGTCTTAACGTGATGATATATAGCCTACAATAGCTTTCCTCGATAAACGAGCTATCTAATACTAATATTTTTTTTTTTCAAATCGCAGCGGAACCTTATATATTTCCATACAAACTTCCATCCCCTATTTGCTATTGTTATTTTAAACTCTTTAGAGTAAAACTTTTACAAACTTTGAATGTCATACTTATTAAATCGAATCAACAGCCTAAAAATTAAGTTTCAAGCCTTTAGCTCTAAAAATTACGATACCTCGATACAACTTTTCATCCCCCCCTTTCAACCCATTTTTTCGCATTCACAAGTAGCTTATGTACTTTCTCAGGTTCTAGACCAGTGTTTCCCAACCTTTTTTAGGCCATGCCCACCTTAACATTTCTAAAATTTATATGTCCCCCATATTTTTTTTATATTAGTCACCGATATCTAGCATTGCATTTAAATAACCCAAAGCGAAAAGGTTAACGTCGTGTCGAGTCTATTTTTAAACTGTCGCCTTTAACTATCAAATTGCCCCCTTTGGGGCAAGGGCCCCACGTTGGGAAACACTGCTCTAGACTATCTGTGTACCAAATTTCATTTAAATCGGTGTAGTAGTTTGGACGTGAAAGCGCGACAGACAGACCGACAGAATTACTTTCGCATTTATAATATTTGTAAGGATTTAAAAATATTATTTTCAGTATTATAATGAAATTAATATCAGATGAACCATTACATAAATAAAAATATAGCAGCCGATAAACAGTATTAGATGATCTTCTAAGATTAGAGTTATTTATATCGGATTTCTCAGAATAGATTTGTTATTTTGTAATGTTTCTGAAAACATTTCAAAAAGAATTTAATGTAAATAGTTATTTATTTCAAATTTTCATCTTTGATGATATACAAAGAACATAATAAATTTAAAAAATTATATAATTAAGGATGTAAATTTGTTTGCTAAATTTTCACGGCTTAACTATTTCAGAGTACACCAAAGTATTTTGCATATACGTTGGCAGGAGTACAGAAAAGCACATAGGTTACATTAAAAAAAAGTATTACTTCGTAGGGATATCTTACTGCTTTAACGCGAGCGAATCCGTGGGTAAAAGCTAATTATATTCCAAATGAATACTGTTAAAGGATAAAAAAATTTATATGCTGTAAAATTATCAAGTACCCTTGTAGAAGTCAATGACTTTCGATAGCGAGCTATTATCCCTGTCCGGACGGATTCGCTTTTACTCATATAAGTAATGTTTTAAAACACACAAATATTTGTTACAGTACTTGTTAATTGTTTAATGTCCCATTATATAATTATAAATTCTGTTAAATATAATTTTTGCATACTTTTACTGTCTCGTAAATGGCTTAAAACCGGTTCGGTGAACTAGCTCGAGAGCTAGTAACAACTACGCAAAATTACCCGACTGCGAAACGATGCGTTCACGCACTCAACTGCGCGGTTGATTGGTGGCCTACTCTGTTCTAGGGTTGCCCATTAATTTTAATGTTCACAGAGTAATAAAAAATGAATTTATTTAAGAATCATAAACATGTTTAATAAAAAGAAACCATATTACTAGATATTTCAGGTATGAATTAATTCATACGATAGAAAGTGAAATATAAAATTTAAAAACTTTTTTTTTAATAGTCAGGTTTTTAAAAAATTAAAAATGTTTCTTTAACAACTTTTGACTAAGGACCTAATACAAAATAAACTTAATAAATAATATTATTTCCGTCTGACTTTTAATGATTCTAGTCCGAAGAAGCTGAGAAGGCTTTACAAGGCCAATAGCATAGTCAGTTCGAAAAAAAAAATGATTTCAAATAACAGGATTTTTACAGATTTCCGTTATATTAATCAATATAATGTGATTAATTTAAAGCAATGTCTTTATAAATTGTATTTTTATACCTGTGTAAGCTATACTACAAAAAAAATTCATCATAATTATTTCAGTAGTTTTTCCATGAAAAAGTAACAAATTATAAAATTCTCGTTTATAATAATATCAAGATATTAAACGTAGGTACGAGACAGCCCTAATGATATAATGTGTATATAAAAATGTTACACGCTAAAGGCGTATACAGAATCCAGTAGCGGCTACTGCTTGCAACTATTGGTGGCAACATGTTTAAACTCTTATTTCGAGATTACAACAATTATTGCGCGCTGCTTCGCATGCTTTGATTGTTAAAAAATCATTCTAGCAAGAACACTCTAAAATCTTGTACATTTTGAACAACAATAGTACATATACAGATAAAAAAAAATCTATTTGAAATCGACCGATGGAATCCCATGTCCGCAGGTTCGTACCCCAGTAAGTGCCAACAAATTTGCTACATTTACACTTACTAAGTTAAATTGGTAACACTATCGATTGTCGGTGATGGAAAACATTGCGAGGAAATCTGAACCTGAAAAATGTTCTTTTAGTTACCATATATGAGAAAACATAGAACTCTGGATTCTGTCTGGATTCTATGTCTTATTCTGAGTCTGGATGTTAGAAATCGCCAATAGCTTCCTTCGGAAAGACGCCTATGACCCTGAATGGGGTCTCTAAGAGGCTGATGATGTTGAGTAAGATAGGTTTAATGAAACGTTTATGTTTTGAATTTTTATCTCATACGGTTCAGTCATCTGTCCCGAATAACCTTTATTCGTTCGTACTAAACGACAACAACATAAATAAATGTATTATAAACAATGCACAGATGACGTAATCGTGATGTGGTCTTGTATAAAATTGAAATACACACAGGGATATTTGAATTATGATGTCATTAAAATCTATCAGAAGTTTCCACATGGATTTCGTTTTATATATCTAATTTATAGCTAGAAAGAAGAATAATTTAATAAAATATGTTATGGTACAGTTATTTTTATATCATATAAAATAATAAATAAACTATAAAATAAATACTAATTATCCTAACGGTGGCAGAGAAAAGGACAAGGAACGAATACTACGAATGTTCCACGAACAGTACGCACCTTGCATGTGACAGATGACAGCTAACTATTATTAGTGATGCGACTTATTTTGTGTTTGTCAATTCTTTATTGTCTGTATTCAACACATTCAGTATTATGTATCATCAATCCATCGTATTAGTAACACTGGCTATACTCTCGGAGTAATATCAAAACATTCTATTACAGAATTGCATATCTTAAAAAATATTTACGAAAAAGTCTATGATGATATATGTCTATCACCTAAGAATAAAGACAGGTAACTATTTTTTATCTAAAAATATATTTTAGACATTGAGTGTTGGTAAAAACGGCCATTCATTTACAACGTCCCATTTAAATGAATATTTTAGGATAAATGGCAGATTTAAAAAATATGTGGAGCTACAAAATTCTGTGCTTAAACATTAAATTAAAAAAATGATGTAGATCATTTAGACACTTAAAATACATATTATTAGTATACTGTACCCATGCCAAGTCGGGGCGGGTGGCTAGTAATGACTAAAACAAGAATTAAAGAAAATGTTTCAATGCCTTTGCAGATTTCGCCTAATAGATTAACAGCGTTATAAATTTACCGTATCTTTATTATTAATCTTTAACAATTTTTTGGGCATATAAACATTATCGAAGATAAAAATATCGTATATCGTTGTAAGTATAACAATCAAATAATTATTTCATAAAAAAATTATGTTATAACTAGCTTCTGCGCTTCATCCGGGTTGCATAGTTACTTTGGGCTAATGCAGAGGAAGTTCTCAAAATGGAAAAAACACCATGATTTTGAAACATTCTCCATTGGAGCTCCGCTGCTATTTGTCTTATCGTGATTATATATATAGTCTATAGCCTTCCTCGATAAATAAGCTATCTAACATTGGAAGAATTTATCAAATCGGACCAGTAGTACCTGAAATTAGCACGTTCAACCAAACAAACAAACAAACCAACTTTATAATATTAGTATATATTATTGTTTAAGAAATAATGTCGAGAAATTATGTCATAATTATTATCTATTTTGACATGTTTATAGCTTATTGAACGTAATATTTTAAAAACATAATTATTTAAAATATCTAATGATTTTATACATAGGTACTTCACTAATCAGTTACAATATACAGTCCTTGCCAAACATTTTAACTACTTTGAATATTAGGCAGAACACAAATTTAGCTATAAATACGTATTATCTTATATGCATCGAGGCAACTCAAGGAAAAATAAATGCCAATGTCAAACTCCTTCAATAATATTTTAACTTTGTTTTTTATTAAACTCTTGATTCCTTCACGTGCAAGTCCAAACTTACAGACATATTCAGAGCGGTCAAAAATACTGACGACTGTACTAAATATATGTGACTGTATTTACGGATCGACAGATTTTGAAACAAACCATATGGTGCAATCTTAAGATTTTATAAAGAAAACTGAATACAGCGATTACACCTTTTAATGAAAGAGTATCCTTATCGTGCCAATTATATAATTTGCCGTAATCTATTTAGTAAGTAGACATCTCTCTCACTCTAACACACGTAACAACATGAAAGCTTGATAAGATTAAAATACGTTATTTTGATTAACGCGTTAATGCCGATTTCATTGTCGTTAAATCTATATTGTGTTTAGGTGTTAAGCTTGTTTTATTCCGATAAGCTACAATACAAAACCGAAATCTAATCTTCAGAAAAAATATACTATAGTCGACGTATAATAAAAAATATATAGTAGGTTCATAATCTATACTAATATTATAAAGAGGAAAGGTTTGTGAGTTTGTGACGTTGTAGGGGATAATCTCAGGAACTACTGGTCCGATTTGAAAAATTCTTTCAATGTTTTATAGCTCATTTATCGAGGATGGTTATAGACTATATATCATCACGCTAAGATTAATAGGAGCGGAGCAACAATGAAGAATGTTTAAAAACCGGGTTTTTTTTCTCTTGAGAGCTTCCGCTGCGTTATAGCGTTAACCCAAAGTAACTATCCCAGGCGAACGCAGTCGCGGTCAGAGGCTAGTAATTTATATAATTATTTTATATATAATACTCAGTTCAGATAAATTATACATACTACCATTTTTATTATTGACATGGTGGCAAAGCCGTTCTAATTCTAAACTTTCGCCACACTGTTACGCCGCTTTGAATTATATAGGATCTAATAATCTGCTCAGGACGTCTGTGGTATTCACAAAGGATTGTTACGAGCCTAGACGTCGTTTCTGTCCGTTAATTGTACTATTGTAAAGTCCCCCGCAGATAATACTTAACCAGGAGAACGAGAGATGTCTTTATAAATATCTGGTCTATATTCATTTCACCGCATATTAAAAAAATAGATTTGCTAAGAGAGTTTTATAGGCAAATGACAATGTGATCTGAGATGTTAAACACCTTAAACATAGAGGGCACTGGATCTCAAGTGCGGTTGCCGGAACACATAGGTAATTGGCGACAGATTTGCAACTTGAGGGTGGTAGGTACAACTTGAGGTGAATCAGGAAACAGCCCAAGCCGAGGTATACCGTTCACCCTTAAGCTGGTTGTCAAAAGAAAATCGGCAGAGTGCCTTAAGCGTTCGCCTTAGTAGCCGGTGAAGCTGTTAAGACCTTGGGAAGTCAACAGAGTAGTCAGTTCGAAGAAAAAAGTCATCATCGTTTGAAAAGTTGCGTTTTTCTTGTTTAATTTTATTTCTATTTGTTGTAATATTATCCAAACAAGATATCGATCTTAAGAACACAATAAATCATATGATTTGTTTATAATCAATGATAAAATATAACGAGATAAAGCGGTATCAAATCGTTATCCACGTCAGTTAGGCTTGACAAATGTTTATCATCGTATGATATTATATTGTATATTAATATATACAGAATAGTAGCGTTTCGGCCATAGTAAGCATTATGTAGTTTCTCTGTACCCTTTTAATACAAACTACAAACATATATGGGGCCATCCAAGTATTACGCAAGAAGAATTTTTGTAATTTCTGGCCGCCCCATCCCCCTGGTCAGCATAAGTAAGCAATGTTCTTAACTCTCCCCCCCATAATTACGTAAACGTTTATATAGGTATATTCAAATCTGTCTAATTAAGTAAACAAATATTGCTGACGTAATCTCATTCCAGACCTCCACAACCCCTATGTCATTAAATATAAGCAACTCAAAAACCCTCCATTCCCCCATCAGTGCTTACGTAATTCTTGAATGACCCCTATGGATTACGAAACTGACCGAATTTTGAATTTATTAAATAAAAAAAATTACAAATAAACATGGCTGGCAAGAATATCAAAATTTGAATACATTAAAAAAGAACACATGTAAATCTGCCGAATTCAATTTAAATTTTGAATTCTATTCGTGTCTTTTAACATAAAAACGAATTAATAAAGAATGTGTATATCTCTATTATATAATCTAAAATCACAAATGAGTCTATTCGTCGTACTGTGGTGACGTCATCGTGATCAACCGAACAAATTGTGAGATAGGTCTTAATTAATAATTTGACAGTAATGCAAAAAAAAACTATTTATAAAATCATTCTATTTCTATTAATTATATTTTTATATTTTTTATTGTATTAATAAATAAATAAATATTATTAGTTATGTTTCTTTAGCAAAACATTACAAGCCACAGTTAAAAAATATACCCTATTTTTATATTAATATATTGTAAAAAAATCGAAACCCAGAATTATCAAAATCAGACACGCAAATTTAGTAGCGAATAATCGGTATAATCCCGTCTCGATTGATAATTTCTAAGCTGATATGCTTTTAGTAAAATCGTATTATTAATAAATAATAAAATAATCGAAACAACGTACTGTTTAACGTTAACTCACCGTAAAGTGAATTCGTGGAAACCGTGACGTAATCACATTCGAAATTGTATCGATGACCCGAGGAATTCACATTCAACACAAAATTGTTGATACAACCGTCCGTATCTTCGAAGTGCATATGCTGTGTATTATCGTTGTTACTATAACGTACCTGAAACAAGAAATAAAATGTTATTGATGTGAAACATCTATAGGCGGACGGTAAACCTGTTCGTTGGCGTGGCGACGCAAAACACGAACATTGCACTGTTAACGAAATACTCAGAAACATTTACAACCCTATCTGTATAAACAAAAGATTCAAACTGTTCTGTATATCACTAGTTCTACTAATGTTACGCGACACGTGCCGAAGACCTAGTACCTTTTGATAAATGCCGCCAAACACGACGCGTCTGCTTCTGGTTGATTTTTTTAAAAACAAAGAAAATTTATGTAATAAAATAAATAAACAGTTTTTATTATATGGACCAAATTTGTAATGCTTTATCTTTTCATTACGCCATATCTGATTCCTGTCGTAATTTGTCAAAATCAGTATCTCACTGTACATTTCCTATTTGATTTGAAGAGTTACCTAGTGGTTGCGCCGCTTTATATATATTTCAAATTTAACGCAATATGGTGATCAGATCGCGCCACCTTCCAACCCGGCCTAATTACCCATTCCTGTGGCACATACACGCATACAAGACGCGCAGCGCGTCGAGTAGTGTCTATGGTAGTGTCCTTCCCGCGCCGCATACAGAAACAGATTAATTTTTGCCCCTGGTCGAATTAGTAAGGAAACGCATCGCTCAGCATATAGTGCGTGCTGATACTTTTAGAACAATAATTGTGGTGTGAGATTCTCTGAAATCCGTCAGTGTCGTGACGGAGAAAACTGTGGAGTGCAAACGCGAACATCACCTAGCCGGCTAGCCACGTGGAAACCGCAACGCCAAAAGGTATGTGCCAAGTTTCCTTCCTAGTCCTGTCTCCATCGCATCTGATCACAATAGTTAAGTATCAAATTAGCATCCCCGCGAAATACAGTCCACTAATCATAAAATAGAAGCACCCCCCCAGTGGCGTCGAGAACGCAACGGCGCCACCACCTAGTGTCTTTGAAAGGCCTAGTGGTAATGAAAATATCGCTTTCCCGATAAAAAGAATTTTGCAAATCGGTTTATAAATGACGAAGGCTACCTCTATGTGAAGTTCACCACGATCAGTGTCGTCTTAGGAAAGTAACAGAATTAACTGTAGCACGTAAAATATTAGTATACATTTACATTACATATTAAACGTGCACTTAATGAATTGATATGTATATATTTCTACTTAGATCTATAATAGAGTGGGTAACGAAATACTCAATGTATATAATACGACAATGGAGAATAAAGAATTTAAATAACTTTTTTTTTAGAAATAAACTGACAATTATAGAGAAATTTAACTTCACATTAAATTGTTTAATTTGTTGAAATGCAAAATTATAATAAATTTTTTAACATTAATTTATAGCTTTTTATTTTCTACTCAACAAAATGAGTAAATCATTCGATTGTGGCTTTTATGCGGTAGATATACGATATATTTTCTTCTTAGAAGTCGAGGTAAAATGACTGCCGTGCGTGAGAAAGGGCTATTTCCTATACCATCGACCTAGTAAACAAGTTAGGTGAAAAGCCAGGCTGACGTCAGCAAGGAAAACATGGAAAGTAGTTGGCAGTAACATAAATCTGACAACGCTTTTACTGCTGCTACTGGCAGGTTTTTTTCTACATTAAAATAAAAATGTGTTTAATGAATTTAAAAAAAATACTTTAAAATCAAATGATAATAAAATGTTGTAAGATGTACTCAAATTAACATTAATAATTAGAATTGATATTTCTTCATAAAGATGACCTTTCTACTTCTTCTATTTTATCCTTGGCAATCCGTCTTCTAGTAGCCTATTACTGCCATTGTCAAGTGAGTAACGATATTACAAGTTTCTTGATATAATTTCAATGAACTAACAAGATGGTGGCCGTCTTGTTAGAACTTTCCTAACTTCAAACAAACAAACAAACTCTTCAGCTTCATAATATTAGTATAGATTATTTTAGAGAAACGCCAAGAGTCCAAATTAAACTAAATAAATTAATCTTAATCTACCCAGAAGTGTTTGCGTGTGCGATGACATCGCCAAACCTCTAACATTTTATCTAAACAGATTGCAAAGGAATTAAACAATAGTATTAATAACATATGCATTAAAAGTTTATATAAACAAAACTTACTACATAGTTTAAGAATAATCCTTGATTAAGCGGGTGACGTCATTAATAAACAAATTAGTGAAATTAATGTTTATGAAGACTCTAAGAATCCTTATATTACAAACATCTAGCCGATGAAGTGCACGGAATGTCTGGTATTATCTGTGCCAAATAACACGAGAGATAAGTGGAACGTGTTTAAAAATACAACGGTGGCCTATTTTCACTATTAATTTTAAAGATGTAGCGCATAAGTTTTGTTGCGTTATGCATAAGTTGTTTTGTCATGAGGTAAATTAAAAAAAAAAGAATTAACCGACTTCAATATCAATCAAAATCCCATAAGGCACTAAAAAGCGGAAAATAAATATTTTATCAAATTAACCAAATAAATAAAACATATGTGTGCTACCTAGAGATGTAAAGGAAGTCGGTGCCAACCGAAATTTCAAATTTGATCCAGGTACAAAAGTATATCTATATATATAAAAATCAATGTCTCGCTAAAACTCGAGAACGCATTGGCCGATTTTGAAATGTTTGTCGAAGCTCAGGGAAGGTTTAAAAGGTGAGAAAATATGGAAAAATTGCGAGGAAGATGGTAAAAACTACAATTTCAGTTTCCTATATAAACTGTTCTACACACTTTTCTGTCAAAGTTTTGAATTTTCTTTTTTAAATAACTATCAGACTCACGTTATCTTTTTAAAGACATTTTTTTGTTATATAACAACCTAACAACCGATTAAATTTTTCCGCCATTTTAACGAAGAGAGACAATATATAAAGTCTATTCGTCCAATTATGACTTATAGTTGTCCGGTCTTCGCCCACGCGAATAATCTCGATAAGCTTCAGGTTTTGCAGACCCGGGTTCTGCGTAAAATCACCGGTGCTCCTTGGTTCGTCCGGAAGGCGGATCTCCACAGGGACCTGGAGATGCCGTCCATCTGGACGTATATAAAATCACTTACAAGTAGTTATTTCGAGCGAGCCGCGATTCATCCCAGTCCGTTAGTGGTATTCGCCGCAAATTACGAACCCGTACCCAACGCTGGGCGATATAGAAGACGTCCGCGACATATTTTTACCGATCCTCCCGACGATATCACGTCAGCGAACGATCAGTACCAGCCTGTCCCTCGTAACAGAGCGTGCTCACGCCCACGCCCGCGTAACCACAGATCGCGCCGCCGCGGTCTGGGGGTTAATTTCGCTCCCGCACACCCGATTAAGCCTCCCACGGTAGCGGCTCAAGCCTAGGTTCGATCCCTCGGTAGGGAGCCCTTGAGTGCGTTGCTTGCGCGATACGATGACACACCCATTACAACACTACACGATCACCTCCACGCACGTGCACGCCTACACGCTACACATCTTGGTGGAAGGGTTATTTTTGTTTAATTTTTTTTCCCTTATCAAACTGAAAAAACTCTCAATTTTTCCGATAAAAATACATGGAGGAGTTGTTGAGGCGAATATGCTTGGTACACATATACGTTTCAACAACTCAAACATATATGAATAGTTAGCTAGTTTTGCTAAGTTAGGTCGCGTTTTTTGCATGCAACGGGCAACAGCCAAGCCGAGGTGTGCCGTGCACCCTTGAGCTGGTTGCCAATATAAAATCGGCTGAGTGCCTTAAGCGCTCGCCTTAGTAGTCCGGTGAAGCTGTTAAGACCTTGCTAGGTCAATAGCGTAGTCAGTTCGAGAAAAAAAAAAACGAAGAGAGAGTTTTCAAGTTGTTAAGATAGGTGATACGAAGTACACCGGGTCATCTAGTTATATTATACAAATATACTTCGCGAGACGCGAGAGTGGACTTAAACTTCGTACACACACACACATATATATATATATATATGTGTGTGTGTGTTCTCCTCTTTTTGAAGTCGGTTAAAAACACGGAAAAGTTGTAAGAGTTATATAAAAAAAGGGTAAACAAAGTAAGCAACAGTACAGTGGACTTTTTATATATAGGAATTTAACTACGTCTTTATACGAATTATAAGACCTTTGATAAACGTGAAATAAGTAGAAAAGATGAAGTCACGAAGATTTTTTTTTAGATAAAAAAAAAACAACGATTACAAACAAAGAATATTAAATAATGTGTAAAGAAAGACTTCCTTAGATAATAATAATGATACAATGATTTCATATATGTAAATTCAATATTTGCCCTATCTATAGTGAAATTACCACTGAATATGTCGGAGTGTCACCTATTTTTTCGTACTAATAATGTTATAAAAGTGATAAACATTTTACAAACTACAGGTCGATTATACATAGTAAAGTCTAGATGAAAGAAATACATATTTATATATAGAGTTATTATTGTAACTTACATTATTTTTTTACTTTGATCTTGGAGTAAAATCGGTAAATTTATTGGTATATTCAAGATTAACATTTTTCATTAACTGTAAAATTTAACTAATTTAGAAGTGTAGGAAACATCAGTAACTTATAACTTATATATCTGTTTTATTTTTTTAAACGTGCATATTGCGAAAGCATTGTTGGCAGACGGGCTAAAAAAATCCCTTTATTTGTACTTTGGGTTTTATTACAAAGCGCTCATGTCACCAAAGGGATTATTACCACCAAAATAAAGTATGCATTTTTCATAATAAATACTAACAAATTTAAACGATTTTTAATACTGGACATACATATAACTAACTTGTAAAATATTCTTGCTTCTTCAGAGATCGGAAAAGCAAGGATTAAGATAATATAATATCCCTATGTATAACTTAAACTTACTTATTCGTCCTCTCAAGTGTAAAACGTATTATATAAATCTGTAATGACCTTAAACCTGCTTCCTTCCAAAAAAGCCTAAAAGAAATTAAAAATTTTAAATTAAACTGTGAAAAATATTAAATTACTAATGCTTAGAACAAAAGTCATCACGCGACATTATATCGTTGACCCATTATTTCTCATCTACCTGCTGTTAGCCATTAGAAGCCCAGATCGACTTGATAAAGTTAATATATTTAAATTAAATTACTAAATTACAAGTTTATTCTTATTTTAAAAAATAAAGATGGTCCCAACCTACACACACATACAATAAAAACAAACAAATCAAATATGGCGTCGCGTCGAAACGTCACAAACACTATCGGTCTCGGCACAACGTTATCAGTCGCGCGTAGACGATCCGTTTTTAGAAATATTAATTCAGTAATAACCGTTGTACTATTTTTAGTGTTGGCCAGTCTAAAAATACAGCGGCCGTAGTGGCGAGGCAATGACGTTCGCACTTGATAATACTAATGTTACTCATGTAACACACAGTGTCATTGACTCATATGCAATTTATTGGACTTAATGTTCGCAATCGAAGTATAAACTTCGTTGTCGAGGTTATCGCTACTTCGATAGGACAATATAGTAGAAGAGTGACCTTAGCTGTTATTATAATATAGAGAAAGGTGCTGCTAATCGTAGTTTAAAAGTATTGTATGTTTACATAATTAAAGATACAGTATACGACAATAAAAATCAGATACTTTGTATTCGGTAAATATTTTAACTCGTATCGTATAAATTACAAATAACAAATGATAACAGGAATTCATATACGAATGTATTTCAAATTAAAAATAATGAAATTTTTAACATTTTTTAGCTGTACTCTATCACAGTAGAATTGTAGGCACTAATCGAAAAACTTGACATCTAATTTTTAAATAATTGATAATAAGAAATATAGTAGTCCGGTGAAGCTGTTAGACCTTGCTAGGTCAATAGCGTAGTCAGTTCGAGAAAAAAAAGAAGATAATAAGAAATTGTGAATGTTATATAACATACTGTGTTTACACATTTGATTTCTTGCTAGAACTGAATATCGATCATAAAGCGTGATGTCACACCTTCCAAAACATTGTCCTCACATTTACATCTAGGCAAATTGGTATGTGTACAAAATATAGTGTGACGTCACTACAACGCCATAACAGATCAGAGTGTAAATTGCGATTGATTTTTAAACGGATATAATGAAAATTAATCCATATATTATTAAATTCATATATGAAACAGCTGTAAACAGTTTCTTGACCTAAAAACAATATACAGATCGACAAGATTCGTTGCGATTATATCTCCAAATTATTAATACATTCCCTAAAAGACGATACATTAGCAAAACTAACAGTGCTGTTACGTAACCAGTTGTCCACTATTCTATGTACCTATAATCGAGCGTAAGACGTGCTCGAGTGAGCCGCAAGGCCGGTCCGTCGACATTGACCGTGAAGTTACGACATCGGTATATAAAAAAAATATATATTTCCGCAAATCTAGACTGCTTCGCCTCGTATCGAAATCTCGTTGAAAAGTAAACTGGAGGTCATACCACGTCATCCTCGTAGAGACTTGTACGCAAATGTAGTGGTTTGTCGTCAGTTTAAAATAGTTCTTAACCTCTTACTTACAAGTCTGACGTTTGATTGGTGGTAAAATCGTATGGTCTTTTGTAATTTTTTTTTGATAATTTACATAAATTAGTCAAATGCGAATTGTTTATATAGTTGTAGTATATTTAAATTAAAAATGTTATTTTTAATTTATCTTTTATTTATAGCTTTGTTAATGGAACGTTTCAATTAATTATGATAATAAATTCAATTGAGGATAGAAAATATTATAATAATATGGAATAATATAACAATAATATACCAAATCCTTTGGGAGTTTCTATTTCTACATTTGTACCTTAGTACTAAATTAATTACTTATTAAAAAAAACAACTATTAATTGACTGTGTATATTTTAATATAATATAATTATTGAAATAAAAGAGTAACCTTGAACCAAACGAATTTTACCAAGAAGTTAAGACAATGCAAAATATAATTCTATCCGGAAAATCTTTGAAAATTTCCACATTACAACTCTAATCCTTTTGAAAACCTTTCAAAATGTTCATATAAACTCCAAATTTATTTACAGCATTTTTGAAAATTGTTTATACAATATAAAGCGCCTATTAAGTTAGTAACAAATTCCGTCAACGGTCATTAACTTGAGGATAGGCTATAAATAGATGTTCCAGAATCCAAATTTATCTCGACAATTGGTCACAAGACCCGTCTTCAAGACTGTTTCAATTAATAAAAATTATTAATCTACGCTGGTTGGCACACTTGGCGCCAATGCATCAAACGAGGTTATGTCATTGTCACAATTCCACTATATCGTTTTACGCCAACCGATAAAGAACTACAAAATGTTCTCCGGTGAAGCTGTTAAGACCTTGCTAGGTCAATAGTGTAATCAGTTCGAAAAAAAAAAAACAAACTGTTCTGAAACCATTTCCATAAGAAAAACGTATAGCTGTATCATATTTTCAGACGACAGATCAAACGATGTTAGATAGATAGATTAGATGTTACCAATTTAGTTTTATATATATACTAGAGGGCCCGGCGGACGTTGTCCTGCCTTCATAATAAATCATCAAAATCCATCCAGCCGTTTAGGGGGAGTGCAGTGACATACACACGTACACAAGATCTTTACATATAAAGATGTACAAGGGAAGACGATTATGTCATAATAATATTTGCTTATGGAAAGATATATATGAATTAAAAATGATTTAATAGAAACTACACAAATAAATTAAATATACACATATTTTTTATGTAACAGCGTTAGAGTACACATAGAAATTAAACATTTTCAAGGACAAATACCTATTCTGTTTGTCGGCTTTGATATGTTATTAAACTGTATATCGAGTATTATTAATTAGTAGGTAATATTATATTATTGCTATTTTTAAAGTGATTCAGTTAATTCGGATCACCAATTCAAGGATTATTATTAACTTTGATCGTGCATGGTCAACTGACCTTATCGAGTGAGGTTGGACCTCAAAGCGAATTTAATTATTCATTAATTCATATGAGACTGTTTTTATTCAGTATACCGGGTTTCGTTATGAATTTTTTAACCATTTAATATAAGTTATGTTATTCGTCAGACAGAGATATTTGAGTGAATTGCTTTGAAGTCATTTGATTCCATCAAAGTATTTGGAGATACTGTAATGGGAAATAAGCGACTAAACAATTCTGATGAAAGAGTGCTTATGTAGTGAGTTTATTTTTTTTGGAAGAAACTATATAACATCACGCTACGATCTTTAGGAGAGGAATAATTACTATAAAAAGTGTAGGTCGGTAAGTACGCTCCAAGAGGACGAAGTAGTGCACGTGGGGTGTCGGGGGCCGAGAGCGGATTGGTTGTCAGACAATAACCGAGTATTAACGAGAGAGACCGAACTGTGATTACCTATGGCAAGCAAAAATGTAGCGCGAGTTGACTCCTGACGAACAATCAATTTGTAGACGTATTTTATTTATTTTATATCATAGGAGGCAAACGCACAAGGTCACCTGATGTTAAGCGATCACCGCCGTCCATAAACACTAGCAACACCAGAGAAGTCGTAAGTGTGTTGCCAGCCTGTGTTGGGGGGATTAGGGAAACGGGAAGGCGGAGAGGAGATGTGAGGGGAGTGGATCTCCAACGCTTTCACACACAAAACGAAACGCAATAATTCAAGTACTGTTACATCACCTCGGTGTTTCTCTGGGTCGGGTGGTACTACCCCGGGCGAGCCGACCTATTCATGCTGAAACCAATAATAGCTTCAGCGTGGTCTAACACCTACTATGTTTACTATTTTAAACAATAAAGTCTAAATCATCCCACCTAAGTAGTGTCCGCACAACATGTTTTCCTTCTCCACTCTCCCCTGTCATGGTATTCACACCTTTTATACATAATATTTTTCACACAATCCATCCATACCTTTTTCGGTCTTCATCTACTCCTATATCCATCCACCATCACACTAAAAACTTTTTTAGTTACATGATTTTCAGCTCTCCTCATCAAGTTCTCTGACAGTGGTGCTATTAAGAAACTTTCTCTGATATACTCAGTCATAATCTTATCCATTCTAGGTCTAAAAGGTGGTAGAGCCACGCTGAAGATACTACTGGTTTCAGCTTGAATGGGTCGGCTCGCTCGGGGTAGTACCGCCCGACCCACAGAAAACAGACGTGAAGTAACAGTGCTAGCATTGTTGCGTTTCGTTCGGTCAGTGAGAGCGCCGGAGACTCATCTCCTCTCCCCCTCACTACCACCCCCCATTCTCCCCAAATATAAGTGGGTAACGTACTTGCGACTCCTCTGGTGTTGCTAATGTATATGGACGGCGGTGATCACTTCACATCAGATGACCCGCATATTCGTTTGTCCCCTACGATATAAAAAAAACACCACACATCCATTTTAACAGTCGCATTTCATTGATATTATTTTTATTTACAGCACATAACAATACCAGTTTTTTTTCGATCTGACTACGCTATTGACCTAGCAAGGTCTTAACAGCTACACCGGACTACAACATAATAGGTTTCGATGGGAATGTTTTAATTTTACGGTTATTTAGGTGATTTATTATCATGAATATAAACAGTCCTTTGCAAGTTTTCAATGCATTTGAAATACAATATTATTTCAAGGTCCTTTTTATTCAGGTCACAAGGAATTAAACGAGCTAATTTACGTACGATGTAAATAGGGCCGTTATTTAAATGCCTTGCTACATACATACGTATATTAATCTATATTTATTTTTATTAATTCATGATTGTTGCGAATTCATGATTTGGGAATAAATTTGATTATTTCAATGCTTGAGTGACATTAATGTTAGTTTTTATCTTAGTTTTCAAAGTAAAAAATTGGTATTCAATAAGTTCTTTTTAATCCCAACTTTACCAACAGTTCGCAAGATTGATTAACTCAGAGTAATTTGCATGAAAAAATATTTTCTAAGTAAGAACATGGCAGGAAATAGATGTTTCAGGTTATATATTTTAAATAGCTTCTGCTCGCAACTTCGTCCGCGTAAAAAAGTTTGGGTGAACTAACGTTAATACGCTCTCAAAAGGGAAAAAAACGATTTTGAAATATTCTTCACTGTTGCTCCGCTCCTATTTGTATTGGCGTGATGATATATAGCCTATATCTTCCACGACAAATGACCTATCTAAAATTGTCGGAATTTATCAAATCAGATCAGCAGACTGAGATTAGTGCGTTCTACCAAATAAACAAAACCCTCCAGCTTTTATAATATTAGTATAGATGAGCATAATTTTTAGTTGTTTTTTATTAAACCTCATTCAGAAACTTATTAATTATACGTATTTTAATATATGATATAATACCAAGAAGTTTTCGGAAGGTTGAACTTTACAGAATTATTATATACACAATATACATATTCATGCAAATTATATCTTAAAAAACACGTTATCATGATGTTATACAACGCACTATCTTATATATATATCTTATATACATACCTATGTTGTGCGCGCATCACAAAAAAAAAACCTCGACAGATTTCGGACTGTATTGGTTTTACATTTTAGACACTTGATCCCTAATCTAAAAAAAATCATGAATGTTTTTCATTCAGCATAAAATTATTAGTTTTATGAAACTACAATTTTTATAAGCACCACGCGTTCAGAGATATCCATATTATTTCCTTGGATTAGTGGGGCAATCGGTATGGAGCTTATGTTTTTCTTCTATATGTAAAACTAGCATCTGCCCGCGACTTCATTGGCGTGGAATAGTTACTTTAAGCTAACGCTAATACGCATCGACAGCCCTCAAGAGGAAAAAAAGCCCGATTTTAAAACATCCTTCATTGGTGCTCCGCTTCTATTGGTCTTAGCGCGATGATATATAGCCTATAACCTTCCTCGATAAATTATATGATTTTAAAAGAATTTTTCAAATCAGACCTGTAGTTCCAAGATTACCTCCTACAACATCACAAACTCACAAACTTTACCTCTTTATAATATTAATATAGGTATATTGTATGCATAAATGACGTAAACAAAGTCGCGGTATCAGCTAGTTTGTTAATATTTATACGGTATAGTTATAAGGATAAAAGGATAACTTAATGGGGCTTATTTATTACTAGCCGTTACCCGCGGCTCCTCACGCGTTTTTTGTATGTATTAAATAAATTCAAAATTGTTATTAGATGTGTAAATAACAATAATACTCTTTCAAAAATATTTGTAAGTATGACACGCACATCATCTACAGTAACAGGTAACATGTACATTATATATGTGTATCGAATGGGATGTCTATATGACTGTTCGCGATAAGATCAAAATGCATCTTCATGCCGTTTTAACCAATATATAAAATGATTTTTGGCCAAGGTTTAGGTATAGTTTGTCTTATTATTAGTGCGGGTATCGTCTGCTGAACTCGCTATCTTAAAATAAAACAGCTAATTAGTTAGTTATTTGCCCGTAGAATTCCCGTTTAAATGTTACTTGTAGTCCGTTGAAGCTGTTAAGACCTTGCTAGGTCAATAACGTAGTCATTTCTAAGAAAAAAAACCGTTCAAATAGGTCCATCCATTTCGGAGATTACCCGGAACAAATAAACAAACAGACATATCGACAGAATAAAAAAAAAAGATGTTGATATTTGTAGCACCGCAAATATATGTATTCATCAAAAAGTATTTATTTTAATATTATATACACACACTTTTCTTATAATACATAATATATCACAAACCAAAAATTCGGAACAAAACTAACGTAGAATAAACTTTTTGAGGAGTTTTTGGCGGTATTTCAATCTGTCATGTAGGGGATTTTGTATTTTATTCATAATCTTGTGTTATTTGACTCTATATTGTGTTAAATTAGCGGCGTTTTATGTAATATGGTTTGTTTATTATGCATAAGTGAAATGAATGAAAAATAATACCACGGAGCATGTATTCTGGGGTCTTGAAAATTAAGAAGATAAAAATTTACGAAATATTATATAGAAGATTTGGCGCTTATATATTTACATTAACTTAGATATAGAAGAAAACTGGGTAGAGAATACATAAGAACTACCTATATTGACATCTTCAGAATTGGTAGTATGGATTAATTCCTTCGCCTGTATTGATGGACGAATATTATTACTACTAACCTTTTAGAATAGCAGCACAAAATAGACTTTAAAAATGTTTGCGATAGCAACGTACTACTTATAATAAAAAATTGGAATTAAAAATAACGTACAATAAACTTTTGAACAGGAAAACAAAATTAACTCTAATAATATTTCCGATAGAATGTTATCATGTTACCATGGCAACGCACATAGAACTGACACTAACACGCAGCGGATGCTCTAAAACTAGCCCGATTTTGAGACATTCTTCATTAGTGCTCCGTTCCTATTGGTTTTAACCAGATGATATATAGCCTATAGCCATCCTCGATAAATGAGCTATCTAACCCTAAAAGAAACTTACAAATCGGACCGGTAGTTCTTGAGATTAGGGCGTTCAACCAAACAAACAAATAAACAAACTCTTTAGCTTTATAATATTAGTATAGATTTTACAGGTATCGAATGTCAATGACAATCAATTGGACGAAGCGAAAAGAAAGTTGCCGGTATAAACGGATTAAAAACGTCCCTAAGCTTATTAAATGATAAAAACAGTAAACAAAACTGATTGTAATCTAATATAACTGTTCTTGCTCTAAGAGATATTAAAAACCGTCAGCTAACATTCAGTAAATAGAAATAATTAACTCGTAGAAAATAACAATTTCATTAGCAAGCTTATTAATGTTTCATAATTATCGTTTTTTATAACCTTATTTTTAATGGCTTAAACAAAAATAAATAATTCTTGCATTAACTTAACTGAATATTTTAAGCTGCCGTTCTGGTAAAGTAATGTAACTCTTAAAATAAAAGGAATGATTCTTAGATTTTGCATAATACATAAAACATATATGTCAATGAAATCATGATATCGCTAAAGATACCCACTAATTCATACGTATATGATTAGTTTAGCTAACTTAGCTTAAGATTGGTGTTGTTGCATCCAAGGCAACAGCTCAAGTTAAGGTTCGACCACTTTGGCACCCTTGAGTTTGTTGCCAAGCAGCAGAGTGTCATAAACGCTTGCCCTATTAGTCAAGTGAATCTGTGAAGGCCCATCAGACCAATGGCATCAGTCCAAAAAGAAATAGTATCGTATAACTAAATTCCCATACTATGCTTGCCATTGTCAACTTAAATGCTTTGCGAAATATGAATTTCATCAATTTAAATAACCTTTGTTAGCATAATCCCTGAGAATAATAAGCAATTTATTACTATACTCGATAATGTTCTTTATGTAAATATATTCTTATGACCTTTTTTTATCTTAATTTTTAACCTTAATAGAAGTTTAGTATATATACAATATGGGCAATACAATAGTAAGCTTTGTCAAGGATGCCACAAAATGATAACGTAGTAGAAAGATGCTGAAAAACGAAGTGTACTTTATTGGATTATATAGCCGGCAATGCGTAATAGCCAAGGTTACCGTGATAGGAAGTAGCAAGACAATGCGCAAGGATTTCGCAAGAACAAAACACGATCTGCTAACTCGACCTGAGAAGGAAGTATCCATTATCATGCCAATGATTTATATTCAGATTAATCTTACTAAGCTATTATGTTAACACCAAATGCTTAATGTAAGAGTTTTGTAAAGAAATTGGAGCTTCGCATAGAACAGAAGACATAAGTCTTTTGGGCAATGCATATTTTTGAACCATCTCCTAGCTGAAACTAGGTGCTGTAAGAGTAGCCCAACTCCAATTAAATCAGAGCTACGCAGACAGCAAAGGGCACTAATGCCTCTGCAGCGTTGTACAGAATATGTTACAATGACTAATGTACCTTATAAAGCATCTGCATTGGGGCAGTGAAATCGAATTCTTACCGCTCTAATGATGACAAAAATTAACCTTTTCGATGATACAAAAAAGAAGCATTTCAGTGTAGGATATAGCTACAGATTGCAAAATTATACGTGTAGAATAGGCTTCGAAGAGTAGCTGCTACAGCTTACCGAATATTGATAGAATTAGTGGAGGAGTAGAGAAGGAACGTCATACCAATAACCCAATTTTCAGCAATGCTTTGTTACGGTTCTTAGGATGGCGTTGGTAACATGCTATGGCATATAAACCGTTACTAGTTTGCAGGAGTAGAAGTATACGACTTTTTTATTACTTAAATTACGATTTTTTTGAGGACGGATGTACATAGCTTGTAGGTTGTAGTGTCCTTATAGTGATAAACGTTTCTTCGCAAATTCTTCACAATTAGTGTTAAAAAATTCAACCTTCAATCACTTTATAATAATATTAAAATATAAATCATAAATATTCTATTCGTATTTTCATGCAATCACTTTACAGTTAATTGTCTTCTTCACTTTCCGTACATTAAAATTTAATAATCATTGATAAAAAATATTGTATATCTATATATAATATAAGTGTATTAGAATACTAAAAATGAATTGAAATTAAATAAAAAGCACTATTATTAGTATATTGATATACTTTTTACTAAATGATGTCTAATCTTACCTTCAGTGTAGATTTGTTAATAGTTTAGACGACATACTTAAATTACCTTTGATATATTTAAATGGCCATGCTTAAACTACTTTCTCTCACAAACATTATCATCTGGAATAATTATCATTATCTAGAATATGTTATCATATATTTAAATATTATCATAGAAAAAGCCTACTACGCATTCGTGTATAAAAAGCACCGTTAAGCTATTAAGATTTCTTTAAGAACTTGATGTTTTGCTAAAATTTATGGGTTTATCTGTTATTTTACTGATTATCTTCTCTAATCTTCGAGTATTTATCTTCTTGTTGAGATCATAATTTATGTATGACAATGGTAACTCAATCTTAAGCTAAAGCATACAATAAATATAAATTAATGTGTACAACATAATAATTATATTTAAAAAAATGGACTACAACCATAACGTAGTCGAATTAGAATATTTTTTGGAATCAATATGCATAAAAACTTTTCCACTGACATATCGGTTCGAAACAAGTTACAATAAAGATTTCGGTATTCATTTTGCGGAATGAATATTCTGATAGGAAAAAAAATGTAGTTACCATTTCAGAATAAATGCAAATGTATTCTGTTATGCTCAATTATATTAGAAAGGGATAACGAATTTGTATATATATTATATAGCTCAAGATGTTTGTTTACTTGTTTGTTTGATCCACTTTTTATATACTATTTTTGAGACACGTTTATAGGCTATCCAAATCACACTACGAACATAAGGAGTGGACCATTTAATAGACAAAATGTAGGTGACAAAGAACGTTAAGTGAGAACATTAAGTAATCACATACCAATGACAGGAGTGTCCAGTATAATGCAAACTTAGTACACACGGTTAGCAATTAATATAATTTGAGTGGATAACTCGTTCATTTTTATTATTGTGTAATCTCACTTGAATTATAGTAAGTATCCTTTTTTAACTGGTTCACGGAAGTACGAAAAAATACAGTAACTCAAATCTTAAAAATAATAGTTTCTTGAAATGAAGTCTTGTAATCATTGAAATAAAGATTAAAGTCATAAAAGTTACAGAGAAATTGTATTACAGTCATGACAAAATAGTCACACGTCACGATAGAGAACAATGATCTAATAAATTTCACAGCTGCCATGAATCACGTGACATTGAAAACGCTGAAAAGCAAACACTTTTCGGGGTGACACCGGTGTTACCATCGATCCTCGTGGAAATGGGGTCGGTTTCTCCCTCCAGTGACCTTGGACTCGCGGAGATGGCCGAGTTTACACGAAAACAGCCGAACATTTCATTCATTTCGAAATACGTCTACGCTATTCAGAACGCTGAACATTATCACTAGAGAACATAGTTCAAAAATGCATGTATTGCATTCAAATATGTAAGTTTAAGTAATAGAAATAGCGACTTTTTGTCTAACTTTATACCAATCCATATACTGAATAAGTACTTGATTAACTTGTTAATAAAATCAACAATTAATATATATATATATATATTTAATTTATTTTGTAAACATTAAGAATACAGTACTGTTTTAAATATACGGTCGTAAGATTTTATCTTCGATCATTGAAAGTTGTTGTAAGTGGAAATTACCACATCCATCGAAGTAGCTAGGCGACATATGAATTGGAGAATATAGCGTTTATTTCTTGTAGAAAGTTCACTAGTCTTTTTATAATAAACCTATTAATTTCAAATAATTTTTCAGCGCAAAAACTATTGCTTAAATTGAAGTTAATTTTAAGCTTACGTGAACTACGTAACGGTTTTGTAAAGTGTTTAAATATATTTAGTTCACAACAAATTATGAGTTTCAAGCTTTTTATATTCGGAAATATTGGAGAATATAAACTCCGATTTTATAACATCCTTTATTGGTGCTCCGTTCCTATTATACCCTATTGGTTATAAATGGGCTACCTAAAAGATACAAGATTTCATCAGATAGGACCATTAGTTCCCGAGATTAGCGCGTTCAAACAAACAAACTCTTCAGCTGTATAATATACTAGCCTCTGCCCGCGACTTCGTTCGCGAAGTAATAGTTACTCTGGGCATTAGCTACCACTCAGCAGAAGCTCTCAAAAGGAAAAAAACATCCCGATTTTGAAACATTTTGCATCTGTGCTCGCTTCTATTGGCCTTAGCGTGATGACATGTATAACCTATAACCATTGATGAATGAGCTATATAACACTGAAAGAACCAGTAGTTCCTGATTACCCCCTACAACGTCACAAACTCACAAACTTTACCTCTTTATAATATTAGTATAAATTAGTTTAGAAATATAAAACAAATAATATTTGTTTTAATTATTTCCAACATGATATTCTCTATATAACAAATTATACTAATTAATTTATATGATTTGGTAGAAATTAATGAGCTTAAGTTTTCTAAACGATGAAAATGTATGTCACAGTTGTAAATTATTCTCGCATACTATTCAGATTAGAGTTCAGAGAATTCATCAAAGAGAGTTAGTTGGTATATAACACGACTGTGGGATACATTTAGTTTCGAAAAGTATCAGGTTCGAAGTAAATTATTACGACTCGATAACGCGTTTGCCACTTTTAGTTATTCATAAGATAATTATAAAGTAACCTAATTATTATACCATGTTTAAGATTGCCAGTACGGGAATATTTTAAATCGTCATTCTATTAACGTTAATTTTGGGAATGTTCCCGGAGTTCCTCTTACGTTAAAGGAAACATGTATCTGAGTATATCTCCTGGTCTATAGATATACTGCTTCGAAGAAATATCGAACTCGGAATGCCTATTTTTTTTATCGTAGCACGGCAAAGTAATTGTACTAAGCCTGACGGTAAGCACAGTACAATCCAAAAACAGTGACTACTGAGAGACATACTATCCATCGCCAGTCACCGCTATCATGCCGGCCTGCGTAAGTGTCTTTTCACGTGGCGCTTGAAGGACCCCATGTCGTAGGAAGAAGGAAACACACTGACCGGGAGATTGTTCCACAACTTCACGGCACGATTGTTCCACATCAAATATATCGCATTTGCATTTCGTCCGATCACAACGCATTTACGACTCCCCTGATGTTGCTAGTGTCACATAATGATCACATTACCTCATAACCTCAGCTAACCCAATTCTTTGTTTGCATTCTATGATGTATAAAAAATGTTTGTTAATTTGGATGTAAGATGTAATTAATCACTGTGTTATTGTTATTAAATAATACATAGTAATTAAGGCGTGATTGTTAATGTAGCCCTTCAATACTTTATATCGACATTGGGTTCCATTTATAAATGGCAAGCACGGAAGATCTTGAACAAGGAGGTGACAACGAAACAATGCAGGGTCGTCTTATCAATATTTATCAATATTTACACATGACCTTAGGAAAATTTCTCAGTGTAAATTTTAATAAACAGATTATTATGAAAGTATTTGTCAAGGACTTGAAATGCTCATACATTTTAATAATTATCACACACTATATCCTATTTAATTACGAATTAATCTACGTTACTTTGAATTTTATAAACACTATTTTTAAGTAAATTTTAATTGAAGATTGGGGCCGCACAAGCACTTTAAAATATAATTTACGGATGCAGATGTTTATCTTGTGATATGTAGCCGACTGTGTTTAGCCAATAGGCAAGCATTTACATAATAATAATTCAACGTAAGCAAAAACTAGAGGTCAGACTAATTAAGCTTTCACTTATAACTATTATTCTGCAGTGTTTGTTGGAATTTTCTACTTATTTATCGCGAATGTTAATGCTGAGCTTGAACACACGGATTGTCGGTATTTTCAAACTTAACCTTCTTTTCTGCTAATATATATACAATTAGAGGGCCCGGCGGACGTTATCCTGCCTTGTTAATAAAAAAAATCAAAAATTCAACCGTGGCGGACTCTCCAATCCACACACAAAATTTCACCAAAATCGGTCCAACCGTTTAGAGGGAGTTCAGTGACACACGCACAGAAAAAAAAAATATAAAGATATACATGTATAAGCATAGTATATCGGAAATCGATAAACTCCAACTCTACTATTGTATTCTATTCTACTACAATCACGACTAATTTTGTAAGATTTTAATAATATTAACCACAAAAATACTTCGTTATTTACAACATTAGATGGCTGTTTGGAAATTTAAAATGTTTGTAAGATAAAATAGTCTACTTAAATTTTAATAGATGGCGTACTTCATGGTTTACATTATTTACAAAAAACAATTATAGGCTCAAAATTTACACTATGAAACATAATGCTGGGATTAATTCCAAAGCTAGTTGAGTGGTTTTTACATAAAAATGGTAAGTAGATGTAAATGATTCCACCTGTTATTTAGAACTTCCTTTTGTCATTCCTAATATCACGTGTGCTATGGATGTGTCAGTTTTAAAAATGTTGATCTTTTCTTTATTATTTTCAAATTACTTTTCGATATCTAAATATGATTGAAAATAAGCATATATTATAACTACTTATAGAGATTTGACCTTCATTAGAAGCTGAAGCTGTGAAGGCCCAATAGGCCAGTAGTCCGGTGAAGCCAAATATCAGGCCAATAGCGGTAGTCAATTTTAAAAGAAAATGTTTGGTCTTGGTACCTCAATCTTCGTCTTTCGAAATCGAAATTAATCTATACTGGGCCTATATTTCTGATTAGTTATTACCGTTTGTGTCTTAAGTGTGATGAATTCTTTATTGCGAGAATATATTATGTTCTGCAATGGAATATTTCGGACGTACACTTGGTGAAATATTCAATACTTATTAGCCGAGTGATTATTCAAAGAACTATAAGATAAACATAGTGTGTCGCAAAGACACACGATAGAAGTGACTTTTTTGTATTACAGGGAAACATTTTAATTTAAGAAATACGTCACATTGTTCTCGGGCGGTCACCCATCCAAGTACAGAACGCCTCCGACGCTACTTAACCTCGGTGATCGGACGAGATCGGTTCTCGTTGTTGAGTGTTTCTAACACTCTGTTCGACACAGTGATTACCCCTACCATTTTTTGTCACACAAATAGGTTGCCGATCAAAATTTCAAAGCCCTCCTATAAGAAGTTTTACTTGAAAAAAAAAAAAAAACAAAAATCGTTTGATTAACATTTTTTTTTTTATTTTTCTCAGACTCTCGCCGAACCGACGTCATAACGTTTACCGAGCGCATATAAAAAAATGCATCTTCTTAAGTTTCATGAAATTAGCATTTATCCATGATGGAATGTAAAAAAGTTTTGACTGTTCTAAATTCTTGTCTAATTTAATTGGTTTAATTTATGTACTTATTTAAAAGCTGTATAAAATCGTGAAAGTTTTTGATGTCTTCGATGGGTTTTTTTAGTGCCGTTTTATGATAAAATTTGTTCTTTTTTGACAATTTACATATAGCAATTTGAAAAAAAAAAATAACGTGTTTTACATTTCTAGGTAATATGTAAGCCGTTTTAATCTATGTGAAAAATGTAGAATGTTAAAAAAAAAATGAAGGTATATACACTACTGGGAAAAGCTGTAGTCCGGTAAAGCTGTAAAGACCTTACCAGGTCAATAGCGTAGTCAGTTCGGGAAAAAAAGGGATAATAAAAAATTATAAGTTTTGAGTGATTTTTCGAATGACTCCTCAATAAATGACGTAACGAAATGAAAAAAAAAGCAATTCGAAGTTTAAAGTTTCTCGTTTTGAGGTTTTGTGATACAAAAAATTCGAAAGCAACGTGTATAGCTCAATTATACTGGACATGGACATAACTATTGTGTCTATCTACTATCCGATATCCGTTTCCGATAGAAAGTCTGATAAGAAAGATACAGAGCTCAACGATTCAAAAATATTTCCAAAAAAGGAACAAATTATCATTTAAAAATTTATTTGCAATAAAAATCAACTTTTATCAATACTTTGTCACATTATACTTACTTTATTTTACGTTTATTTAAATCTTCTGCGTTTTGATTACTTCGCCTGTTCCAATTTATCAGTTTTTAAAAACTTATGAATCACAATCACTGAGATATATCTATGTATTAAGGAAATGTTATAGTGCAAAATGTCCTAAGTTTTTTTTTAAGTGGAACTTCTTCTGCGCCGGCTTTAAAATTCTGATCCGTTACCTTTTTGTGTGACGAAAAGTGGTGGGAGAAAACACTATGTCGGGTAGAGTGTGAGCAGTGTGTCGGTTGCCTTGGGGTATTGGAAATTAAAAAGATATACTCTCTTTTCGCATTCTTTCTTTCTCGTTGTCCGTAGTTGCTTGTACTGGGCTCAAACGTCATTCCGATAACTGAATACAGTATATGCTATTCAAAAGCGATTAATCAATAATTAACATGTTTCCTTGAATACAAAAGTTTCACTTCTATCGTATGTCTTTACGACACACCCCATTTTTTTAATAGCTCTATGTTACTATGCCTGCTTTTAAACACCGTGCAATAAAAGATGGCAGCTACCGGGAGAATGCTGTATGTATATATAGAAGAAGGTCGCTTCTCGCATCTCCGTCAGATACAAGTCCTTAGCTCCCTGCTGGTTTACGACATATATTCCGGATGATCTCTAATCGTGACAACCCTAAGCAAGCAAGTAACCCATGGTTGATGTTACATTCAGTGTATGGTAATCGCGATCCAAAGCTATAATTGCCGTATCTTATAACCTCTCAAGACGGCAAGCAATCTGAAGGGAACGAAGAGCGCGAGAAACTTCCTAAACTTTCAAAACCACTGGACACGTGAAAATTTTTATTTTATCTTAAATAATAGGGTTATGTTTCTACGAAACTTGCTATGGAAACTGCTAATATAGTTACGGCCCTAATAATAGTGTGTGGCAGCCTTAAACGAGTAAGTATATTAAGATATTTATTCAAGCTTTAATTTATAACAAACGTTTTTTTTTTTGTACGCTATCTATTTTCTTTAATACATATTATGAGAATTTAAATCTAACGTGTCTGTACGTTTTAGATTTTCGTGAAAAAAATTGTTAAAGGTGTCTAGGAATAAGTAATCAAATGCATTTAATCATTATCAGAAATGTCTGTCTGTTTGTATGAACACGCATCACTGCTTAAGTCCTAAATTCATTCATCAAAATCGGTCCACTGTATCAAATGTTATTGTAATTTTAATGACGTCGCGACTTAAGTTTGAGAAAAAAGTAAAGTAAATAGATTTAATATCGTCAGATGATTGTGACAGTCACCGTTTTTTTTTATATTACGTCCCAAGCGGACGGAGTCGGGGGCACAGCTAGTTACAAAATAAAAAGGTTGATTGAATGAGTGGAAAAAAATGTATCCTATATTTTATTGACATTTCTAAGACAAACAGTTTAGTGTTTATAAAAATACTGTTCTTTATTAAAACGAGCATGACTACTTAATAGACTACTTGAAATTAAAACAATTGTATTACACAATGTTCAAAATTTTGTTACTAGGAAATGACGTGCTTAGTAGAGTACAGTCATTAACCGTATAAATTATGACACTCGTATTAACATTTTCTCTTTAATATATTGTAATGTATAACTACAAAAGTTGAGACAGGAAGCACTTCAAATGAATGTATTTATTTACAGAAATTATAATGAGGTTTTTAGGTCCTTCATATTATCACGTAAATAAAAATAAGTGTTTAATTAAAAATTTTATAGGACACTATCATAAATAATATTTTCAAAAACTAAAAATGTTAAAATTAATTAAATTACAAATATTTTTAATGTATTTTTATTGCAAATTTTATTAATGTCCATCTTAGAAGGTCATAAAATATGCTCTATTTAATTTGAAATCATGGTTGCTGTACAAATTTTTATAGACAAATTTAACTTCCAAACATTCGACTTTTAAAAAATATTTTCTTAGTTCCTTGCAAGACAGAGTACTCTATTCTATTTATAACTATATTCATTCCACTTAAGTTCTGAAACTAAAAGATTTTGTACTATCATGTGCAATAAGTTCCTATTTGATAGAGCATCGTATGCGGCCCTGATAGGTTCTTATTAGATTTAACAAAGAAGGGAGAGAAGTGTGGACAGTAGAGGTGAGGGATAATGTACATTACTGTAGTTCTGTGACGCTGTTAAGACCTTGCTAGATCAATAGCGTAGTCAGTTCGAAAAAAAAAATACATTACCCCTTATGGCCGTATTTGGGTTTGCAACCGTAAATACTGTTAGGAGCATTTCGCCTTACAATATAATGAACCCGGCACTAGCACGGTGAATCTATGGAACGCTAAGAATTGGTTTTCTATAATTATAATTCAGGCTACAAGTGTGCGAATATTTGTATTCATTCATAACGTAGATTGAAGAATCCTTGCCAATATTATAAATGCGAATGTAAGTTTGTTTGTTACGGTATCAGGAGTACAGAAGTAGGAAGGGTTCAACCACAAAAAATCTCTCCGAGAGATAGGTCGAATATACCATTATCTACACGATCTTACTAGATGACTACTGCAAAAGCCACTTACACAATAATCAAATGGGACCCCTACTGTTGGTTTTCTTATTACAGAAGTTTACAATAATGAAGAGCGAATGTTATCTTTGTATTATGTTTTAAGGTTATAGAAAATTATTAGAGCGATAGTTTAATAGATAGAATAAAACCTTCTCAATGAAAAAACGCTTAGAAGTTCTAATTTAAATGTTGATAAGTCAAAAGGTATTGAAGTTTATCGATCTTACACTATTTTTTATATATATCACTGCTAGTTAAGTATTTCATAATTTAGTATTACAAGTTTAGAAGCGATGATGGCTTACTCGATATTTGGATCCCCATCGCAATTGAAGTTAGGTTTAGTTAGGTTCGAATTCTTGCAACGGATTCAAAGCTTTCGGTGAAAAAACACATAGCTTTTTTATGTCATAAGAGACAAATGAACAGGTGGGTCACCTGATGTTAAGTGATTATCACCGTCCATAGACACCAGCAACATCAGAAGAGTCTTTTTTATGTTATAAGAGGCAAATGAACAGGTGGGTCACCTGATGTTAAGTGATTACTACCGTCCATAGACACCAGCAACATCAGAAGAGTCGCAAATGCGTTGCCTGCCTATGTTGGTAGGAAAGAGGAAGGGAAGAGGAAGGGGAGAGGGAGGGTAGAGGAAGGGGAGGGAGAGGGTAGGTTGGCCTCCGACGCTCTCACTGACCTAACGAAACGGATCAATGCAAGCACTATTATTTCACATCAGTTTTCTGTGAGAGAGTGGTACTACCCCGGGCGAGCCAACCCATTCATGCTGAAACAGTAAAATAGCTGTTATTCGGCTGAGTGCCTTAAGCGCACGCGTTAGTAGTTCGGTGAAGCTGTTAAGACCTCAATAGCGTAGTCAGTTCGAGAAACAAAAAGCTTTTTTTTATATTATACGTGGCAAACGAACAGACGGGTCACCCGATGGTAGTTGATCACCGCCGTCCATAGACACTTGTAACTTCGGAGGAGTCACAAGTGCGTTGCCGGCCTTTAAGAAAAGTGTACGCTCGCTTCTTGAAGGTTTGCAATTCATAGTTGCTTGGAAACACCACCGCTGGGAGTCGATTCCACAAGGTCGCAGTACGAGGCAGAAACGACCTTGAAAACCTCACCGTGGAAGACCTCCACTCATCGAGGTGGTGTGGATGAAATTTAAGTTTCAGGCGGGTAGTACGATGGTGAAATGTAGCGGCAGGTAAAAGTCCAAACAACTCCTCTGAACACTCTCCGTTGTAAATGCGATAAAGAACGCAAAGAAACGCGATGTCTCGACGCAGTGCCAATGAGTCGAGCCGATCGGATAATACCTCGTCGCCAACGATTCGAACTGCTCTACGCTGGATGCGATCAAACGGAAGCAGTTGATATTGAGGCGCTCCAGTCCAAAGGTGAGAACAGTATTCCATGTGTGGGCGGACTTGCGCTTTATAGAGTAGTAAACGGTGATCCGGTGAGAAATAGTGTGTCGCCCTATTAAGGACACCTAGTTTATTGGAGGCCAACAATGCTTTGCTCTCTAAATGACCGCTAAATTGAACGTCACTCGATATGTCAACGCCGAGGATACCAATACTGGGCTTGGCGACTAAGGAGACTCCCTGAAAGCTGGGCATTACGTCAAATTTGATCTTTTTCGCGGTAAATGCGCAAACTTGTGTCTTAGTAGGGTTAAAATCGACCAAGTTTTGTCTACCCCAATGCGAGACGTGTTCGAGTGACGTCTCCATTTCAGACAAAAGTTGATTCCGGCACTCAACGACGCGTTCCCGGGAAATATTACCCCGGCCAGTGTATAGAGCATCCCCAGTGCTATCGTCTGCATAGCAATGAATGTTGCTAACTTGCAACATATCACTGATATACAGAAGAAAGAGAGTAGGGGATAATACACAGCCTTGTGGGACACCAGCATACACAGGTTTCAATTCAGAGCTCGCACCGTCGACTGTGACTTTTATGTTTCGACCAGTGAGAAAGCTAGATACCCAGTTGCATAAATTTTCGGGAAGTCCAAAGGAAGTAAGCTTCGACAGAAGCGCTTTGTGCCAAACCCGATCAAAAGCCTTCGCTACGTCTAAACTTATGGCAATGGCCTCACCCTTGCTTTCTACTGCCTCCACCCATAGATGTGTCAAAAAGGCTAGAAGATCACCAGCTGAGCGACGTTGGCGAAAGTCATATTGACGGTAGCTAATAAGCTGGTTGTCCTCTAGGTACTTCAAGAGCTGGCAGTTTATAATGGACTCCATTATTTGGAAAGCAAGGAAGTGATGGCGATTGGCCGATAGTTCAACGGCTCTGAGCGGTCACCTTTTTTTGGGATCGGGTGCACAGAAGCAGACTTCCAAGATACTGGCACAACGTCTGTACAATAGGAGTGCCGAAAAAGACGCGCAAGAACTGGAGCCAGTTCCGGAGCACATATCCTTAACACAATTGCGGGAATCCCGTCAGGTCCACTCGACTTTCTGATGTCTAAAGAGAAGAGCTTTTACGTATATGTTTTTGCAAAAACTGCACATCGGGCATGCAGCTTTTGCAACGCGCTAATTTCGGTGGAGACTTCGCCCTGTCATCTAGAGTCGAGTTCGATGCAAAGAAGCAGCCAAGAAGTTCGGCTTTGTCCTTTGCGCCGTAGGCCAACGAGTTGTCTTCCTTCCGCAATGGTGGGAACGATGGCAGACTGAAGTTCCCTAGGGCGGCTTTGGCGAGAAACCAGAATGCCCGAGTTCCAGAGGGAAGACGAACCAGTCTCTCACCAATTCTGCCAATGAAGGCGGACTTTGCTAGAGCAATCGCTCTTTTGTAAGACCTGGAGGCAACATTATACTCCTTTTTGAGAGCACTGGTATTCAAGTTTCAGTTATATAGTAATAGTTTGAATTAACTAAATTTCACGATGTGTATATTTAAATTATTATTTATTCTGATTTTCATTGGCAAATCGAGGAATAATTATACACATTTTATTAATTGATCAAATATATGATGGGCTCTATAATCACAATACAAAATATCAAATTAAATGTGCGCAAGCCACTACACTACACATCGCTAGTTTCACACAAGCCTCGCAAGCGCAATACGATCAATCACGCTTACTAGTCTGTCATGACGCGAAATCATAAATGTATCTCCTGCCAAAGAATACCGCTCAACGCGCCTAAAGCAGTTTTCATTTCAATGATAATAATAACAGACTCATAAGCCGTACAGAAGGATACACCTCTACACGTGAACCACATGATTCTAATTTATCAATGATTATCTAATGTTTGTTTAAATCGGCAAGTGTCAAAACTCGAGTGTCTGTATACGCCGCGCGCACCGACTACCGAATGACGTAATACGATAGCAAAACAGTCAATATTTGATATGGAACCATTAGCCACGACGTGCGATAACACGATACAAGTTCAGTAATGAAAACGGGACAAAGATACTTTCGATAGCCTCACAGTTTAGTGAACGATCATGTGTTTATCACAAATATTTATCCGTATAATACAACATATAACAAAAAAAAACATAGTAGTAAATCACAGAACTGACATTGAATGTATAAAAACAACAGAGCAATATCTCAATGAAATAAAATAAGAACAACAATAACCATAAAATAACCGTAATTTGGTCAGACGATTTAAAATGTTAAAACGACGTAATTGCTTTGCCTGAAATGTCAAAGGCCGATAACCAATGAACCGATTCTACAGTTCATTCTTCAGAATACACAAAGTAGAGCATCTGCGGACATTTGTATAATCTTGTAAATTGATGAATATTTTATACAGATATAAATTTATGAAGATACTTTTGATATAGTCAATATATATATACTAAAGTGAACTAAAGGAATACATACATACGTATCGGCTTATACAACAAAATATATGAAACGCCATAGAGTAAAGTAAAAAAAAGAATAAAACGATTCTAAATTAAATCATATGCCTTCCACGTTTAAGATAATTTTATACAGGGCAGTTTCGATGTTGCATCTCTAAATTTTATAATATCACTGGGAATTATTAATTAGTTTTTTAGTAGTAAGTGGTAAATTTATGTCAGTTAATGTGTGTATTGTTATGTTGTTGGAATTGTGGAAGGTAATATGATAAATAAATAACTCGTAATGACTTGTTTTATAAGGTAAAAATTTCAGTTTATTTGGCCATCATAAATGTAAGCCAAAAGACCAGTAGGTGTTATGATTATTATTCATAATTCATGCGTCACCCCACTTAGAAGACCCTCTACAGAAGGCTAGTATTTGTGCGATTTATTCGTACAATATTTCTATTTATTTTTTTTTCAAAAGAAACTATGTTTCTCTAATATACAATTGTTTAAAAAAAAAACAATGTATGATAATTACTCGAGGATGGTTTTTAACTATCTGATCCATTAGCGAATTTCTGCACAATTCCTATTCATCATAATAAAATCGTACAAATCACCATATCAATGTCAAGTAGTATTAAGATATACTAAGTAATGCATGCACGTGTTTTCGTATCATATGAGCTTCGCAGACGATTTACAATGTGTTAGTTGGTTTTCTACATTCTGTGAGTATTTCAGATCCACTTTGTAAATTGCAGTTATCTATAGTAGCGGATAGATTAAGTGATTGTTTTTTTTCTATTTCCCTTGTAACGATAATGTAACAGTAAATTCATTAAAACATCTGGATAGATTATAGCCTCTCACTTTACTGATCGACTTTTTGTTATAATTATGGATTGACATACAAGGTCAGAGCGAGGTCATTTGAAAGTACCTTTCCAGTTCATTAATAATGAATTGTGGACTGAAGTAAACGAAATGAAAAACGGCTTAAAACCTGTAGGCATTATTTTGTTGATAATATAATGAAGGTATAAGTTCATATATGACTTTTATATTATATAGATTTTAAATTTCTAGTGTCGGGGATAGTTTGTGACCCGTGAATGCCATTCAAACTCAAGGGAAAGGCGTATAAAATTATAATAAGATCAGTCGCGTTACATGATTTCGAAAGCTGGGCTACGGAAGAGACGAATGAGAAAAGTGGCAGACATGTGAATGTTAGATGGATATGTAATGTAACCAGAATAGTTAAGAAAGAGTACATCATAGTAGGTTTGAAAAAAGCACCAGTGGCAGAGAAGTTAAGTAATAGTTTAGCGTGGTACGGGTATGTTATGAGAAGATATGAAAGTCATGTAACAAGAACATTTTTCAGTATGATAGTGGAGGGATATAGAAGTAATAGAAGACCTAGAAGCTATGGATGGAATGTCCCTGATGACGTGAGAGAATTGATCACGGAAAAGAACGCCGCGACTCGTGCTCACGACGCTTACCCGACCGCTGAGAACCGCGAACGCTTACGTGTCTTACGGAAAGCAGTTAAGTCTCGTATTTCTGAGATCCGGGGTGACAGGTGGGACAGGTTTCTGGAGGGTCTCCAGCCGTCTCACCTGGCATTCTGGACCCTCACGCGAAAGTTTAAGGCCGATACGGTCATCCCAATGCCCCCTCTCGATAGAGGCCCCGGGTTGCCTCCCGCGTTCGATAACACTGACAAAGCAGAATGTCTCGCCGCGAGCTTAGAGAAACAGTGTTCGCCAAACACTGATAATACTGACCCTTCCATCATGGAGTCTATCGAAACAGCCGTAGAGCATGCACTCGCGTCTCCTCCGGCGGATACCCTAACCCCGATAACGTTCGACGAAGTTTCGGCCGCCATCAAGCGTCTCAAGCCTAGGAAGTCCCCAGGTCCCGATGGGATCAGGAACGAGGTTCTGAAGCTCCTTCCTGACCGCATCATAACTCTATTGGTCTGCATCTTCAATGCGGCCATGTCCCAGGGTCATTTTCCAGCCGTCTGGAAGAGGGCCGTAGTGATAGGAATTCACAAGCCCGGCAAGAAAGCTACGCTTCCCGATAGCTATCGTCCGATTAGTTTGCTTGATACACTAGGGAAACTTTACGAGCTGCTCCTTCTGAACCGTCTCCAGGTTACGATAAACGACCGTAGTTTAATACCGCCTGAACAGTTTGGATTTCGCGCCAAACACTCTTGTCCGGATCAAGTACTTCGCCTCACGGAGTACATCTTTTCTAATTTTAATAAAGATCCGAACCCGAAGCCGGATCCGCCCGTAAAAAACACTAATCCGAAACGCACGATAGCAGTCTTTTTCGATGTCGCCAAGGCCTTCGATAAGGTCTGGCACAAAGGGCTCATATACAAGCTAAATCAAGCCGGTATACCCGATAGGTTAGTTCATATCATCCGTGATTATCTAGCCGATAGAACCTTCCGTTTTAGAGTAGACGGCGAACTCTCATCGCCCCGTCCGATACGCTCAGGTGTGCCACAAGGCTCAATACTCGCGCCCACCCTCTTCAACCTGTTCATCAGCGACCTACCTAAGCTCCCGGGAGTCGAGGTAGGTTGTTATGCTGATGATACAGTTATCTACGCTTCTGGCTGGCGGCCGAAAGTCCTTAGGAATCGCATCGAAAAAGCCGTTAGCACGCTCGGTGACTGGTTTCTTCGATGGCGTATAGGTATCAACCCCGATAAGAGTGCCGCTATACTCTTCGATCCTAGATATCGCAATAACAAGTTAAAGCCCATAAGGCTATACGATTCCGAGATACCTTGGACCACCGAGGTCAAGTATCTCGGCGTCACTTTAGACCGACATTTAACGTTTGATCCTCACATTAAGAGAGTGCGAGACAAAGCCGCTATGGTCTTGGGTCGCCTTCATTATTTACTCTGTCCAGAAGAGCAAACTGTCCCTCAGACATAAGCTCACATTATATAAAGTTTGTATTCGTCCGGTAATGACGTATAGTTGTCCGGTTTTCGCCCACGCGAAGAATCTAGATACGCTTCAGGTTTTGCAGACCCGGGCTCTGCGTAAAATCACGGGTGCTCCTTGGTTCGTCCGGAAGGCGGATCTCCATAGGGACCTGGAGATGCCGTCTATCTGGGCGTATATAAAATCACTTACAGATAACTATTTCGAGCGAGCCGCGATTCATCCCAGTCCGTTAGTGGTATCCGCCGCGAATTACGAACCCGTGCCCAACGCTGGGCGTTATAAAAGACGTCCGCGACACATCTTCAACGACCCTCCCGACGATATCACGTCAGCGAACGATCAGTACCAGCCTGTCCCTCGTAACAGAGCGTGCGCACGCCCACGCCCGCGTAACC